>CM046878.1:256147368-256747368 GCA_025667525.1 Glebionis coronaria
AATATTAATTATATTACTTAATTGTGTGGCAAAACAATAATAATCTTAAAACCAATGACATATTAGTAACCTATCCCAGGGTTGCACTATCCATTTATTAAGGTTGTCATGAAAGCAAATTAATAAAATCGACGTATAAAATATTGATATAGTTCTGGAACTTTTACAATTAGCAATCAACTTGACTTTTTTTCTCAGTTGTACCTAACGAAATGGTTTACCTGTTATTTTCTTAAACGTCGATACAATTTTTATTTTAACCTTCGTACTATTCGAAACACGCATGTTATTAATTTTGAACTTGGTACATTATTGATTTTAAGCATGCATATTTTTAATTTATACTTCGAAACATGGCACTTCATATGCATTATGATACATATCATGGTAGTTATATTCGAAACATCCGAAACATGATACATTAAAGTCGAAACATAATACATTATAGTCTAAGTATGATACATTATACTTCTGAATTTCGAAAAGCCGATCGTATTTTGTGGTCTTACATTATTTTCCTATACAACAAACTACTTTATGATATTCTTACATTTTTTTCCTATACATAATTCTCCGATAAAAAAGATCAGAAGCATTACATACACAAAGAAAGCAACTGATGTTTATTAGCATTAGGAGACTGGTCTAACACTCTAACGTTTATTGTTGCACAATGTTTGTTATCACTTATCAAGGTTTTTTAATTCACAAGTTTATAATTTATAGTTTCTTACGTATTCATGGAAAATGATCTGTTAAGCTTTTGTTATACACTTGATATAAAAGATACTCCATAACTTTAACAAATTGGTACAAAACCGAATCAACGGCTACATTAATACTCCATATAATAATGTTCAGGGATGAATACGGTACCGATTTTGTACCGATCTTATATCGAATTAGTGGTATTGATTTTTTTCTAAGCATAAACTAGTGGTATTGGTACCGTATCAAACTAGATTCGGATATCTGTACCGGTACGGGTATCAGTACCGGCACTGAAAAATCGGATTTTTCCCCTTTTTCAAGAATTTCTCGATTTGATACCGGTCCCGTAACGAATTAGTGATACGTATTTTTTTCACCTTATTTATAGTCCTGGTATCGTATCGAACGAGATTTAAATACTGAGAATCAATACAATTTTGATACATTTCAAGATTCGAGTCAAAATACTCGTCCTAATAATATTTAACAAACTGGTACAAAAGATAATCAACGACTAAATCTATACTCTATATAATAATTGATATAAAAGCAAAATCAACATTTCATAATATTTAACAACTGATACAAATTGATGAACTGATACAAGTTTGTTGATACATCACTGAAACTTATGCATCATCAAAATTCGTACACAAATTTTTTAAAATAAAATATTAATACACAATTATAAACATAGCTTCAACTTAAACCAAATAACAATGGCTTAATTTCAACTGATGTTATCAAAATCAAACGTCCGTCTTCTTTCTAAATTCCCACCATTATTTCGATACCATTGTCAATCATAAAAGTAAAATAAAAATTCAACAAATACATTACAAGTCATCAATTGGTTTGTTAACGACGATAAGTTCCTCATAGATCTCGACTTCCACAAGAATTACAAGATTTTATGACAGCAGAGAGATCATTATGGCGGCATGGATATCGAAGCTACAATGATATCGCCAGCCACAACGAGCAAATTTTGCTTCCCGTGAAGTTGCTTGATACGAATCACATAAATATTAATATGATTTTGAAAAGATTTAATATGAAGTATATATGAGGTAGTTTTATGGCGACATGAAATTGGTGTGATACATATAGTAATTCCAAAAACGCTAGTATGTGTATACCTGATCTCAGATATTAAATTACTAATTGTAAGTACATATTACAACAGAACGCAAGCAAACGTCCTAACTTGCATATTTGACTTTATATGGTAATTTGTCAACTAGGCTAATTTTTGGAAGACAATGAAATGTCAGTTTCGGGGAAGATGATAAAAGGAGATCCAATATTTTTTATGTTAAGATAATTGTGAAGAGTTTAGATAAATGTAATGAAAAGAATTACTTAAATACCCTTTCAATATAGTTATACATTTAAGTTTGTTTTCTAATTCTCTTTAATAACTAGTGCCACTTGTCATATGTTCATTGGTGCTCATTATAATGTATTTTAAGTTGTAACTTATTTGAACACAAATATATATATATATATATATATATATATATATATATATATATATATATATATATATATATATATATATATATACATATATATATATATATATATATATATATATATATATATATATATATATATATATATATATATATATATATATATATATATATATATATATATATATATATATATATATATAT
The DNA here is from genome assembly GCA_025667525.1 of Glebionis coronaria. NCBI lineage: Eukaryota > Viridiplantae > Streptophyta > Magnoliopsida > Asterales > Asteraceae > Glebionis > Glebionis coronaria. Next base: position 256,149,759 of record CM046878.1, read on the forward strand.
ATATATATATATATATATATATATATATATATATATATATATATATATATATATATATATATATATATATATATATATATATATATATATATATATATATATATATATATATATATATATATATATATATATATATATATATATATATATATATATATATATATATATATATATATATATATATATATATATATATATATATATATATATATATATATATATATATATATATATAGGGGCGCGCTATTTGCATAACCTCTTTTTTGGTACATAACTTACAGAACTATCTTTTTACTACTAATAAAGCATGATGTACATTACTATAATGCTAGATGGAAGTTTTGAAATTATTTAGTAATCATTTTGAATAAAAAAAAGTATAAGGGCAAATAAGGTATTTTAGATCTTTACAAATTTTGACTTCTTTTTTATTTATCAATGAATTTTTTTATTTTTTAATTAAAAATTCATTTTTCTTAATTTAAATTTTCAAAAATCATTTTTTTTATTTTTATTTTTTTTTCCCAGGTTAGAAGTTATACTTTTATAAAAAAATTGAATATGTGTTAAAATTTTAATATTTTGAATTTACATGTATTTGTTGCGTACAATTCTTTACTACAAACATGATTTTTTTGCTCAAAATGATAATTACATATATGTTTTGTTTTTAGTTTACATATTATCTTCCAAAACTAAACAAAAAAACATAACCATAACATGTGATTTCTAAATTTACAACAAAACAAAAGACACAAAATTTGATGTCAATTAGAATACAATTCAAATATAAATGCATATTGTTAAATATAGTTGTGCAAGAGATTCAAAAGCACGCGTGCACTCTTCAAACAACAAGTATGCACGCTTCAAGAACATACATGCACAGCCTCGAAAACATATTATTACCGCCACGAAAACATATATGTACGACTTCGAAAACATATATGTACCGCCTCGAAAACATATGTGTACCGCGTCGAAAACATATGCGTACCGCCTCGAAAACATGTATGTACGGCTTCGAAAACATGTATGCACGGCTTCGAAAACATGTATGCACGGCTTCGAAAACATGTATGCACATCATTTAAAAGCACAAGTGCGTCCACATTGATTATCTTCATCTCCCATTCCCTGATATAAATTTATAAAAACAAAAAAAATGATATCAGATCCTCGATACACACCCCCTGATACAAATTTAGTTGTATCATAGATTTAAGAATAAGAAAAAAGGCATGACATAAGTTCACAACATCTGCTCACCTTTACGCATCTCCGATCAACCAACAACAACTTTGATCAAATCCGACGGACACATCCGACAGAGAACTAAAACTCCGACGATCACCAAACATTTATGCTTCGAGAACATAAATGCACGGCTTCAAGAACATACATGCACGGCTTCGAGAACATACAAAACGGCTTCAAAACATATATGCACAATGTCGAAAACATATATGCACGATTTAAACATAAATGCGTGCAATATCTAAAAGCATAGATCATCCTCCTCACATAATGCCATTCCTATGAAGTGCACATCCTGCCACCTAATCATAAATCAAAACATAAATGTTCAGTTAGAATCAACCATTCACAAACATAAAGAAATAAATTAAGTGATTAAATTTAACATGAAATTACATAATTGTATTATTTATTTCAAGACATTGACCATAAAAGTTAAGTCACGTTTTTAATACTTTGTTAATCTTGCACCTTTTTTAAGAAAAAAGGTCGCATATCACACACATACTAGGACATTTTAAACAAATATCTCCCTAGAAAATGTTAGTGTAATTAGACACCTTCAACTAACAAGAATACCTATATGGCTTCATTTATACAATATCCAAAAAAATAAAAAAGGTGCCACGAGATTTTGGCATACACATTTGTGATTTAGTTTAAAAATTAACAACCTTAACTTAACTCACAAATCAAAATAAGATTTACTTTTATATCCGATTTGTATTAAAGTCCAGCCACAAGTTAATTTAATTTGAGAATATTTAATAAAAAAATAATACATGTAAGAAAGTTTGAGATGTAAAACTTTTAATTAAAAAATCAAATGCTTATTGAAAGTCAAAATCTTTATTGAAAATATCATTTGAGATTCAGTTCGTTAATTTACGTTGACAAAATAAATATATGTATTCAAAGTCAAAGTGAATCAAACAATTATCTATTCGGTTCATCTAAGATGTAAAATCATTAATAAAAAATTCAATAATTGAAAGAAAAAAATAATCAATAGATTCAGATGCGTTTCTATTCACATACCGTCAACCAACACCATTAAATAAATGGATTTTTGATTACACAATCGATTGAGTATAGTGTCGCTAGTGGATCGGGTCAGATCTGGTGGAATCAATAGAATATGGTGGGTTGCTTTTTGTGGAATCGAAATCACGAAAAAGGGCAGGGAGACGGAGGCTTTTCGGATTACCCGCGGTCGGACGGTTAGTGGTGGATACTATTGTATGTGGTGATTGGGGTTGTGATGGTAGAGAGAAAAATAAGTGCTTTTTTCTGAGTAAATAGATCTAGGAAAAAAATAGGACGACAATTTTGATATTGAGTGGAATCTTGCATTATTTTTGAGATAATATAATTATTTAAGAATAATGCTATTTTTATGGAGGACCTTAATACCTAATTTTCCCTTAGTTGTTTTCTTTTTTTAAACAAGTAATAGATAATTTCAAAACTGCCACTTTGCAGTACTGTGATGTACATCATGCAATTATATGAGTAAAAAGTTAGTCCTGTAGGTTCTATACCAAAAAACTGGTTCTACATATAGCGCTTCACTCTATATATATATATATATATATATATATATATATATATATATATATATATATATATATATATATATATATATATATATATATATATATATATATATATATATATATATATATATATATATATAGATATATATATATATATATATAAAATTTTGAATAATGACCTTATATACCGCCGAGGGTCCTAGGACAGTAGACCAGATGATGAATAATTTTACAACTGATTTCTTGCGACTTGTAGACCGGCTACTCAGCAACAACCTACTCAGCCCAAGGATAACAGTCAGACTCAAGACCGTTCTGCTATGGATAGGCGTGGCGGTAATGATAATTACCGTAACAACGCTGGAAACTCCAACAACAGCCACTCCCTAAGCTCACTCATGTCTTATGTTACACGTTTATGATGCATAATTCTACACTTTAGGATCTTCTACCAGGAATCATGGTAACGGAAGGGAGCAGGACCGAAGAGGTTCACAGCCTAACCGTACAGCTATCACTGGTATTACGTCTTACGATTTTCTGCATTGTCCTTTTATACCTATAAACCATGTCTCATGTGTACTTTTCCGAACACGCTCCCAGCCAGCAAGGGGACCTGCTGGAGGGTATACTCACCCTCTCTACACTACCTGCAACCGTAGGCACCCAGGCCATGTTGCCGCAACAGCGATGCTTGCTTCAAGTGTGGCCTCACTGGTCATCGCATGAAGGACTGCCGTAAGGGCGAGATGGAGGGCACATCTGGACATGCCGATTCCAAGCCACCTCCTACTAGTGGGTGGGTGTACACGACTTATCGTGATCAGGCCAACAAGTCTACAGGTACCATCACTGGAATCTTGTATATCTATGGTCAAGCTGTATGTGTTTTATTTGACACGGGTGCTACTCACTCGGTCATTTCTACTACTTATGCCAAGAATGTTAGGATATCCCCTATGCCATTAAAGAATGTATTAAACATTTCCACGCCTTTAAGAGACTCTGTACGCATAACCCATGGGTACAAGAGCCTTCCCTAAGAGTTTGACACAAGATTCGTCTTGTTGACGCAATTCCATTGGATATGTGCGATTTTGACATGATATTGGGCATGGACTGGCTATCCAAACATCACGCCACCATTGACTGTTATTCATATTGTAACACTCTCGATTTTTGTATCGGTACAGCGGAAGGGTCTTTTAGAGTGTTACGGGATAGCACAATAACTCCAATCATAGACAACACATAAAAATGGTTGTACAAGGTTTAACATACATTCATTCGATAAAAAATTTTAAAGTGTACAACAGGTCCCAAATTATACAGGTCATTAAGTTTACAAAACATAGATCGAATGAACATTTTTAATATTATGTGGGCCATCAGAGTCGATCTCCATCCGGATTACCTTCAAGCACCTGAGATAAAAACATGCAAAAATCATATCAGCGAATGCTGAGTGAATTCATAGAGTTTAATAAAAACCGTTATATAAAACAATCGTTAAAATCAGAACACAAGTATAATATCGGAAGTAAGTCCTCGTATTGCTAGTCAAGCAATATATAAATCAAGTATACATCTTAAACCGTCCATGAGACCGTAGCCTCAATATTACCATTATAGGTAATATTATTATCGTTATTAGCGTCGTATCATATCGGATATTTAGATTATATAGGATACATTTTAGAATTATTATTAGCCGCATGACATTGTTACCTTAATGTGAAAACAACGGGCCGCGAACCCGACAAACAATTTTCCCATCTAAGTTAGCGTGTCGTCACAAAAATCACGCTATGGAATCTTCTCATACATAAATTCGCTTACCAATCAATGTGGTACGACGGGGATCAACCGTTAAGGCGCAAACTGGGGTGATCGTCCCCAAATAGCACTATCAAATGCATAAGCGTCTACCAAATCCCGGTAGTTCACAATTCATGCTAATGGGACTTTAAGTGACATAACCTAACTACTAATAATCCTTTTTGTCTCGTTTATAGGGTCATAGCATCATTTGGGTCCATATCATTAAGCATACCATCGGGACTACTTGTGTTCTATTTTTATCAAAATCTAGCATGTTATCTCCCTCGCGGGTTACAAATCATTTTATAAAACATTTAAAAGAGTGCGAGGCTATGAACTTATGTTGATAATGAAAGGCGGATTATCGGCTACGGGCGTGCTTCGGTCACGGAAACCTATATAAATAATAATCGGTCTTAGACTTTTGTCCAATGACTTTTATCAAAATAACAATATACATATGATGATTTTTGTACATATGATGATGATCAAGTGGGTTTATACATCCTTGTTTACTCATTTTAGTGTTTATGTATTAGTAACTTTCTACTAGTTTACTAGTTTTACCTATTTACCTATTTTAAGTCCAATAAGCTTATTATAAGTTCTTTAACTTGTTTTAATCCATTTTATACTTATATTATCAGTATTCACACTTTACATGTTGGGCCCAAATGGGTTAAACCCAATAAGTATTTTTTATAAGTGTTTAACTTATTTAGTCCAATTATTAGTCCAATATGCTTACTTAGCTCGTTAATGTCCGTATGTCCTATAGTTCGGGTTTTATCGGGTTTTACTTGTATTAGATACTTATATATCAGTATATGACTTTTAAAAACTTTACATTAGACGGGTTTGATCGTCTAAGTTTTAATTGGCGAAAAACGTTAATTTTACGGTAATAGCCGAAAAAGTCGTAAAAATCAAGTTTATAGTTTTTATAACTTATAAATATTATTCCACTACCATTTTTATAAATTGTCCATTTATTTAACCTTATACATATTTATATAAATGAAATTCATAAGTTAGTGGGTTTTAATTTCACATTTTATACTATATAATTTGAGTGCTTATATAATAGTAATAAACATTAATTCTTCAAAATCTGATTTTTATTTTCATCTTCACCATTTTTATCATATCTAGAGTTATACAAAGAATTAGAAGCTCATTTTTGGATGGAATGAACTTCATATTATGTGCTATAATTAACTTAGTTATAACTACTGCTCATTTTAAGTTTATCTATCCTTAACAGTCCCTACAAAACAGTTTATTCAGATTAGCACACTTATCTTGTTTTAATCATATCTCACTCATTATAATGATTCCATTGCATGGCCAACTCTCACATGTGTATGACATCTTGTACTTACTGTAAATGGATTCTACCATGCAAGTTTATCAGTTCAAGTTTTAGTTACATACTATTTTTATACAGCCAACAAATTAATCATGATTTTAGCCTTGTTTCTTATGGTTATTAACCTTTTTAAGCATATTTATCAACACTTGATCCCCACACAACATTTTTATCATCATATATTCATCATATACATATACAACAAGGAAGAAAATACATTTGATCTTTACAAAATTAACAAGAGAAAATGGAGAGGATGATCTTCTTTACCAACCAAGAGTATATCTTATTTTTGGAAGACAAGAACTTGATGAACAACAAATGTAACTCCAAGATCATCAAACACCAAGAAAATAAGTTGAGAAATCAGCCCTAGGACACAAGCAAATCACCTCCTTTGTTGTTAAAATGGCCACCAAGTGATCAAGGCTTCAAGGTAACTCCAAGATATAGCTAGATAACAAGTATTTTATGGCTAGAAAAGATCAAAAAGGGTGTTTGTGCTTTGAAGTGGGACGACAATGGTGGTGGTTTTGAGAGAGTTTTTGGTTGGTTTTGCATGAGTGAATGGTAGTATGAGTAGCTAGTTGTTGGTTTTGTGTTAGTGGTAGCTTAAGTTGTAAGCTTAAGCTTACACTTGTAAGTTACAAGTTAACATGATGCCACATCTTTGATGTGGTGTCATGTGTGGCCGTCCCATGCTATAGTGGGGTGTGATAATGTATTTTGTCCCACCTCACTAATTTACGGGTATTCCTCGATTCTAGTTTCCTCGATTTACGTGCCCTTGGGTCGTTTCACGAAAAACGTTTTTATAAATTATGAATCAACGGCACAAAACGAATCCAATAAAAATTGTCTCATCAAAAACGGAGTTAAAAAACGTAAGTACGTAATCCTAAGGTTTCCGGTTTAATCGTAAAGGACGCTAATTTATGCACGTAAGCCCAAATTTAAATCCGTAAATTGTGAGTTCATCAACCAACACAAAAATAAGTTTCAAAATATTATACGAGAAAATAATTCACTACCTGAAAATGTTAGATTGTCACAGCTTTTCCTCCTAAAAGGGATCAACGTCCTCGTGATCCATTTCATTTGGATGTCCGCTTCTTATTGAAATCAAAGAGGTGCGGATATTTCTTCCACATTTCATCCTCTCGTTCCCAAGTATATTCCGGTCCATGCTTTGAATTCCATCGGATCTTGACAATAGGTATCCGACTTTATTTCAGTTGCTTTACCTCACGATCCATAACCTCTACGGGTTCTTCGATAAAATGCAACTTCCAATCTATTCGACCTTATCTAACGAAATTTTCAAATCACTCACTGCTAGACATTTCTTCAGATTAGATACATGGAATATGTTGTGAACACCATGAAGTTCTGGGGGTAACTCTAGTTTGTAAGCCACCGGACCTACTCTAGATAAAATCTTAAAGGGTCCAATATAACGGGGATTCAATTTTCCTCGCTTTCCAAATCTTATAACGCCTTTCCATAGCGATACTTTCAACATTACTTGGTCACCCACTTTAAACTCCATTGGCTTCCGCCGCACATCCGCGTAACTTTTCTGTCTACTACGGGCAGTCAACAACCTATTCTTAATCTGAACTATCATCTCCGTAGTCTCCCGGATCAATTCCGGTCCCGTGAGCTGGGTATCCCCAACTTCACTCCAACATACAGGAGATCTACACTTCCTACCATACAAAGCTTCAAATGGTGCAGCCTTAATACTAGAATGGTAACTATTGTTATACGAAAACTATGCTAACGGCAATTGTTTATCCCAATTCTTACCGAAATCTAACACACAAGCTCTCAATATATCTTCTAGTGTTTGTATCGTCCTTTCACTCTGCCCATCAGTCTGGGGGTGATAAGCAGTGCTCATGTCGAGATTCGTTCCCAAAGATCTTTGGAGAGATTTCCAAAAATTCGATGCGAATCTAGGATCTCGATCTGAAATGATCGATACAGGCACTCCATGCTTGCATACAACATTCTCAAGGTATATACGAGTCAGCTTCTCCAGTGAGAACTGCTCTTTAACCGGAATGAAGTGTACTGATTTGGTCAGTCTGTCGACAATGACCCAAATCGAGTTGTTTCCAGATGATGTTCTAGGAAGCTTGGTGATAAAGTCCTCGTAATTCGCTCCCATTCCATTCAGGAATCTTTGGTTGTTGAAGTAGTCCTGATGGCTTTTGATGTTCAGCTTTAACTCTAGCACAAGTCAAGCATTGAAGAACATACATAGCTATGTCAGCTTTCATATTCGGCCACCAGTACAACTTCTTCAAATCATGGTACATCTTATCAGATCCTGGATGAATGGAATACTTGGATTTATAGGATTCTAACATAATCAAGTCTCTTAAGCCTCCAAACTTAGGTATCCACATACGACCTCTTAAGCATTTCACTCCATCAGCTCTAACCTCTAAAGGATCTCCTTCTCCTCGGAACCCTTCATTAACAAAATTTTCCTTCTTACAAGCTTCTATTTGCGCATTTCTAATTTGCTCAGGCAAATTATTGTGCACGGTCAAGACTAGAGAACGTACCCTGATAGGCTCTCTATCTTTCCTGCTTAACGCATCGGTAACAACATTGGCTTTTCCTGGGTGATATTTTATATCACAATCATAATCACTTAACAACTCTATCCATGTTCGTTGCCTCATGTTCAATTCCTTTTGATCAAGAATATACTGTAGGCTTTTGTGATCGGTGAATACCGTACACTTGGTGCCATACAGATAATGTCTCCACAACCTAAGAGCAAAGACTACAGCTCCTAACTCAAGATCATGAGTAGTATAATTCTCCTCATTCTTCCTTAATTTCCTAGAAGCATAAGCTATCACTTTCTCTCGCTGCATCAAAACAGCTCCATAGCCTCTAAGAGATGCATCACAATACACTACAAAATCTTCACTCCCGTTGGGTAATGATAAAATTGGCGCACTACATAATTCTTGCTTCAATGTCTGAAATGCTCCATCTTCATCACTTCCCCAAACGAAAGGTTTATTCTTCTGGGTAAGCTTAGTCAAGGGTTTAGCAATCAAAGAAAATTCTTTAATGAATCGCCTATAATAGCCAGCCAATCCTAAGAATTGTCGCACTTCCGTTGGCGTTGTCAGTGCAGACCAATTCTTAATGGCTTCAACCTTTGCAGGATCAACATGAATTCCATCTTTGTTAATCACATGACCAAGAAATTGCACAGAATCTAACCAGAAATCACATTTCGAAAACTTAGCATACAACTTTTCATCCTTCAACAATTTCAAAACAATCCTTAAATGTTCTCTATGTTCATCTTCATTCTTAGAATAGATTAGAATATCGTCAATAAACACAATCACAAATTTATCTAAGTAGGGCTTGCACACTCAATTCATTAAATCCATGAAAACCGCAGGTGCGTTAGTTAACCCAAATGGCATTACTTGAAATTCATAGTCTCCATAACGAGTTCTAAATGCAGTTATAGGAATATCTTCTTCACGGACGCGAAGTTGGTGATATCCTGACCGCAAATCTATCTTAGAATACACACTAGATCCTTCTAGTTGATCAAACAAATCATCAATCCTAGGTAAAGGATATCGATTTTTAATTGTCAACTTATTCAGTTCCCTGTAATCAATGCACATACGGAAAGATCCATCCTTCTTCTTAACGAACAAGACTGGAGCTCCCCAAGGCGACGAGCTCGGTCGAATAAAACCTTTATCAGACAACTCCTTAAGTTGCTCAGATAACTCCTTTAATTCAGAAGGGGCTAATCGGTAAGGCGCACGTGCCACCGGTGCAGCACCAGGAATTAAATCAATTCGAAACTCTACTTGCCTTATCGGTGGAAGTCCGGGTAAATCTTTTGGAAATACCTCAGGAAATTCACAAATAATAGGTACATCTTCCAATCGTTCTCCCTAGACTCATTCCCGGTTACTTGAGCTAAGAATAACTCACAACCATTCCTGATGTACTTTTGGACTTTAATACATGAAACAATTTTCAAACGAGATTCACCTCGATTACCATCAATTACTAACGTCCTATTCCTAAAAGGAATCTTAACCTTCTTCTCTCCACATAAAATAGTAGCATTATTCAACGACAACCAAGCCATACCAATAATAATATCAAAACTACCAAATTCTATCAACATCAAATCAATCGGAAAGGAATAGTTCAAGAGATTTAGAGAGCATCCTTCTAATAGCTTATTAGTTTTCACTAATTTACCATTAGCCAATTCCACCTCGTAACTGGTATTTATCTCAACAGGTTCAATGTCAATAAGGGCACTAATTTTAGTTGATACAAAGCTCCTAGCAGCACCCGAATCAAATAAAGCAACAACATAATGATTGTTGAGTAAAAACGTATCGGTAACGACATTCAGATCCTCTTTCTTCACCTCAGTTGTTCCAAGTTGATAGATACCACCCTGGGGGTTTCTTCCAGGTACAATCGCTTTCAACTTGGGGCATTCCGATTTCCTATGACCTTCTTCATTACAGTTGAAGCAAATGGTTCCCTTCTTACACCTTTCAACCTTGTGTCCAAGCTTTCCGCAATTTCGGCACTTCCAGCAATCGCCAGCATGCCTCTTGTTGCCACACTTAGGACATCTATCATCGTTGCGCGGTGTGTTGTAGGTAAGAGCATTTGCATTCCCCTTTCTCTGGTTCTGACGGCGATTGAAATTCTTCCTATTATCACCTCTATCTACACGATCACCATCTCCCTTTCTTTTCTCACCAACACGGGCTTCATCTTCCCTATCCTGAATTATCTGTCCAATGACTTGGTAAGCCATTCGAACAGCATCATCAATGGTCAGTGGTTTAGATGATGTCACGTCCCCCCGGATATTCCTGGTCAACCCTTTAATATATTGTTCAATTCGAATCTCTTCGGGTTCCACCAATCGAGGACATAGCAAGGCCAACTCATGAAATCGGTTTGTGTAACTATCAATGTCCACACCTTTCATTCGCAAATGAATCAACTCTTGTTCTAACCTAATGATCACACTACGAGGACAAAACTCCAAAGTCATCCACTTCTTAATTTCAGCCCAAGGAGTAGCATTAGCAGCATCAAGACCCATGAAAGCAATTCTCCCGTTCCACCAAGTCAACGCACGACCTTTAAGAGTAGCCATAGCAAAAGTCACCTTATCATCCTCCTTACACTTACTAATCCGAAACACCGACTCAATCTTCTCAACCCACTGGCTTAATCCTACAGCACCTTCAGTTCCATTAAAAGGTAGAGGTTCACACTTCATGAACGTCACATAAGTATAGCCACCAACTTCAGGTGCATTAGTTCCAAGTCCTCCTACATTTCCTCCAGCATTAGCATTCACATTATTAGCATTCACATTCACATTAGTACCACCAATTCCACTACCGCCAGCTCCACTACCGCCAGCTCCACTACCGCTAGCGCCACTACCGCCAGCCCCACTACCGCCAGCTTCATTTCTAGCATTTGCCATAAATTCAGTCATAGATGCGGTAACTTGCTCCGTAATAATCCTACGTACATCATCCTCAGTCACAGCCTTCTTGGGCGGCATAGTTCTATAATTTCATAATTTCAAAGTATTAAGCATTCACCCAGCAAGGGATTCATATAATATGGATTGAATTCATAATCAAGATACAAATAAGGCACAATATGGAATTCAAGACAAGATACATATTTCATTCGATTTGAAACAAAAGCATTGTCTTAGTTATATCCCATATCAAAGTTCTAGCACTATATATACTCAAAATTCGTGCCAAGTATACTACTAACAAGTCGGTTCAGTCAAAGCTACAAAAGCACAAAAGATACAAAGGTCACTACTAAATACAGACTGGTCTACTGAGAATCGCCAAATGGTCCATCATCCATCGTCTTCTGTATCTTCGTCGGACGATCACTAGACACATCTTCAGCTGGGCGCTTACGGATCACTCCTCTTTCAACCATGTCAGCATAAAATCTACTATTCCAACCCACGGATATATTCAACTCCTTTTCAGCTTTCTCACGCATCGCACGAGATACACTCAACAGAATCTCCATAGAATTCACCTTTTTCTTCATTTCAGCAAACTCACCACTTTCTAACACAGATAACCTCCTAAAAGCCTCATTCAAACCACGCTCTACATCAGTCAAATCCAAACTAAGAAATTTCTTCTCTTTCTCACCAACCTTAGTCTTCGACTCCAAATAAGCAACTTTAGTCTGAACAACACCTAATCCAATCTCTGTCATACTACTCTTAACACGGGAAGCATCTAGATCACGTCTCAAGGCCCATGGTGCAAGACCATCAATATGAGTAGCCTCTCGAGTACTAGACGACTCTCCTATCATACGTCTACGAGTAGTAATACCATCAGTACCGTCAGGTGCATTATCATCCTCATCCTCCTCTGATTCAGAATCAGATTCAGACGATTCAGACATTTCATCCCTAGGTAGCTCAACCTTAGAATCAGACAAATAAACTGGTGGGGGTAAAGGCTCGCCCTCTGGAACATCATAAGGGTAAATAAGCTTGGATTCCTCATCATCATCGACGTCAACATCTATACCTACATCCTCCTCGACATCCTCGTCGTCAATCTCATCATCTAAATTATCTAACCCAATCTCATCATCATTCTCTATATCAACATTATCAATCTCATTTTCTACCATATCAACCTGACGGGAAATCTGATCTCCTAGTCCTATCTCGGGCTCGGGATCCTCAAATGGTTCCTCCTCATCATCCATATCATAATATACTAAGTCTAAATAAGGATCATCATCTACATTAGGTTCGAGAATAGCATGGTTTTCTACAGGAATATTAGGATCAGCCATGACAATCTGCATTTATATATATATCTCGTATTAGGATAACATACTATTTAAACAATTACATAATGAAACCACGATATATACATATACATAAATTAAATTATATATATCAAAATATATATCTTCTCAATAGGGCTCTTTGGTAACGTCGGAGATCTCTGGCACCGTTATAGTCAAAAGATTTTTCAAATATTTTCTCAAATGTTCATTGTTAAAAGATTTTGAAAAGTTTTGTTCAAAACCTTGGTTTTTTTTTAAAATCTTTTGTTCTCTATAACGAGAGCTCTGGTACAAAACTGTAACACTCTCAATTTTTGTATCGGTACAGCGGAAGGGTCTTTTAGAGTGTTACAGGATAGCACAATAACTCCAATCATAGACAACACATAAAAATGGTTTTACAAGGTTTAATATACATTCATTCGATAAAAAGATTTAAAGTGTACAACAGGTCCCAAATTATACAGGTCATTAAGTTTACAAAACATAGATCGAATGAACATTTTTAATATTATGTGGGCCATCAGAGTCGATCTCCATCCGGATTACCTTCAAGCACCTGAGATAAAAACATGCAAAAATCATATCAGCGAATGCCGAGTGAATTCATAGAGTTTAATAAAAACCGTTATATAAAACAATCGTTAAAATCAGAACACAAGTATAATATATAAATCGAGCATACATCTTCAACCGTCCATGAGACCGTACCCTCAATATTACCATTATAGGTAATATTATTATCGTTATTAGCGTCGTATCATATCAGATATTTAGATTATATAGGATACATTTTAGGATTATTATTAGCCGCATGACATTGTTACCTTGCTGTGAAAACAACGGGCCGCGAACCCGACAAACAATTTGCCCATCTAAGTTAGCGTCTCGTCACAAAAATCACGCTATGGAATCTTCTCATACATAAATTCGCTTATCAATCAATGTGGTACGACGGGGATCAACCGTCAAGGCGCGAACTGGGGTGATCGTCCCCAAATAGTACTATCAAATGCATAAGCGTCTACCAAATCCCGGTAGTTCACAATTCATGCTAATGGGACTTTAAGTGACATAACCTAACTACTAATAATCCTTTTTGTCTCGTTTATAGGGTCATAGCATCATTCGGGTCCATATCATTAAGCATACCATCGGGACTACTTGTGTTCTATTTTTATCAAAATCTAGCATGTTATCTCCCTCGCGGGTTACAAATCAGTTTATAAAACATTTAAAAGAGTGCGAGGCTATGAACTCACGTTGATAATGAAAGGCGGATTATCGGCTACGGGCGTGCTTCGGTCACGGAAACCTATATAAATAATAATCGGTCTTAGACTTTTGTCCAATGACTTTTATCAAAATAACAATATACATATGATGATTTTTGTACATATGATGATGATCAAGTGGGTTTATACATCCTTGTTTACTCATTTAGTGTTTATGTATTAGTAACTTTCAACTAGTTTACTAGTTTTACCTATTTACCTATTTTAAGTCCAATAAGCTTATTATAAGTTCTTTAACTTGTTTTAATCCATTTTATACTTATATTATCAGTATTCACACTTTACATGTTGGGCCCAAATGGGTTAAGCCCAATAAGTATTTTTTATAAGTGTTTAACTTATTTTGTCCAATTATTAGTCCAATATGCTTACTTAGCTCGTTAATGTCCGTATGTCCTATAGTTTGGGTTTTATCGGTTTTTACTTGTATTAGATACTTATATATCAGTATATGACTTTTAAAAACTTTACATTAGACGGGTTTGATCGTCTAAGTTTTAATTCGCGAAAAACGTTAATTTTACGGTAATAGCCGAAAAAGTCGTAAAAATCAAGTTTATAGTTTTTATAACTTATAAATATTATTCCACTACCATTTTTATAAATTGTCCATTTATTTAACCTTATACATATTTATATAAATGAAATTCATAAGTTAGTGGGTTTTAATTTCACATTTTATACTATATAATTTGAGTGCTTATATAATAGTAATAAACATTAATTCTTCAAAATCTGATTTTTATTTTCATGTTCACCATTTTTATCATATCTAGAGTTCTACAATGAATTAGAAGCTAATTTTTGGATGACATGAACTTCATATTATGTGCTACAATTAACTTAGTTATAGCTACTGCTCATTTTAAGTTTATCTATCCTTAACAGTCCCTACAAAACAGCTTATTCAGATTAGCACACTTATCTTGTTTTGATCATATCTCACTCATTATAATGATTCCATTGCATGGTCAACTCTCACATGTGTATGAAATCTTGTACTTACTGTAAATGGATTCTACCATGCAAGTTTATCAGTTCAAGTTTTAGTTACATACTGTTTTTATACAGCCAACAAATTAATCATGATTTTAGCCTTGTTTCTTATGGTTATTAACCTTTTTAAGCATATTTATCAACACTTGATCCCCACACAACATTTTTATCATCATATATTCATCATATACATATACAACAAGGAAGAAAATACATTTTATATTTACAAAAATAACAAGAGAAAATGGAGAGGATGATCTTCTTTACCAACCAAGAGTATATCTTGTTTATGGAAGACAAGAACTTGATGAACACCAAATGTAACTCCAAGATCATCAAACACCAAGAAAATAAGTTGAGAAATCAGCCCTAGGACACAAGCAAATCACCTCCTTTGTTGTTAAAATGGCCACCAAGTGATCAAGGCATCAAGGTAACTCCAAGATATAGCTAGATAACAAGTATTTTGGGCTAGAAAAGATCAAAAAGGGTGTTTGTGCTTTGAAGTGGGACGGAAATGGTGGTGGTTTTGAGAGAGTTTTTGGTTGGTTTTGCATGAGTGAATGGTAGTATGAGTAGCTACTTGTTGGTTTTGTGTTAGTGGTAGCTTAAGTTGTAAGCTTAAGCTTACACTTGTAAGTTACAAGTTAACATGATGCCACATCTTTGATGTGGTGTCATGTGTCCGTCCCATGCTATAGTGGGGTGGGATAATGTATTTTGTCCCACCTCACTAATTTACGGGTATTCCTTGATTCTAGTTTCCTCGATTTACGTGCCCTCGGGTTGTTTCACAAAAAACATTTTTTAAATTATGAATCAACGGCACAAAACGAATCCAATAAAAATTGTCTCATAAAAAACGGAGTTCAAAAACGTAAGTACGTAATCCTAAGGTTTCCAGTTTAATCGTAAAGGACGCTAAATTATGCACGTAAGCCCAAATTTAAATCCTTAAATTGTGAGTTCATCAACCAACACAAAAATAAGTTTCAAAATATTATACGAGAAAATAATTCACTACCTTAAAATGTTAGATTGCCACACATATCGAGTCATCTTCAGTGGTGTAGAGGCACCAGAGTACATTCACAACGGTTTCATACCCGGGAGGTCTGTACAAATAATTTCGACCTTACAAGCACGTGTACTACTGTCGCATGGTTGTGAGGGCTATCTTGCTACTGTTCATGATTTGGAGGCTGAATCTCCATCTATCTAGAATCAGCCGATCGGAATTACCAAACGTGTTTCCAAAAGAGCTTCCGGGCATACCACCTGCTCGTGAAGTGGAGTTTAATATTGAGCTCATCCCAGGAGCTGAGCCAATTTCCAAGGCTCCTTACCGCATGGATCCCATAGAGCTGAAGGAGTCAAAGGTATAACTGCAGGAATTGTTGGAACGCGGTTTCATTCGACCTAGTGCTTCTCCATGGGGCGCACCTGTTCGTTTCGTAAAGAAGAAGGACGGTAGCATGCGTCTGTGCATAGATTATCGCGAGCTTAACAAGATCACCATCAGGAATAGATATCCGTTGCCACGCATTGACGACTTGTTTGACCAACTCCAAGGGGCTAAATATTTCTCCAAGATTGATCTGAGGTCGGGCTATCATCAGTTACAGGTTAAAGAGTAGGACATTGCCAAGACTGCTTTCCGTACACGCTATGGTCGCTACGAATTTGTTTTCATGCCTTTTGGCCTTACCAATGCTCTAGCTATTTTCATAGACTTGATGAACCGTATCTTCCATGAGTTCCTGGAAAAAAGTTCGTCATTGTCTTTATTGACGACATTCTGATTTTCTCTAAGTCAAAGGAGGAGCACGAAGACCATCTTCGTACTGTATTACAGATACTTCGCTAGAAGCAGCTGTATGCCAAATTCTCCAAGTGTGAGTTCTGGTTAGACAAGGTGGCGTTCCTAGGCCACATTGTATTAGCAGAAGGAATCATCATGGAACCAACAAAGGTTGAGGCTATTACAAAGTGGCCAAGACCTACATCAGCGACTGAAGTTCGTAGTTTCCTAGGCTTACCTGGTTACTACCGTACATTCGTAGAGAACTTTTCCCGTTTAGCACTGCCATTGACCAAACTAATGCGGAAAGGGGAGAAATTCGTCTGGACCGAAGAAAGAGAGAAGAGATTTGAAGACCTAAAGCAGAAGTTAGTATCTGCACCGATTCTTACTCTCCTATCTGGTACAGGTGGATTTCAAATCTACAGTGATGCTTCAGGGAAGGGACTTGGCTGTGTTCTCATGCAACATGGGAGAGTGATTGCTTACGCATCACGGCAGCTTAAACCTTATGAGGATAATTACCCTACACATGACTTAGAACTTGCAGAAGTCGTGTTTGCATTGAAGATATGGAGGCACTACTTGTATGGAGAATCATATGATATCTTCACAGATCACAAGAGCCTGAAATACATCTTCACTCAACGTGAACTAAACATGAGACAGAGAAGATGGTTACAGTTGTTGAAGGATTATGACATTAATCTATAGTATCATCCCGGCAAGGCGAATGTAGTGGCAGATGCACTTAGTAGGAAGTCCGGTATGATCAACGGCATTAAGATTGAGGAAGAGATTATAAGAGACTTGGAGCGACAAGGCATTGAGATCATGGTACGTGGACAGTACGGTTACTGGGCTAATCTTAGAGTGGAACCTGAGTTACTCTCTAGGATCAAGGAAGTTCATAATGATGATGGTGAATTTTGGGCGATCATTCATAACTTGTATCAGCAAACGGAGTTTCGGTTGTACGGTATCTTATGGCAGGGCACCAGACTTTGTGTTCCTGATGATCTTACCCTTAGGGAAGCGTTATTAGTTGAATCTCATAGCTTCCTATTCTCCATTCATCCTGGTTCGACCAAGATGTACCACAACATAAAGCAGTACTTTTGGTGGAGTGGTATGAAACATGATGTTGTTACTTATGTCTCCGAATGTCTTACCTGCCAGCAGGTTAAGATCGACCATCAACGGTCTAGTGGTCTACTACAACCATTAGACATTCCAGAGTGGAAGTAGGACAAGATCACCATGGATTTTGTTACCGGTCTTCCACAGACAAAGAGGAGGCATGATGCAATTTGGGTTATCGTTGATCGACTTAGTAAGTCAGCTCATTTCTTACCGATCCGCAAGGATGATCCAGTCAGCAAACTTGTTGATACTTACAATAAGGAGATCATGAGACTCCATGGTGCTCCATCTAGTATCGTGTCGGACAAAGGTCCTCGGTTCACTTCGCGATTTTAGAAGAGTCTGCATAAAGCTTGGGGTACAAAACTTAAGCTTAGCACGACTTTTCATCCTCGATCAAACGGACAATCGGAACAGATGATTCAGACATTGGAAGAAATGCTCCGAGCATGTGCATTGGAGTGGACATGAGACTGGGATGATTATATCTGTTTAGTAGAGTTTGCTTACAACAACAGTTGGCACGCCAGCATTAAGTGTGCACCATTCAAGATATTGTATGGCAGGAAGTGTCGCACCCCAATCTGCTAGGATCAGGTTGGTGAGCGAACACTTGAAGCACCAGAGATGATAGAGTTGACCAACGAGAAGGTCGCTGTAGCTAAGCAGAAATTACAAGAAGCTCGCACACGTCAGAAGAGTTATGCCGACAAGCATCGTAGGGACTTACATTTCAACGTAGGAGATCACGTCTCTCTTAAGGCATCACCGGCACGTAGTGTTCGACGTTTTGGATTCAAATGGAAACTCAGTCCTCGATTCATCGGACCGTTTGATATCAACGAGCGAGTCAGTGAAGTATCTTATCGCTTAGCGTTACCTCCGCAGCTTTCTCACGTTCATGACATTTTCCATGTGTCCTTACTTAGAGGGTATAATTATCATCCCCTTCACATGGTTCAGTATCCACTGGATTAGATTCGTGAAGATCTTACCTTCATAGAGGAACCCGAACGAGTTCTTGACAGACAAGAACGAGTCATGAGGAAGAAGACGATTCTATTCGTCAAAATCCTTTGGAGGGATCATACCGAGCGGGAAGCCACTTGAGAAACAGAGGAGTCTATCCGGGCTTCTTACCCTCATTTTATATTTTAAATTCGGGTATGTTCCTCTTTCAGTTTAATTAATCTATAATTCGGGGACGGATTATTCTTTTTAAGGGGGAAGAGTTGTAAAACCCGCATGCTTTTACCATGAACAATACACTTAGTAAACGTACGTACATATAAAAACTTTCCTTTTATAGCATCAACACGTGTCACGATTATTAATTACAGAAGTTATGTACGTATTATTACACGGTAAGCATTAAGTACGTGATAGTACACGATAATTATTAACAATAATAATTATAATCACGAACATGAAATCATGAACGTAACAGTCACGAACATGTAATTACGTACATAATTAATATAATACGATTAATATCGTTATGTACAAGTATTTGTATATAACACGAACATTTAATTATATAATAACACGAAAACACGAACATACGAACACGTAAAATATATATATATATATATATATATATATATATATATATATATATATATATATATATATATATATATATATATATATATATATATATATATATATATATATATATATATATATATATATATATATATATATATATATATATATATATATATATATATATATATATATATATATATATATATATATATATATATATATATATATATATATATATATATGTATATATATATATATATATGTATATATATATATATATATATATGTATATATATATATATAATATATATATATATATATATGTATATATACATATATATGTATATATATACATATATATATATATATATATATATATATATATATATATATATATATATATATATATATATATATATATATATATATATATATATATATATATATGTATACATATATATATATATATATATATATATATATATATATATATATATATATATATATATATATATATATATATATATATATATATATATATATATATATATATATATATATATATATATATATATATATATATATATATATATATATATATATATATATATATATATATATATATATATATATATATATATATATATATATATATATATATATATATATATATATATATATATATATATATATATATATATATATATATATATATATATATTTATATATGTATATATATATATATGTATATATATATATATATATATATATATATATATATATATATATATATGTATATATATATATATATATATATATATATATATATTATATATATATATATATATATATATATATATATATATATATATATATATATATATATATATATATATATATATATATATATATATATATATATATATATATATATATATATATATATATATATATATATATATAGGGGCGCGCTATTTACATAACCTCTTTTTTGGTACAGATCTTACAGAACTATCTTTTTACTACTAATAAAGCATGATGTACATTACTATAATGCTAGATGGCAATTTTGAAATTATTTAGTAACCATTTTGGAAAAAAAAGTATAAGGGCAAATAAGGTATTTTAGATCTTTACAAATTTTGACTTCTTTTTTATTTTTCAATGACTTTTTTTATTTTTTAATTAAAAATTCATTTTTCTTAATTTAAAATTTTCAAAAATCCTTTTTTTTTTATTTTTATTTTTTTCCTAGGTTACAAGTTATACTTTTATAAAAAAATTGAATATGTGTTAAAATTTTAATATTTTGAATTTACATGTATTTGTTGCGTACAATTCTTTACTACAAACATGATTTTTTTGCTCAAAATGATAATTACATATATGTTTTGTTTTTAGTGTACATATTATCTTCCGAAACTAAAACAAAAAAACATAACCATAACATGTGATTTCTAAATTTACAACAAAACAAAAGACACAAAATTTGATGTCAATTAGAATACAATTCAAATATAAATGCATATTGTTAAATATAGTTGTGCAAGAGATTCAAAAGCACGCGTGCACTCTTCAAACAACAAGTATGCACGCTTCAAGAACATACATGCACAGCCTCGAAAACATATTATTACAGGCACGAAAACATATATGTACGACTTCGAAAACATATATGTACCCGCCTCGAAAACATATGTGTACCGCGTCGAAAACATATGTGTACCGCCTCGAAAACATGTATGTACGGCTTCGAAAACATGTATGCACGGCTTCAAAAACATGTATGCACGGCTTCGAAAACATGTATGCACATCATTTAAAAGCACAAGTGCGTCCACATTGATTATCTTCATCTCTCATTCCCTGATATAAATTTATAAAAACAAAAAAATGATATCAGATCCTCGATACACATCCCCTGATACAAATTTAGTTGTATCATAGATTTAAGAATAAGAAAAAAGACATGACATAAGTTCACAACATCTGCTCACCTTTACGCATCTCCGATCAACCAACAACAACTTTGATCAAATCCGACGGACACATCCGACAGAGAACTAAAACTCCGACGCTCACCAAACATGTATGCTTCGAGAACATAAATGCACGGCTTCAAGAACATACATGCACGGCTTCGAGAACATACAACACGGCTTTAAAATATATATGCACAATGTCGAAAACATATATGCATGATTTAAACATAAATGCATGCAATATCTAAAAGCATAGATCATCCTCCTCACATAATGCCATTCCTATGAAGTGCACATCCTGCCACCTAATCATAAATCAAAACACAAATGTTCAGTTAGAATCAACCATTCACAAACATAAAGAAATAAATTAAGTGATTAAATTTAACATGAAATTACATAATTGTATTATTTATTTCAAGACATTGACCATAAAAGTTAAGTCACGTCTTTAATACTTTGTTAATCTTGCACCTTTTTTTAAGAAAAAAGGTCGCATATCACACACATACTAGTACATTTTAAACAAATATCTCCCTAGAAAATGTTAGTGTAATTAGACACCTTCAACTAACAAGAATACCTATATGGCTTCATTTATAAAATATCCAAAAAAAATAAAAAAGGTGCCACGAGATTTTGGCATACACATTTGAGATTTAGTTTTAAAATTAACAACCTTAACTTAACTCACAAATCAAAATAAGATTTATTTTATATCCGACTTGTATTAAAGTCCAGCCACAAGTTAATTTAATTTGAGAATATTTAATAAAAAATAATACGTGTAAGAAAGTTTGAGATGCAAAACTTTTAATTAAAAAATCAAATGCTTTGAAAGTCAAAATCTTTATTGAAAATATCATTTGAGATTCAGATCGTTAATTTACTTTGACAAAATACATATATGTATTCAAAGTCAAAGTGCATCAAACAATTATCTATTCGGTTCATCTAAGATGAAAAATCATTAATAAAAAATTCAATAATTGAAAGAAAAAAATAATCAATAGATTCAGATGCGTTTCTATTCATATACCGTCAACCAACACCATAAAATAAATGGATTTTTGATTACACAATCGATTGAGTATAGTGTCGCTAGTTGATCGGGTCAGATCTGGTGGAATCAATAGAATATGGTGGGTTGCTTTTTGTGGAATCGAAATCACGAAAAACGGCAGGCAGACGGAGGCTTTTCGGATTACGCGCGGCCGGACGGTTAGTGGTGGATACTATTGTATGTGGTGATTGGGGTTGTGATGGTCGAGAGAAAAATAAGTTCTTTTTTTCTGAGTAAATAGATCTAGGAAAAAAATAGGACGACAGTTTTGATATTGAGTGGAATCTTGCATTATTTTTGAGATAATATAATTATTTAAGAATAATGCTATTTTTATGGAGGACCTTAACCTAATTTGCCCTTATTTGTTTTCTATTTTTTAAACAAGTAATAGATAATTTCAAAACTGCCACTTTGTAGTACTGTGATGTACATCATGCAATTATATGAGTAAAAAGTTAGTCCTATAGGTTCTGTACCAAAAAACTGGTTCTACATATAGCATTTCTATATGCGATAGATAGACTCTTGTAACCATGACATCTTTTCTATTTGCTATTTGAACATAATTTCTTTCTAAAAAAAAAGAACTGTATATATATATATATATATATATATATATATATATATATATATATATATATATATATATATATATATATATATATATATATATATATATATATATATATATATATATATATATATATATATATATATATATATATATATATATATTATATATATATATATATATATATATATATATATATATATATATATATATATATATATATATATATATATATATATATATATATATATATATATATATATATATATATATATATATATATATATATATATATATATATATATATATATATATATATATATATATATATATATATATATATATATATATATATATATATATATATATATATATGTATATATATATATAAAATTTTGAATAATAACCTTATATACCGCCGAGGGTCCAGGACAGTAGACCAGATGATGAATAATTTTACAACTGATTTCTTGCGACTTGTATCGGGTATGAGGAAGTTTGATCGGTTGATGTATGAGAGATACGTGGTTGAAACTCGTTTGGTTAGGAGGTTTGATGTGAATGAAAAGATGTTTTAGAGGATGTTATCTAGAATCTCTTCACACTAGATCGGAGATCGGAGATTTGGAGTTTGTTAAGGCTCGGAAGATGGATGAGATTGCTAGCCTTAGGTCGATGGTGATAAATTTGAGTGCTCGAATTGAAAGGTTTAAAGAGGATCAGGCAAGGTTTGAGAGGATGAGTGAATGGGAGACTCATGTGAGATCAATTCTTAGTCAAGGTTGGAAGTTTAGGAATGATGAAAGCCGTGTTGAGACTTATTTTATGATTAATCCGCCGTGTAAGGGTGAGTAATTGAACTTTGGGAGTGAGCTGACATCATGTTATGATTCGACTTCGAGGTGCGAAGGGGAGGTAGACGAGTGTTGGAAATACATTTTTACGTATTTAGGAAGGATTGGTCACTCCAACGAGATACATCTAGTATGGGCTCGTGATCTAGTAATGTGGCATATAACCCACTAAGCCCACATGTAGAGTGGGCTATATATACCTCCTCCTAGCATGTTAGGATTTGGTTGTTCTCATTAAAACTTATCCTCTGTGACACCCCGGGTTGGGTCAAAATATGCGGAATTATCAACTGAGATGTCACAAGGGTGGATCGATAGCACATAGTTCATAGAGCATAAGATAAGAGATTATTCAAAACATATTACATGATCATTGTACAAATTTATAAAAATAGTCTTCAACATGATATAAGTAAGATGTTTATTTTCCCAAATAGAACCCCTGATGAGTCCTACAACGCAGATTACAATGATGCTTGAGTCCATACACACACCACGTGTTAACTTCATCTTCCTGAGAAAAACATGTTTAGAGGGTCAACATAAAGTTGGTGAATTTACAGGTTTAATAAATATTAGTTTGGACATACATCAATCATAGTAGTAACAATGCACAAAGTATTTTTACTAAGAAGGGTAGATTACATTTTCTAATACTCGAAACTGAAGCTTAACCTTCCATAGTCCTCAATAGATGAGAACTTGGTGTCCTATAAAAAGACACCCAAACCAGTTCCAATATGGTATACATCTGTTGTCCTGGCCAAGGCATAGTGAGCATGACTCACCCAGATGGGGATGGTCAGTCCCAAATAGGTCTATTTATAACATTAGGGCAATATCAATAATTTAACAGTTTCTATAATAGTCAATCGTAATCAAGTTTATAAAATTCAGTTATGTCCAATAAAATAGTTTCATGTTTTCTCCCCCGTAGAGGAGAAGTTTATCAATAGTTCATATGGGGCTGTAAACTCACCTTGGAGTTTGCAATAGCTGTATAATATGAATATCCAAATAATGCTCACGCCACAAGCTACTGCCTAATCAAATAGTACCGTCTTAATAAATAATACGAGGAACGTATGTGTATGCTTATACAGATTTTTAATTCAATTTATTAATGCTACAATGTTTATCTAAATGACTGTAGTACTTGTATTCAATTTATTTAACGTTCATAAAATTTTATTTCGTAAAAGTATATAAGTACATGTATTTAATTATACACATCCATATGGTTTATATAATTTATTGTACAAAGCAAGAATATATATATTTTATTTTGTAAAGTAAAATATAAATATTTTATTTATCTCTACAGTTCCCAATTATTATGTAGCATTTACCAAATAATTTATAATTTGCAAGTTTAAGAATTTACAACTTAAGTCCTTATAGTTTAGGTTATATTTAAGTTTTACTAAATTAAAAATAGAATAAGGGTTAGGGTTTGTTAAAGTTTCAGAATGTTGCAAAACTAGTCCCTCCATATTTTAAGTAAAGTAAAACTTTCGGATTTTACACTTTTAGTACTTAGGGCTGGTTATACTTTCGGGTTAAGGCAGAATTATTCCTCCTAGTTGTAACTAAGTTTTATAACTTTCATACAATGACAAAAACAGTCCTAGGGCTTCTTTATGTTTCGGCTTATTACAAAAGTGGTCCTTAGGGTTATGAAATGACAAAACAACTTTTAGAAACTTTCAAAAATGGTCCCTATGGTTTAATATGCCACGGATGGTATATATTAAGCCCTAGACTTTTGGAAAATTACATTTGTAGTCCTTCTGTTTAATAGTTTATCAAAACAAGTTTCAAATGTCACGGTTTTAGTCCTTAAGTTTCATAAATTGTCATTTTAGTCTAAAAATCTTTATAAGTTATATTCTATTATAAAAACTTTTATTTAAATATACAAAACATTAAATGGGCTCATTAAATGGTCCAAAAGACTATTGGTCTATTTAATGGGCCTAAACACATTCTTAAGTCCATTAAGGTTCTAAGATTAGTTAAATGGGCTTATTGGGCCCATTAAGTCTTGGGCTAATGTTGCATTGGCTTGTTTAGTCCATCAAAACCACTTTTTCATTTTATGTAAGTAATAATCTAGGATTTTCTTATAAGCTTATCATTAGCTTATCTAATTCAAGTTATAAACCCTTATAAAAGAATAAAACCCATGGTTTGTTTTATTTGGTGTATCAAATGAGATCTAGAAGTGTTTCAAGTTTGCATTTAGGTTATAAACCCTAATGTGAGTTTATGACTCACGGTTATATTATGTTATAGCTTATTAAGATAATTCAAGACTTGTTTGAGAGTTGCATGTAATCATAAGAGTCCCAAAATAAGATCTAAACTATGTACAAACCTAGAAGTCAATTATAAGTCCATGTAAATACATATATAGCCCACGGCTATAAATTTAGTCTTGGTGTTTCCAAGATGAGATTTTTAGCTAGTTTTGTGTTTATAATTATTTATAGAGTCCAACATAATTATCTAGTTTTATTACATGTTTCAAAGGTTATCATGAATCCAAGAAAAGTAACATATAGCCCACGGCTATATTGTTATAAGATTATTAGGTTAAGTTAAGTCCTTAACACTAGATATAGGTCTAACATTTACATGCATGTACATTTAAAATCCATCTAGGGATATTCATAGCCCACGGCTATATTTGTACACACAAGATATTTTAGTGATTTTTAGTAGTCCAATATTTGTAGATAAATACATATCCCATTACTTAAAACTTAGTACATAAATCATAGATGTTCATTTAATTATGTTGTG
Source organism: Glebionis coronaria (assembly GCA_025667525.1). Classification (NCBI taxonomy): domain Eukaryota; kingdom Viridiplantae; phylum Streptophyta; class Magnoliopsida; order Asterales; family Asteraceae; genus Glebionis; species Glebionis coronaria. The sequence goes on from CM046878.1 coordinate 256,176,723, forward strand.
ACCTTTAAGGTCATGGTTTTTCATGGTTTTGAGCTACACAAGTTTACTTATGAGATTTGTGATTATTAGTTAACCAAAATCCCAAAAGTGAGGTTTATAACCCACGACTACATTTAAATTCTTAAAATGATTTATATTATTTTTAATCAAGTTTAAACATAGAATAATAGTCATAGGTTTCTTATCAAAAGTTTTTAACCATGACTAATGGTATTCTCAAAATATGTCGTGGCCTAGATGGTCATGGTTTTATCAAATCTTGATTATTAACAAGTTGTTATATGTGTTTATAGGTGGATGTTAATGCATGCAAGTAAAATGAAGAAAGTATAAAGGAGTAATACCTTCTTGCTAATGTTACCAAGGAAGATCTATAGAACAAAGGAGATTAGTGATCTAATCTTGATGATGGGGAAACCCTAACTATAAACCAAGCCGTGACCTTTATGGATTCGGCTAGGGCTTGTATGGATTGCTATAATGATCCAAGTGGTGGAGATACTACTAAATGACTAGTATTAAATAAGAAGACAAAGATCTTGTGAAGTTAATGTGTTGTTCTTGGATGCATATGGCTAAGCCGTATGATTGAGAGAGAAAAGAGATAAGAGAAGTGAGATTTGATTTTGCATGTGAGATGAAAAGGTGTGTGTGTGTTTTCGGCTTAAAGAAGATAGAGATACAAGGCAAAAGGCACGATTTGCCTTGGTAAGAGTCTTTGTGCCAAGTGTAGGCTTTTTCATTTCCAGGACAACTCTTCTCCTTCCACCTAGTGTGTGTGTGTGTGCCGTGTGAGGCTAACCAAAGTAAAGGTGGGCTTGGGCTTGTGTTGGGCTAGAACACAAAGGGAAGGTGATCTTGGGCTAGTCCAAGATGTGCAAGCACGCATATGGTGTACATACACACAATACACGACTTATGTATACATGATGTAACATTGTTTCTCCAATTTTGTTATGTGTTGTTTACATACATAGAGGTTATGTATTTTATTACTTGTTCTGCTAGTTTTAAGTACATGATTTAAATTATGTAACTTATTTACAATAGAGATGGTTTGCAAAAGTATAGGTACTCAATGGACAAGTTCACACACATCTTATAGAAATATGACATATGAGGAAGTGTTCTAGGATTATTGGATGAAATTTTATTACATTAAATCATGGTAAAATCATTGATTTTACAGCACCACCCCGTTATTTTAGCTTTGTCCTCAAAGCTACTAAAAACGTAGTTACCTTTTAAGTGCATAGATGTTCTAAGAATACAGGTTCATTTTGGAAATGCTTAGAAACGAATGGTGACATCAATGCGAAGTGATCTACATTCGTATCGCACCATACGTCCGATTGAGCAGTAATGGATGCTGCTGCTACTAAGGATGGTCAGAAAACAATGCGAAGAGATATTTATCAGGATCGCACTATACATTCGATTGAGCAGTAAAGGATGCTGCTGCTACTACGGGTGGATAGAAAGCGATACAAAGAGATCTTTATCAAGATCGCACTATACATCCGATTGAGCAGTAATGGATGTTGCTGCTACTATGGATGGACAAAAAGCAATGCAAAGAGATCTTTATCAGGATCGCACTATACATCCGATTGAGCAGTAATGGATATTGTTGCTACTACGGATGGAGAGAAAGCAATGCAAAGAGATCTTTATCAGGATCGCACTATACATTCGATTGAGCAGCAATGGATGCTGCTGCTACTACGGATAAACAGAAAGCGATGCAAAGAGATCTTTATCAGGATTGCACTATACATCCGATTGAGCAGTAATGGACGTTGATGCTACTACAGATGGACAGAAAGCAATGTGAAGAGATCTTTATCAGGATCGCACTATAAATTCGTTTCAGAAGTAAAGGATGATGCTGCTACTACGGGTGGACAGAAAGTGATGCAAAGAGATCTTTATCAGGATCGCACTATACATCCGATTGAGGAGTAATGGATGCTGCTGCTACTATGGATGGACAGAAAGCGATGCAAAGAGATCTTTATCAGGATCGCACTATACATCCGATTGAGCAGTAATGGATTCTGCTGCTACTATGGATGGACAGAAAGCGATGCAAAGAGATCTTTATCAGGATCGCACTATACATCCGATTGAGCAGTAATGGATGTTGCTGCTACTATGGATGGACAGAAAGCGATGCAAAGAGATCTTTATCAAGATCGCGCTATACATCCGATTGAGCAATAATGGATGTGATGTAGTGTTTTTACCCCTTTAGGAAAAGGAAGGCAAAATAGTGGTAAGCGTTAAGTACGACGATTTAGGAAAACCGTGTACAAATGACCCAAAGTGGGGAATCGTTCTCAAGGAGGCTTAGTGTGTGTGTGATGAAATGATTATCTTTGTGATTATATTTGTGAGAAAGAAAAATAGAAATGAGATTAGAAGAGAATGACGGTTACGAAGACGGATTAAACTAAGACGAAAAAGGTGTACACGTAAAACCGTAAAAAGCCCTAAAATTAAAATTTTACAAAAAATCTAAACTTGCCAAAACATTTTAATTAATTAAATAATGACTTTTTAATGCTAATTAAAGCCCTAAAAATCAAAATTCACTATTAAAAATCCCCAAACAAGATTTTAAAGTTTGTAATCATCAAAAATACCCTAATTAAGCTAAAAAGTATTTTTCAAAATTTTAAAACCACTAAAAACTATTTTTAAACAATTAAAAACTATTAAAATCAATTAAAAATTAAATTATTTCTAGAAAATAATTAAAAGACCCTAAAAATATTTAGAAAGTTGCAAAATTCATAATTAAGTGTCTACATTCTAGGAAAAATATAAAAACTTAGAAAATCAGACTTCTAATTTTTAACAATAAAATAATATTAAAATATTATAAAAAATCCAAAATTCATAAAAAATTCTAAAAACTTGCAAACTAGCTTAATTTAACCTAAATAACTCAGAAATGAAAGTGAAATTACCTAAATACCCTTAATGGGCCTAAAAAGTGGGCTAAACCCAAAACAGATCACTATTGGGCCAAATTTGGGCCCAATATAAAAAAGTGTCCAAAATAAGCCCAAAAAGCACTACTTGACTCAAAATTTGATTTTAAACAACTTTTTCCAAAGGCCCAAAAGCTGAAAGTGTGAAATAAGCTAGCTTATACCAAACAGATTATTCTTATTGGGCTTTTTGCCCCATTAAGCTATAAGCCAATGCCATAAGCTGAAATTAGACACACAAGCTTCTTTTGTCCTAAATAAGACTTCTGTAAAAAGAAATTTGAAATAAGCCCAAGGAAGAAGCCTGAAAATGCAATAAGCAATCTACAGAAAACGACAAAATAGTCGTTTTTGAGTTCTAGGCCACCCCAAGTGCTGATTCAAGTTTCTATAGCTTTCAAATGACTTAATTAAGCAAAATCAACAAAGAGTTTTCAAATAAGCTGACTCAATAAGCTGTAAAAAGCAAATAAGCACTTATGTAAAAGTCAAATAAGTTGGTTTTCTAGTAAAAAGTCAAAGTCAACGTCCAATAAGCTCCAGTCTAATCAAATGGGTCAAATAATGAAGATCTATCACAAAAAATAAGTTGTTGCAAGTCTGGATAAGCTAAATTAGCTTATTGATAAGCTGAGTTCAATTTTACACTAGCAGGGGCTAGTTTTGGGTGTTGAGCAGTGGAAACTTTTTCCAGTGCTTGACTTGTTTGACTTTTTATCTTTAGTGACTTTTTTGGAGATTCAGATTACAAAAAGGCACCCAAATGATCTTTGGATCAAAAGGAGTCAAGAACAATCAAAATATCACAACCACAAACACCCAATTGATACAATTTAATCAATAAAGTACCAGATCTAGCACATACATGAAACAATAAGCAGTTGAGCACTTATAAGCAGTTTTAGCAATAATCAGCCAACCAAATTCAACCAAATGCATACATAAGCTATTATAAACTCTAATGAACAAGTTTAAACAGTTTTCATGCAATGGCTTAAAGCCTAAATCAAGATTCAAGCTTATGAATGTTACTGATGAACACTAACACATGCAGTTTTGCACTTTGCTGATGTATTTGACCAATAAGTCAGATTCAACACTCAATATCTATCAAATAAGTTATAATAATGATGTTTTAACAATTTTCAACCCTAAGCATGCACAAATACTAGATTTCACCAAAATCTTAGGTCAAAAACAGTTAAATTCACCAAGTTATAGCAGATTGTTTGATTTGAAGTTTCAAACCCAAAAACTTGCAACAAAACACTCTCAACAAGGCATATATCAGATACCAAGCACAAACAACACCTTCTAACAACACAATACCAAGATTTCAACTTAAACAGGTAGACCCAAACACCCCTTTATCTTTTCAAATCCAAATTTAAACAAGAAAAAGTGTGATTCAGTTATCCTAATGATTAATCTAGCATACAAACAACATTATCATGCAAGACTAAGCAGATTTAAGCCAAGAAATCAACAAGAACACCAATAGAGCACAAATCCACAAAAATTCCAATATTTATCAGATTTTCAAGGATTTTAGACAAACCTCATGGATGTACATCCACCCCACTAATTTATGAGCTTATGTGCTAGCTAGAACAAGCACAAGCTTCCAATAACACCCCTGCTAAGATTCAACAAGGTTAGAAGCAAGATTATCAAAACAGAAACTTAAAAAGCCTTGATTAATGTAACCTTGTTACCCCACACTTGATTATCCCCAAGTTATAAGCCTCACCACACCTTAATTATAACAATTAGGATGCTATGATCAGCCCTATAACCCAAGAATTCCAAGGTTGAAACAAGAACTTAGCAAAATATCAAGCTTGAAGGAAAAATGCAAACTTTTGCACTCTCCTTAAAAACAGGTTTTTAGATTCAAAATCAGTGAACAAATAACATAAACAAGCATAAAATAAGATGGCACTTGGTCTTTCTTAAACACACTTAACACAATTTCATTAATATGAAAACAGGATTTACAAGTGCTTGAACAAGGAAAAACCAAAAGCAAACGTAAATGTTAAGACCTAATGCCTTTATATAGGCTACAATGAGACTAAGGAAGCTGAAAAATAACATAAACCCTAGTTGTGAAGTCCCAAAAATGCCCATGGAAAATTTGAATATCATGAAGATCATGTGACTCTTCTTGGCTGTTTACATGAGTTGGCAGATGGAAAGTTGATCAAAGGGCTCACAAAGAAGCTTAAAATGAAAGCTGAATGAGGATGGTTGGATGGCTGTCATCTATTTGCCGTTTTGTTCCTCCTTGGTGCAGGGGAATCTTGTGTGGGACAAGGGAGTGAGGTGGCAGCTGCTTTTAAGGTTGGGTTGTGTTAACATGGTCATCAATCACTAATTTGCACATTATTGAGGTTTAATTATAAGTAATTAAGAAAACCCCAATTGTTGTCTTGGTAAATAGTTGAATGTTTGATCCGGATTAGTGTGGGATTTATTTAAATGTTGTGTTAAGGCGCCAAGATTAATTAAGTAATTAATCTGGTGAGTGGAAGATGATGTGGAAGAAGGGTGAATGGTGATTGGTGGAAGTGGTGAGTGGGGTGAGGTGGCAGCCTTGGGTTGGTTAAGGTAAGTTTGGTTGTCTGCCAAATTAAGCCCTCCTTCTCTTTTTCTCTTGTCTTTTCAGTTTAAATAGCTATCAACGCCAAAACTCTTCTTATCAACTTTTGCCTTTTTACATTTTTGCCCCAAAAACTTTTGTAAAATGATTTTAGGGGTAATTCGTGCCAATCTTGGATTCTTGAAGGACTAGTTTGGTATTTTCTTCAAGGATTATGGTCTAAACTTGTATGATTGACATATTGGAGGACTGAAATTGTCAAATCATATTTGATGAGGGACCATTTTTGCCAAATGTTGAAAGTCAAGGGTCCTTTTTGTAATTTTGACAACTTTAGGGACCAAACTTGTAATTATGAAGATACAAGGGTATAAAGTGTCAATTCTTCCATATTGGAGGACCCTTCTTCATAATTCTTCAAATCTTCAAGGGTTTTTCTCGGGAAAGTCTTCATTAGGGCTTGGTTCATTGTGCGGCTTCGTTTCCCGTGTTCGTTTTTGCATGATTCTTGTGATCTTTTATCATTTTCTCAATATCCTTACCTAAAATACACAAGCAAAAAACACAAGCATATATATATGGGTATTTTGATGATATTTAATGCATTTTAAGCCCTATTTGGACGATGAGACTATGTATAAAAGCAGTCTCATCACTCCCCCATACTAAACCATTGCCGTGCCCTCACGCAATGCTAGAATAAAGTATCGTAGCATCTCCAAAATTCATTTTTATTCACTTTATTGAACGATAAACTAGCTACACTATTACTATTGCTACTACTACTTGTGTTTTAGACATAATGTATGATTTTCATCGCAAAATGGGACGTTTGGGTTCATAGAATAAGAACACGTGAATGCTTCGTTAGAAATAATTTCATCGTCCTCGATTTTCACCCCAATTCCATGCCAAGCGTGCAACGAGATCATTGTCATTATAAGTTAGTAATGCTAACACTACTCATATGCCCTAATCACGTACTTATCCTCCCATTATTCCTAAGTTGTATCTCTTATATTTTATATTGTCTTGAATGTTTCATGAGGATACATTGTTTGACTTATGCGATAATAGAGATTTAGGTCTAAAAATAGAGTCCTAACGGTGTAACTAAGACCGTCAAATCAATAACCTCTCCTAATAGACAACGATGTCAAAAAATTAAGTCAACAAGAAGAATCGATAAACACGGTTTTATAACGGATTTGAACATGAGACTTATTACCAAGACTTTTATACGCCCCCTAACGGAAGGGCCTTATTATCTTTGGTTTACCTCCATCTTTTATTCAACTTCGCCATGAAGCTTTTATTATGACTTCGGTCTTGCCTTGCCTTTTATTATCCACCTCATCGGTGGTTTTATTAGCCAAAGACGTATATCCTCACGCTAAGGCGAATTTTGGATCTTTAAAGCTTCGAAGATTAAGGCTTGATTAACTTTCAATTTTGCATATGTTTTTCGGCCTTGTGGGGCTTCAAATTGTTTGCTTGATTTAGGTGAGCACTTGAAATCTTATTATTGGGTGAAGCTTTTAATTATTCGGGTTGCCAATACTTCAAAACCATAACGCTGGCGATACCTTAATGTCTTCCCAATTTAATTACACGGAAGCTACTAGAAAAGACTAGAAACCCAACAATCCCAACTAAACCGCTAAGTCAATATTTATTAAGCAAAAAAAAATATTTACATGCGAAGGGAGAATAAGCAAACAACGAGAACACATGAGTTTTTGAAAGAATACGAGTACTCTACGTTTAGCATAGTAACTTATAATTAACCCTATCATTTCTCGTCCTTATTTAAGAGACTTAGCCTAATGTGTAGTTAACGAATCAAAGCTAAGTTCTCAACACGCACGGTCGAGTCAAAAATTACTCTTATTCTCGCCATCGGAAAATCTACATTCGTGTCTTCAAACACTTATAAAACATGAGAAATTTTTTAAAATTTGGCCATTTTTAGCCTTATTTTGCAACAAAACGATAAACAAAAAGATAAACTTTAGAAAGCGTGAAGGTTTGGCAAGGCAAGTATCTATTCACCACTCCCCCATACTAAAGTTAAACATTGTCCTCAATGTTTCGAGTCTAGGGGTGCAAACACCCCCATACTAAAGACGTAGTCGAATGCCTAATCTAGCATGGAAAGGGTGTAACCAATAAATTAATAGCCGTTTATGAAGTGTGCTAATAACCTAAGGTTAGAACATCAAAAGGATATATCAAGGATATTGAGAAAGTCTTCAAAGCAAACGATCGAGTGCTCCCATAAAACGAACACGAGAGGCTCCAATCGTGAAGATCATGATCATCTAAAGTCCACAATTCACAAACAACCACAGAACAAAGGTTGGAAGGGCACAAATCCCCACACGTTAACTACATTAGAAAGCAATAATATGTACATAGGATAAGCATGGGACTCCCCTACGAGGCACCTCGTTTTTGATTACCAAGTCATGAGCTCGACTCGATCCCCTTAATACTAATTATCATTGGGGAAAGTGACTTAGTCGAGGTAGTTCAAGGATGGAACTTCCCCGCCAAAGTAGTGCTTCAACCTATGTCCATTCACCTTGAAATTGGGGCCATCATTTTGAGCTAGCTCGATGGTCCCATATGGAAATACTTGACTCACGGTGAATGGACCGGACCAACGGGATTTCAACTTACCCGAAAAGATTTTCAAGCGAGAATTAAAAAGCAAAACTTGATCCTCAATGTTAAAAACCCGGTTTTTAATTTTAGAATCATGCAACTTTTTAGTTTTTTCTTTGTAAATCAATGAATTTTCGTAAGCAATGTCTCTCAATTCATCCAATTCATTTAACTGCATTTTCCGGTGTTTTCCCGCAGTCTCCATATCATCATTACAATGCTTTAGGGCCCAATAAGCCTTATGTTCTAACTCGATAGGCAAATGACAATTCTTCCCATACATAAGCTTATAGGGAGTGCACCCAATGGGCGTCTTATGAGCGGTCCTAAAGGCCCATAAAGCATCGTCCAACTTATCCGACCAAGATTGTCGGTTTTCCACAACGGATCTCTCCAAGATCCTCTTCAAAGCTCGGTTTGAAACCTCGACTTGCCCACTTGTTTGTGGGTGATAAGCCGTAGAAAGCCGATGTGTAACCCCATATTTCCTTAGGACCCTTTCGAACTGGTCGTTACAAAAATGGGTTCCACGATCGCTTATGATCGCACGAGGGGTTCCAAACCGAGAAAACAAACTTTTCAAAAACTTGACTACCACACGAGTATCGTTGGTGGGAAAAGCCTTAGCTTCCACCCACTTAGATAGGTAGGAAACCGCAACGAGGATGTACTTATTACCACGAGATGATGGGAACGGCCCCACAAAGTCTATACCCCAAACGTCAAAGATCTCACACACTTGGATGATGTTTTGTGGCATTTCATCTTTTTGTGAGGCTTTTCCTTGTCGTTGGCATGAATCACACGACTTCACAAGATCTTGTGCATCTCGGTAAATAGTAGGCCAAAAGAAGCTGGCATCAAACACCTTTTTAGCCGTGAGATTAGCACCATGGTGACCACCCGTGGGTCCCTCATGGCAAGCTCTAAGGATATTAGAATCTTCGGTGCCAAATACACAACGTCGGATGATTTGATCCGCACAAGTCCGAAACAAGTAAGGGTCGTTCCAAAAATAGAACTTGACGTCACGAAAGAATTTTCGTTTTTCTTGAGTCGTTATACCCTTGATGATGAAGTTACCCGCATGGTAATTTGCAAAGTCCGCAAACCATGGGGTGGAAGAATCAAGCTTAAAATTCACTACACCAAGTGTCTCGAGCGGAAATGTTTCGGTGATTTCCTTGGGCTCGTAAACACTTTGGTGAGGATCTTCCAAACGAGAAAGATGATCGGCCGCTAGATTCTCGGCTCCTTTTTTGTCAACGATTTTGTGATCAAATTTTTGAAGGAGGAGAATCCAACGAAGTAATCTCGGCTTTGCATCTTGTTTTGCCATGAGATACTTGATAGCCGAATGATCCGTATACACTATGCATTTAGCCAAGACGAGATAAGGTCGAAATTTCTCAAATGCATACACCACGGCAAGGAACTCCTTCTCCGTTGTAGTGTATTTTAGTTGAGCCTCGGTCATCATCTTGCTAGCATAGTGGATAGGCAAGAAGTGCTTTTCATGACTTTGCCCCAATACGGCCCCAATAGCATAGTCGCTAGCATCACACATGAGCTCAAAGGGGAGGTTCCAATTGGGAGCAACAAGAATGGGAGCTTCGGTAAGTTTCCTCTTAAGGATTTCAAAGGCTCGTACACAATCTTCGTCAAAGACAAAACGTGCCTCTTTTTCAAGAAGATGTGTAATGGGTCGAGAAATCTTTGAAAAATCCTTGATGAATCGACGATAAAATCCCGCGTGGCCTAGGAAACTCCTAACTCCCTTAAGGGTTTTGGGATGAGGTAATTTGGTGATGACGTCTACCTTAGCTTGATCTACCTCAATCCCCACTTTCGAGACCTTGTGCCCTAAGACGATTCGACTCTTAACCATAAAATGACACTTTTCCCAATTGAGCACAAGGTTGGTTTCCTCACAACGTTTCAACATTCTCTCTAGATTCGACAAACACGAAGTGAACGAATTACCAAATACGGAAAAGTCATCCATGAAGACTTCCATCGTCTTCTCGATCATGTCATGAAAAATAGCCATCATGCACCTTTGAAAGGTTCCCGGTGCATTGCAAAGTCCGAATGGCATTTTACGATAGGCAAACGTTCCATATGGACACGTAAACGTAGTTTTTTCTTGATCACGAGGATCGATGGGGATTTGGAAGTAACCGGAAAAACCATCTAAAAATCAATAGAAATCGTTTCTCGCAAGACGCTCCAACATTTGGTCCATGAAGGGCAAGGGAAAATGGTCTTTTCGAGTGGCTTCATCCAACTTTCGATAGTCAATGCACACTCTCCATCCGGTCACGAGTCTAGTGGGAATCAACTCGTTGGCATCGTTTGGCACAACGGTCATTCCTCCCTTCTTAGTGACACAATGAATAGGACTCACCCAAGGGCTATCGGAAATAGGGTAAATCATTCCCGCGTCAAGGAGTTTAAGGACTTCCTTTTTGATGACGTCGTGAATTTTGGGGTTCACCCTCCTTTGACATTGGATTGCGGGCTTGTAATCCTCCTCCATTAAGATTTTGTGGGTACAAAACTTGGGATCGATTCCCTTAATGTCGGATAACTTCCACGCAATTGCCCCTTTGTGATCCTTTAGAACATCGACAAGTGCGGTTTTTTCATCATTCGAAAGTTCCTTCGCAATAATAGCCGACAACTTTTCGTCCTCCTCCAAATAGACATATTCGAGATGAGGAGGTAAATCTTTCAACTCTAGGATAGGTGGTTCCTCAAGTGAAGATTTGGGCTCGATACTCATAACCTCCTCGGGTGGAGGAAATGGGAAATCGTTAAGAAAAGCCTTGATAATCGAGAAGTCCTCATCGTTGTCGAGGTCTTCGTTACAAGTACGTGGAACATTGAATTCTTCCAACGTAAAACCACCAACTTCAAATGGGGTGAAGGTTGGTGTCGAATTATCAAGAATTGGATCTAATATAGTGGGATTGCCACTAGTTTCTTCATCACCAAAACCTAGAACTTCTTGTGAAAATTCCTCGCAAACCACATCAATCATATCAACGAGGTTTATGGTAGCAACAGAATAAACATGAGAAATTTGAGAGTTTTGAGTTGCGTTTATAACAAGTTCCTCGTCGTTGAAACGTAAGGTGATCTTTCTAGCATGAACATCGATCAAAGCCATAGACGTATCTAAAAATGAACGACCTAAAATAAGAGGAACTTGAGGATCCGTGGGGATATCGACAACGATAAAGTCTACGGGATAGTAGAACTTCCCCACTTTCACAAAAACGTCTTCCGCCAATCCACATGCGCGAATCTTGGAATGGTCGACCAACTCGATAGACATTAGTGAAGGAGTAAGATTAGGAAGATTGAGCGACTTGAAGATTGCAAGTGGCATCAAGTTAATGCTAGCACCAAGATCGGCTAAGGCGAAGCATTCCTCCATATCTTGGATTGCACACGGAATCAAAAATTTACCGGGATCACCGACTTTTTGAGGTATGCGATTAAGATAAACCGATGAACAACTAGACAATTGGTGCAATTTCTCCTTGTTGTTCAACATACTCTTAAAGTTAGCGGCAAATCGAGGCATCATGACCAAAGCATCGGTGAAACTCACGTTAAAGTGCAAATCACGAAACATTTTCATAAAAAGCTCAAATTGATAATTGTCGCGCTCTTGACGTTTCTCCTTTCTAAGTCTCGATGGATAGGGCAAAGGTGGTGTGGGTTGAGGCATAGTAGGCATAGCCTTTGGAATCTCGGGTTCCAATGTTGGTAAAGGTTCAACCGTAGGTGTGGCATGAGCGGTACTTCGTGGGATTGGGACATGCTCCTTTTGGATCACCACCTCGGGTTCTTCCTCAATTGCTTCCTCCGTAGGAGCAATTGGTTGAGGAGTCGGTTCCTTAAGTGTCTTACCACTACGTGTGGTAATCACTTTCATCTCACCGTTAGGGTTGGATACGGTGTTGCTAGGAAGACTACTCGAAGACGGTTTACACATTATTGCTTCAAACATAGACGAGATTTTATCTTCAAACACGGATTGCCTCTTCTCGGCTTTAATCATTTCTTGTTTATCTCATGTTGCCCTTTTTCCATTTTTTGTTGGTTTTGTTGTAACCTAGTGACATATCCTTCCATCTTGTTGGTGTGGATCTTAAGTTCATTAGCTAACTCATTTTTCAACTCTTTCTTCAAGTCGTTCTTAAACTCGGATCTTAGGCTAATGATTTCTCTTTGAATATTGTCAAACCTAGCATCATTCCCATTAGCGTATTCAACAAATTCATTTGAAAGATCTTTCAACGTTTGCAAACCTTTGTTGTTGTTTTGAAAATCATTTTGATTTTTGTTTGAAACTTGATTATTAGCCCCTTGATTACCATAATTTCCCTTGTTGAAATTGTTTTTGAAACCAACTTGATTGTTGCGATAGTTGTTGTTAGCATTTTGATTTGAACCAAAACCCGGTGGAGTCAATAGATTAGATCGGGAAATTGACCGTTTTGGTTGTAATTTCCCGTGGCCGCGAAAGCACTCGAAGTGTTACCACCGTTGGTAATGCACTCGGAGAAATCATGACCTCCACCACAATACATGCATGAAACCTCAACCGCTTTTGCCGTAGCGGGAGCACTTGGTTCACCAACTTTAAACTCAATCAAAAGTCCTTTTAGCTTATCAAAAATCTTGTTTTCCAATTTCGCCTCAATTTGGCAAGCATCGATGGTAGTAGACAAAGAAGGTGAAGCCGAAGACGAAGCCTTACGAAAACTAGACGTGCTACGAGGACTATACACCTTAGATCTATTATCACCAAAGCTTCCTCAACCGTTTTACAAAAAAAATTACCACCCGCGGCGGCATTCAAATAATCCCTTTCATGATCATTAAGTCCATTGTAAAACGTGTGAATTTGATGCAAGTCGGAAAACCCGTGATGAGGACATTCATGTAACATCTTCTTAAACCTATTCCAAGCCGTTGAAAAACTTTCATTAAACTCTTGTGAAAATTTTGAAATCTCGTTTTTCAAGTGCGTAGTCTTAGAGGGCGGAAAAAATTGGTTCATAAACTTAGACACGAGATCCTTCCACGTCAATATAGAATTGGGTGGCTCTTTCTCTAACCAAATTTTAGCGGGCCCCGCTAAGGAATACGGAAAAAGCATCATCTTAATCGAGTCATTCGAGACATCCTTAAACTTGCAAGTGGCGGTAAGACGATTGAATTGGCGGATATGGTTGTGTGGATTGTCCTTCTCATCACCACGGAATTTGTTGTTTTGGATCATCGACAACAAACCCGTTTTCACCTCAAAATTCTCCGCAAGGATAGCGGGAATCACAATAGCCTCTCCATAACCCTCGGTGGGTGCTTGAAGTAACTCCATCATAGTTCGATTCGCCATGTTTGGTGCTTATCTTACAATGGGTTCGTCAATAGGAGACTCCTAACTAGAAAGATTGGGAGTGGGAGTTTTGTTCTTTCGTTTACGTGCACGTCTTGCCTGATTACGAGTTAGCATAAACGTCACGTACAACGAGGGGACGAGCAAAGAAGATTCTTTTTGGTGTTTTGTATTTTTCAATTTTTTTTGTGTTTTTTGATTGTATTAACCTTTTTGGATTTTGGTGAATGTATTAAGTAGACACAAATCTACAAATCTCCTCCTTAATCAAATATCTTGATTAAAGAAGCCCCAAGGAATGAAAATGATCAAAAGTGAGGTTTATAACCCACGGCTAAATTTAAGTTCTTAAAATGATTTATATTATTTTTAATCAAGTTTAAACATAGAATAATAGTCATAGGTTTCTTATCAAAAGTTTTTAACCATGACTAATGGTATTCTCAAAATATGCCGTGACCTAAATGGTCATGGTTTTATCAAATCTTGATTTTTAACAAGTTGTTATATGTGTTTATAGGTGGATGTTAATGCATGCAAGTAAAATGAAGAAAGTATAAAGGAGTAATACCTTCTTGCCAATGTTACCAAGGAAGATCTATGGAACAAAGGAGATTAGTGATCTAATCTTGATGATGATGAAAACCCTAACTATAAAACAAGCCGTGACCTTTATGGATTCGGCTAGGGCTTGTATGGATTGCTATAATGATCCAAGTGGTGGAGATACTACTAAATGATTAGTATTAAATAAGAAGACAAAGATCTTGTGAAGTTAATGTGTTGTTCTTGGATGCATATGGCTAAGCCGTATGATTGAGAGAGAAAAGAGATAAGAGAAGTGAGATTTGATTTTGCATGTGAGAATGAAAAGGTGTGTGTGTGTGTTTTCGGCTTAAAGAAGAGAGAGAGACAAGGCAAAAGGCATGATTTGCCTTGGTAAGAGTCTTTGTGCCAAGTGTAGGCTTTTTCATTTCCAAGACAACTCTTCTCCTTCCACCTAGTGTGTGTATGTGCCGTGTGAAGCTAACCAAAGGAAAGGTGGGCTTTGGGCTTGGGCTTGTGTTGGGCTAGAACACAAAGGGAAGGTGATCTTGGGCTAGTCCAAGATGTGCAAGTACGCATATGGTGTACATACACACAATACACGGCTTATGTATACATGATGTAACATTGTTTCTCCAATTTTGTTAAGTGTTGTTTACATACATAGAGGTTATGTATTTTATTACTTGTTCTGCTAGTTTTAAGTACATGATTTAAATTATGTAACTTATTTACAATAGAGATGCAAAAGTATAAGTAATCAATGGACAAGTTCACACACATCTTATAGAAATATGACATATGAGGAAGTGTTCTAGGATTATTGGATGAAATTTTATTACATTAAATCATGGTAAAATCATTGATTTTACAACACCACCCCGTTATTTTAGCTTTGTCCTCAAAGCTACTAAAAACGTAGTTATCTTTTAAGTGCATAGATGTTCTAAGAATACAGGTTCATTTTGGAAATGCTCAGAAACGAATGGTGACATCAATGCGAAGTGATCTACATTCGGATCGCACTATACGTCCGATTGAGCAGTAATGGATGCTGCTGCTACTAAGGATGGTCAGAAAACAATGCGAAGAGATATTTATCAGGATCGCACTATACATTCGATTGAGCAGTAAAGGATGATGCTGCTACTACGGGTGGACAGAAAGCGATGCAAAGAGATCTTTATCAAGATCGCACTATACATCCGATTGAGCAGTAATGGATGTTGCTGCTACTACGGATGGACAAAAAGCAATGCAAAGAGATCTTTATCAGGATCGCACTATACATCCGATTGAGCAGTAATGGATATTGTTGCTACTACGGATGGAGAGAAAGCAATGCAAAGAGATCTTTATCAGGATCGCACTATACATTCGATTGAGCATCAATGGATGCTGCTGCTACTACGGATGGACAGAAAGCGATGCAAAGAGATCTTTATCAGGATTGCACTATACATCCGATTGAGCAGTAATGGACGTTGCTGCTACTATGGATGGACAGAAAGCAATGTGAAGAGATCTTTATCAGGATCGCACTATACATTCGTTTCAGCAGTAAAGGATGATGCTGCTACTACGGGTGGACAGAAAGTGATGCAAAGAGTTCTTTATCAGGATCGCACTATACATCCGATTGAGGAGTAATGGATGCTGCTAATCTACTATGGATGGACAGAAAGCGATGCAATGAGATCTTTATCAGGATCGCACTATACATCTGATTGATCAGTAATGGATGCTGCTGCTACTATGGATGGACAGAAAGCGATGCAAAGAGATCTTTATCAGGATCGCACTATACATCCGATTGAGCAGTAATGGATGTTGCTGCTACTATGGATGGACAGAAAGCGATGCAAAGAGATCTTTATCAGGATCGCGCTATACATCCGATTGAGCAATAATGGATGTGATGTAGTGTTTTTACCCCTTTAGGAAAAGGAAGGCAAAATAGTGGTAAGCGTTAAGTACGACGATTTAGGAAAACCGTGTACAAATGACCCAAAGTGGGGAATCGTTCTCAAGGAGGCTTAGTGTGTGTGTGATGAAATGATTATCTTTGTGATTATATTTGTGAGAAAGAAAAATAGAAATGAGATTAGAAGAGAATGACGGTTACGAAGACGGATTAAACTAAGACAAAAAGGTGTACACGTAAAACCGTAAAAAGCCCTAAAATTAAAATTTTACCCTAAAAATTCCTAAAAATCACTAAAAATCCACAATAATATTCTAAGAGTTTACAAAAAATCCAAACTTGCCAAAACCTTTTAACTAATTAAATAATGACTTTTTAATGCTAATTAAAGCCCTAAAAATCAAAATTCACTATTAGAAAGCCCTAAACAAGATTTTAAAGTTTGTAAACCTCAAAAATACCCTAATTAAGTTAAAAAGTATTTTTCAAAATTTTAAAACCACTAAAAACTATTTTTAAACAACTAAAAACTATTAAAATCAATTAAAACTTAAATTAATTCTAGAAAATAATTAAAAGACCCTAAAAATATTTGGAAAGTTGCAAAATTCCTAATTAAGTGTCTACAATCTAGGAAAAATATGAAAACTTAGAAAATCAGACTTTTAATTTTTAACAATAAAATAATATTAAAATATTATAAAAATCCATAAATCATAAAAAAATTCTAAAAACTTACAAACTAGCTTAATTTAACCTAAATAACTCATAAATGAAAGTGAAATTACCTAAATACCCTTAATGGGCCTAAAAAGTGGGCTAAACCCAAAACAGATCACTATTGGGCCAAATTTGGGCCCAATATAAAAAAGTGTCCAAAATAAGCCCAAAAAGCACTACTTGACTCAAAATTTGATTTTAAACAACTTTTTCCAAAGGCTCAAGAGCTGAAAGTGTGAAATAAGCTAGCTTATACCAAACAGCTTATTCTTATTGGGCTTTTTGGCCCATTAAGTTATAAGCCAATGCCATAAGCTGAAATTAGACACACAAGCTTCTTTTGTCCTAAATAAGACTTCTGTAAAAATAAATTTGAAATAAGCCCAAGGAATAAGCCTGAAAATGCAATAAGCAATCTACAGAAAACGACAAAATAGTCGTTTTTGAGTTCTAGGCCACCCCAAGTGTCGATTCAAGTTTCTATAGCTTTCAAATGACTTAATTAAGCAAAATCAACAAAGAGTTTTCAAATAAGCTGACTCAATAAGCTGGAAAAAGCAAATAAGCACTTATGTAAAAGTCAAATAAGTTGGTTTTCTAGTAAAAAGTCAAAGTCAAAGTCCAATAAGCTCCAGTCTAATCAAATGGGTAATATAATGAAGATCTATCACAAAAAATAAGTTGTTGCAAGTCTGGATAAGCTAAATTAGCTTATTGATAAGTTGAGTTCAATTTTACACTAGCAGGGGCTAGTTTTGGGTGTTGAGCAGTGGAAACTTTTTCCACTGCTTGACTTGTTTGACTTTTTGTCTTTAGTGACTTTTTTGGAGATTCAGATTACACAAAGGCACCCAAATAATCTTTGGATCAAAAGGAGTCAAGAACAATCAAAATATCACAACCACTTGATACAGTTTAATCAATAAAGTACCAGATCTAGCACAGACATGAAACAATAAGCAGTTGAGCACTTATAAGCAGTTTTAGCAATAATCAGCCAACCAAATTCAACCAAATACATACACAAGCTATTATAAACTCTAATGAACAAGTTTAAACAGTTTTCATGCAATGGCTTAAAGCCTAAATCAAGATTCAAGCTTATGAATGTTACTGATGAACACTAACACATGCAGTTTTGCACTTTGCTGATGTATTTGACCAATAAGTCAGATTCAACACTCAATATCTATCAAATAAGTTATAATAATGATGTTTTAACAACTTTAAACCCTAAGCATGCACAAATACTAGATTTCACCAAAATCTTAGGTCAAAAACAGTTAAATTCACCAAGTTATAGCAGATTGTTTGATTTGAAGTTTCAAACCCAAAAAATTGCAGCAAAACACTCTCAACAAGGCATATATCAGATACCAAGCACAAACAACACCTTCTAACAACACAATACCAAGATTTCAACTTAAACATGTAGACCAAACACCCCTTTATCTTTTCAAATCCAAATTTAAATAGGAAAAAGTGTGATTCAGTTATCCCAATGATTAATCTAGCATACAAACAACATTATCATGCAAGACTAAGCAGATTTAAGCCAAGAAATCAACAAGAACACCAATAGAGCAAAATCCACAAAAATTCCAATATTTATCAGATTTTCAAGGATTTTAGACAAACCTCATGGATGTACATCCACACCCACGAATTTATGAGCTTATGTGCTAGCTAGAACAAGCACAAGCTTCCAATAACACCCCTGTTAAGATTCAACAAGGTTAGAAGCAAGATTATCAAAATAGAAACTTAAAAAGCCTTGATTAATGCAACCTTGTTACCCCACACTTGATTATCCCCAAGTTATAAGCCTCACCACACCTTAATTGTCACAATTAGGATGCTATGATCAGCCCTATAACCCAAGAATTCCAAGGTTGAAACAAGAACTTAGCAAAATATCAAGCTTGAAGGAAAAATGCAAACTTTTGCACTCTCCTTAAAACAGGTTTTTAGATTCAAAATCAGTGAACAAATAACATAAACAAGCATAAAATAAGATGGCACTTGGTCTTTCTTCAACACACTTAACACAATTTCATTAATATGAAAACATGATTTACAAGTGCTTGAACAAGGAAAAACCAAAAGCAAACGTAAATGTTAAGACCTAATGCCTTTATATAGGCTACAATGAGACTAAGGAAGCTGAAAAATAACATAAACCCTAGTTGTGAAGTCCCAAAAATGCCCTTGGAAAATTTGAATATCTTGAAGATCATGTGACTCTTCTTGGCTGTTTGCATGAGTTGGCAGATGGAAAGTTGATCAAAGGGCTCACAAAGAAGCTTAAAATGAAAGCTGAATGAGGATGGTTGGATGGCTGTCATCTATTTGGCGTTTTGTTCCTCCTTGGTGCAGGGGAATCTTGTGTGGGACAAGGGAGTGAGGTGGCAACTGCTTTTAAGGTTGGGTTGTGTTAACATGGTCATCAATCACTAATCTGCACATTATTGAGGTTTAATTATAAGTAATTAAGAAAACCCCAATTGTGTTCTTGGTAAATAGTTGAATGTTTGATCCGGATTAGTGTGGGATTTATTTAAATGTTGTGTTAAGGTGCCAAGATTAATTAAGTAATTAATCTGGTGAGTGGAAGATGATGTGGAAGAAGGGTGAATGGTGATTGGTGGAAGTGGTGAGTGGGGTGAGGTGGCAGCCTTGGGTTGGTTAAGGTAAGTTTGGCTGTCTGCCAAATTAAGCCCTCCTTCTCTTCTTCTCTTGTCTTTTCAGTTTAAATATCTATCAACGCCAAAACTCTTCTTATCAACTTTTGCCTTTTTACATTTTTGCCCCAAAAACTTTTGTAAAATGATTTCAGGGGTAATTCGTGCCAATCTTGGATTCTTGAAGGACTGGTTTGGTATTTTCTTCAAGGATTATGGTCTAAACTTGTATGATTGACATATTGGAGGACTGAAATTGTCAAATCATATTTGATGACGGACCATTTTTGCCAAATGTTGAAAGTCAAAGGTCTTTTTGTAATTTTGACAACTTTAAGGACCAAACTTGTAATTATGAAGATACAAGGGTATAAAGTGTCAATTCTTCCATATTGGAGGACCCTTCTTCATAATTCTTCAAATCTTCAAGGGTTTTTCTTGGGAAAGTCTTCATTAGGGCTTGGTTCATTGTGCGGCTTCGTTTCCCGTGTTCGTTTTTGCATGATTCTTGTGATCTTTTATCATTTTCTCAATATCCGTACCTAAAATACACAAGCAACAAACACAAGCATATATATGGGTATTTTGATGATATTTAATGCATTTTAAGCCCTATTTGGACGATGAGACTATGTATAAAAGCAGTCTCATCAGGATGCTGCTGCTACTACGGATGGACAAAAAGCAATGCAAAGAGATCTTTATCAGGATCATACTATACATCCGATTGAGCAGTAATGGATGTTGTTGCTACTACGGATGGACATAAAGCAATGCAAAGAGATCTTTATCAGGATTGCACTATACATCCGATTGAGCAATAATGGACGCTGCTGCTACTACGGATGGACAGAAAGCAATGCAAAGAGATCTTTATCAGGATCGCACTATACATCCGATTAAGCAGTAATGGATGCTGTTGCTACTATGGATGGATTTATAAGGGATTTTTCAATAGGGCCTGAGTCACATCCTTTCAAAAGTTGGGAGAAGACCAATGGTGTTGTGGCTTTGGTTAGGAGGGAAAATCCATTTCAAATGGTCTCTGATATGAGGAAGACCTGCCTGCATGTTTTCCGTGTTGGGAGAGTTGGGGATGTTCTATTCCTGTATCCTCCTCCCTGATGGAAGATATGATATATCTTCATTCCTAATGGTAAAAATGGTGGAAAAATAGAAGAAGATACCGAGAATAATTAAGTGCGTATCTGGTGTGATGCTGGATAGGTTTTGCATTCAATGTTACTGGTCTAAAACTTGCACAAATTTCGGCTTCTAAAGAAAAAGAGGAAGTCATTCATTTCAAGTCTTTTTGGATGATGGTATTGTCGAACTAATTGGACCTGAAAATGGAAAAGGGATTGTCCAAAATCATGGGGGCATCCAACATCTCTCTATGAGGGATGTCAAATGCAACCCTACAAAATATACCCACTATGAGTTAGACATGCCTTTTTGGCTTAGATTTGCCTAGCCATTAATTTGGGAAAAAAATAGGGTCGAGTAAAAGAGGGGTATCCTTTAACCAAATGTTTTCTGGACTTTGGTGCAGGAGATGACACTAATTCTAGTGTTGATTATGTCGGGGTTACCGTCCCCTCGTATAATCAAGGTTTCATCTCCCCAAGGTATACGAACCAGTTTTTGATCGCATATGATAACTGCATGATACTTTGCTAGCCAATCCATGCCAATAATGACATCAAAGCTACCAAGACTTACCGGAATCAGGTCGATGTTAAACGGGTGATTGGAAAGGTTTAAGGTACAACCTCGAATGATGGTGTCAACCGTCACAACTTTTCCATCAGCTAGTTCTATAGTATAGTAGGGGTCTAAAACTGATGGGGTGACTTCCAATATTTTACTAAATTTAGTAGATATAAAGGTTCTGTCTGCCCCGGTGTCAAACAAGACAGATGCATATCGTTGGTTTAGTAAAAACATACCAGTGACGATGTTGGAATCAGGATTGGCTTGGGCATTGCCAACCATATACACTTGTGATGAAGTTCCCTTGTTGTCCTTCTCTGGTTGTCCAA
This sequence comes from Glebionis coronaria, assembly GCA_025667525.1. Taxonomy (NCBI): domain Eukaryota; kingdom Viridiplantae; phylum Streptophyta; class Magnoliopsida; order Asterales; family Asteraceae; genus Glebionis; species Glebionis coronaria. The sequence goes on from CM046878.1 coordinate 256,198,317, forward strand.
CTTGGGACAATCGGGTCTCACATGTCCAGGGGTTCCACATTCCTAACATACTACGGTTCTCTTTGGTCCACTGTTGTTTCCACCTATGGGGTTTCGGTTTCCCTGTTGTCCACTCCCGCTTCCACGGGTATTGGACCTGCCCCTGTTGTTGTTTCCGGGGTTGCTACAGGGTCGAACCGGGGTAACAGCATTTGCTTGACATTCACGAGCAAAATGGCCTTGTTGGCCGCACTTGTAGCATCCCTGACATTGACCTCCAACAACATGGTGATAGTTGCACTTTGGACACTTAGGCTTGGAACCTGAGTAGTTCTTGGTGCTGGTTGCGGGAGTAGTATCATAGGTTTGCCCAACGTCTTGCCTTTTGGGAGGCTGCTGGTGCTGGTTACGGGAGATTTCATCCGAATTTATCTTGTTCTCCGTTTGCCTTTCAAACAAATTGCTGGCTCGTTTGTTGATCAGCTTAGTCACGAATTCCATAGCACTTTCAACGGTAGTGGGTCATGATGCTAGCACACTGTCATGAATGTTTTCAGGGAGTCCACTCACATACTTCTCAATCTTGTCGCTTATTTGAGGGAACATTCTGGTTCACATCAGGCTTAACTCTTGAAATCTTTGGTTGTACCAAAGGATGTCATTGTTTCGGCATTTAAGATCCCACAGTTCAATTTCCAACCTCTTCATTTCTCCTCTAGGACAGTACTTCTTAGTCATCCTCCCCTTAAGGTTGGCCCAGGTGAGAGTATAAGCGGTGTCATGTCCAAGTGTAGCGACAACAGAGTTCCACCAGGTAAGGGCGCTCTCGAGTAGTGTGCAGGTGGCATACTTGACTTTGTTCTCGTCAGCACAACCGCTAATGCGGAAAACAGTCTCTAGTCTTTCAAACCATTGCATCAATTCAACTACTCCTTCCTTTCCTCGGTAGTATATGAGGGTTTGCACTTCAAGAAATCGGGGTAAGAACAACCCCTATTGGCGTTGTTTCTGTGCATATTGAGGTTTGGATGATTGTTCACATTTGGGTCAGCTTCTCTGGCTGCCATAGCTACTGTGATGCCCTCATTTATCATTTCCCTAAGTTGAGCAGCAGTGACATTTTGAGTAGCTCCAGGAGGTTTGGTATCAGCGGTGTTTGAAGTGGTTGCATTATTGGGATTTGATCGAGTAATCGCCATTTGTCTATAATCATACACAAAATGAGATCATTAGTTTAAGAGTTAGTACAGTCTTTATATTAATTGCACGAAGAAATTTCATTCATAGATTTCATAACAAATTGGATAACCTGTCAAAATTTCATAATATAATACATTGCATAACAGATATAACATAAAATAATATTACATGCAAGTTCCCATAAGGAATTAAACATTCATCGAGCATAGCAAATCCTAGTCAAAGGCTTAACTGGCCTTGTCCTGGGTAGTGGTACACATTGTCTTAAGTACATCATATCCAAAAACATATGTTCGAAAAGAAAAGTACAGTACAAAGATGGATCACAACAGCTGGAAAAAAATAAAAGTACAAAGAGTCCTATACCATGATAGATAGATTACAACCCATAAGCTTATCATGATGTACAAGAAATCTAGTACATCTACTCTACTCCTACCTAGCTGGTCTGCTGGATGAGGCTGGTGCTGGTGGGGCTGGCGAAGCTGCAGATGCTCTCCTGGTACTCCATAATGTCTGAATTGTCACTCGGGTCTCCTTAAGCATACGGAGTGCTGTCAGCAGCTAGGTTCAAAGTCTATCGACGGCTCCTCGAAGATAAGCCATCTCTGTTGTAACCCCATCGTGTCGGACGGTGGAAAGGTCAAAGAAAATAGACAGGGACTGCTCCTGAGCAGATAGAGCAGCATGGGTCTGATGTTGAAGACCCTCCATGACATGGATACGCTGATGGAGACGATAGTTCTCCTCCAATAGCCATTGTAATGCCTCGTCAGTCATAGCCTGAACACATCTGGCTGCTTGGGCTTCTCCCCTCATAGTGTGAGTGAGAGAGTAAATACGCTCATGGATGGCAGTGTAGCCCAATTGTCCTGCCGTCAACAGGCCGCGAAGGTCTGATATATCCCGCTCCTGGCGTGCGACCAGTGTGGCGATCTGGGCTTGGACAGGATCGACATGTCCTGCCCTGGAACCCTCCCTGATCTCGAAAGGGGAGTTGGGTATAGCCTAATACCTCCTCTTTCGAGAAAGTGGAGACTCGAGAAAATAGCCCGGTGGTAATGATGAAGGTGCAGAAGATGGTAGGTCAGGAGATACCCGGTCCTCCTCCACAGTGGTGGGGACCAGTATAGCTGATGCTGGGGCAGAAAAAGAGTCATCAGGAAGTACAGCTCCGATAGTCTGGTCGTCCTCTGAATCTGAGGCCGATAGCCATCCACACTGTATTGGTCGTGGTGATGAAGGGATAGCTGAAACAGGGGCTATCTCTGGTAGGAGAGTCAGAGGTGCAGTAGGTGGAGTCATGATACTCTGAAAATAATATTATTTTAAATTTGAAGTAAGTGTAAGCTTACAAACAAAAGAAAAATGTTTTTGGTTACAAGTTTATGAAGTATACCCTTTTAAACAAACATCGCAATGTTTTTAAGGTTATATATATTAATATTTATATATATATAATCATTTACCAAACCAAAAGAAAATATCAATGCACACTTAGTTCACGTAACATACATACATGCCCTACGATCTACATGCTTGACTATTATGGTCCCAAAAAAAATCCCAAAAGATTTTTATAAAGTTATAGTCTAGTTTTAAATAAAAGAAAAATTATTTTATTTTTATTTTATTTAAAAATTTATCTGGTTCTCTATAACTAATGCTCTGATACCATTCTCTGTAACACCCCTGGTTGGGTCAAAATATGCGGAATTATCAACTGAGATGTCACAAGGGTGGATCGATAGCACATAGTTCATAGAGCATAAGATAAGAGATTATTCAAAACATATTACATGATCATTGTACAAATTTATAAAAATCATCTTCAACATGATATAAGTTAGATGTTTATTTTCCCAAATAGAACCACTGATGAGTCCTACAATGCAGATTACAATGATGCTTGAGTCCATGCACACACCTCGTGTTAACTTCATCTTCCTGAGAAAAACATGCTTAGAGGGTCAACATAAAGTTGGTGAATTTACAGGTTTAATAAATATTAGTTTGGACATACATCAATCATAGTAGTAACAATGCACAAAGATTTTTACTAAGAAGGGTAGATTACATTTTCTATTACTCAAAACTGAAGCTCGACCTTCCATAGTCCTCAACAGATGAGAACTTGGTGTCCTACAAAAGACACCCAAACCAGTTCCAACATGGTATACATCTGTTGTCCCGACCAAGGCACAGTGAGCATGACTCACCCATATGGGGATGATCAGTCCCTAATAAATCTATTTATAACATTCGGGCAATTACAATAATTTAACAGTTTCTATAATAGTCAATCGTAATCAAGTTTATACAATTCAGCTATGTCCAATAAAATAGTTGCATGTTTTCTCCCCTGTAGAGGAAAACTTTATCAATAGTTCATATGGGGCTGTAAACTCACCTTGGAGTTTGCAATAGCTGTATAATATGAATATCTAAATAATGCTCACGCCACAAGCTACTGCCTAATCAAATAGTACAGTCTTAATAAATAATACGAGGAACGTATGTGTATGCTTATACAGATTTTTAATTCAATTTATTAATGCTACAGTGTTTATCTAAATGACTGTAGTACAAGTATTAACAACAACCATTTAAACTTGTAATTATGTTTCTTGCTTAAGTAAAATAAAATATTTTACTTATAATACTAGTATATGTACTTGTATTCAATTTATTTAATGTTCATAAATTTTATTTCGTAAAAGTATATAAGTACATGTATTTAATTATACACATCCATATGGTTTATATAATTTATTGTATAAAGCAAGAATAATATATTTTATTTTGTAAAGTAAAATATAAATATTTTATTTATCTCTACAGTTCCCAATTATTATGTAGCATTTACCAAATAATTTATAATTTGCCAGTTTAAGAATTTACAACTTACGTCCTTACAGTTTAGGTTTTATTTAAGTTTTACTAAATTAAAAATAGAATAAGGGTTAGGGTTTGTTAAAGTTTCAGAATGTTGCAAAACTAGTCCCTCTATATTTTAAGTAAAGTAAAACTTTCGGATTTTACACTTTTAGTACTTATGGCTGGTTATACTTTCGGGTTATGGCAGAATTAGTCCTCCTAGTTGTAACTAGGTTTTATAACTTTCATACAATGGCAAAAACAGTCCCTAGGGCTTCTTTATGTTTCGGCTTATTACAAAAGTGGTCCTTAGGGTTATGAAATGACAAAACAACTTTTAGAAACTTTCAAAAATGGTCCCTAGGGTTTAATATGCCACGGATGGTATATATTAAGCCCTAGACTTTCGGAAAATTACATTTTTAGTCCTTGTGTTTAATAGTTTATCAAAACAAGTTTCAAATGTCACAGTTTTAGTCTTTAAGTTTCATAAATTGTCATTTTAGTCCAAAAGTCTTTATAAGTTATATTTTATTATAAAAACTTTTATTTAAATATACAAAACATTAAATGGGCTCATTAAATGGTCAAAAAGACTATTGGGCTATTTAATGGGCCTAAACACATTCTTAAGCCCATTAAGGTTCTAAGATTAGCTAAATGGGCTTATCGGGCCCATTAAGTCTTGGGCAAATGTTGCATGGGCTTGTTTAGTCCATCAATACCACTTTTTCATTTTATGTAAGAAATAATCTAGGATTTTCTTATAATCTTATCATTAGCTTATCTAGTTCAAGTTATAAACCCTAATAAAAGAGTAAAACCCATGTTTGTTTTATTTGGTGTATCAAATGAGATCTAGAAGTTTTTGAAGTTTACATGTAGGTTATAAACCCTAATGTGAGTTTATGACTCACGGTTATATTATGTTATATCTTATTAAGATAAGTCAATACTTGTTTTAGGGTTGCATGTAATCATAAGAGTCCCAAAATAAGATCTAAACTATGTACAAACCTAGAAGTCAATTATAAGTCCATGTACATACATATATAGCCCACGGCTATAAATTTAGTCTTGGTGTTTCCAAGATGAGATTTTTAGCTAGTTTTGTGTTTATAATTATTTATAGAGTCCAACATAATTATCTAGTTTTATTACATGTTTCCAAGGTTATCATGAATCCAAGAAAAGTAACATATAGCCCACGGCTATATTGTTTTTCCCTAAATGTTCACATAAGATTTTTGTGCTTGTTATAAGATTATTAGGTTAAGTTAAGTTCTTAACACTAGATCTAGGTCTAACATTTACATGCATGTACATTTAAAATCCATCTAGGGATATTCATAACCCACGACTATATTTGTACACACAAAGTATTTTAGTGATTTTAGTAGTCCAATATATGTAGATAAATACATATCTCATTACTTAAAACTTAGTAAATAAATCATAGATGTTCATTTAATTATGTCGTGACCTTTAAGGTCATGGTTTTTCATGGTTTTGAGCTACACAAGTTTACTTATGAGATTTGTGATTATTAGTTAACCAAAATCCCAAAAGTAAGGTTTATAACCTACGGCTACATTTAAATTCATAAATTGATTTATATTATTTTTAATCAAGTATAAACATAGAATAATAGTCATAGGTTTCTTATCAAAAGTTTTTAACCATGACTAATGGTATTCTCAAAATATGTCGTGACCTAGATGGTCATGGTTTTATCTAATCTTGATTTTTAACAAGTTGTTATATGTGTTTATATGTGGATGTTAATGCATGTAAGTAAAATGAAGAAAGTATAAAGGAGTAAGACCTTCTTGCTAATGTTACTAAGGAAGATCTATGGAACAAAGGAGTTTAGTGATCTAATCTTGATGATGATGAAAACCCTAACTATAAACCAAGCCGTGACCTTTATGGATTCGGATAGGGCTTGTATGGATTGCTATAATGATCTAAGTAGTAGAGATACTACTAAATGATAAGTATTAAAGATGAAGACAAAGATCTTTTGAAGTTAATGTATTGTTCTTGGATGCATATGGCTAAGCCGTATGATTGAGAGAGAAAAGAGATAAGAGAAGTGAGATTTGATTTTGCATGTGAGAATGAAAAGGTGTGTGTGTATGTTTTCGGCTTAAAGAAGAGAGAGAGAGAGAGAGAAGGCAAAAAGCATGATTTGCCTTGGTAAGAGTCCTTGTGCCAAGTGTAGGATTTTTTCATTTCCAAGACAACTCTTCTCCTTCCACCTAGTGTGTGTATGTGCCGTGTGAAGCTAAACAAAGGAAAGGTGGGCTTTGGGCTTGGGCTTGTGTTGGGCTAGAACACAAAGGGAAGGTGATCTTGGGCTAGTCCAAGATGTGCAAGCATGCATATGGTGTACATACACACAATACACGGCTTATGTATACATGATGTAACATTGTTTCTCCAATTTTGTTAAGTGTTGTATACATACATAGAGGTTATGTATTTTATTACTTGTTCTACTACTTTTAATTACATGATTTAAATATGTAACTTATTTACAGTATAGATGGTTTGCAAAAGTATAAGTACTTAATGGACAAGCTCACACACATATAGTAGAAATATGACATATGAGGGAGTGTTCTAGGATTATTGGATGAAATTTTATTACATTAAATCATGGTAAAATCATGGATTTTACATCCTCACAAACGATAACTTATCCTCACAAACGAGAAATTAATTTTTCTCGGACACGAGCTTACATTAAAACTATTCAAAGGTTTTAAGCTCGTGTAAATGGCTCGTCGTTAAATGGTAGATGATGACCCGATCTTCATAGAAAACGAAAAGACGGCTACGAGTTCAAGACAACCATGGAATGCTAGGTTTATTTTATTATTGTAACTCAGGTAACGCCCTTGTTTGGAGTGACCTCCCTTAGGGGGAGATTGTTGGAAATATGTTTTTACATATTTAGGAAGGATCGGTCACTCCAACGAGATACATCTAGTATAGGCTCGTGATCTAGTAATGTAACATATAACCCACTAAGCCCACATGTAAGGTGGGATATATATATACCCTCATAGCATGTTAGGAGGGGTTGGTTCTCACACTTTTATACATCAATCTAATATTCTTTTATTTCTCTCCAACCTCTCTCTACTTTCTCTTTTTAGTTATTCATCTATCTCTCTCTGGTAATCATTCCATCAATAGTATAATGCAATATTTACATAATCCTACAAATGGTATCAAGAGCTATGGGATGATTGGTTTGTTCTTGTGTTTGTTATCTTGGTTTTCGTGATTTTTATCAAAAAACCCTCGATCCAAGTTTGTTTTATGTTTTTTGTGGTTTAATCTTCCTAGAAATCATCTACATAGTTGTGGTAGTGATTTGGGATATTGATTTGGGTCAAAAACCTAATTTTTTTTATATTTTGGAGCTAAAACTAAAAAAAAGTGTTCTTTCATCCAAGATCCACTTTTTTAGGAAATCTACCAAAACCCTAGTTATTGCGGAATCTTATTACGAGATCTTTGGTTATTGCGAAATATTTGGTTATTGTAAAATCTTTGGTTATTGCGAAATCTTTGGCTATTGTGAGATCTTTGGTTATTGCGAGATCTTTGGTTATTACGAAATATTAGGTTATTGCGAGATCTTTGGTTATTGCGAAATCTTTGGTTATTGCGAGATCTTTGGTTATTGCGAGATCTTCAAGTTTTTGCGAAATCTTTGGGTATTGCGAGATCTTAAGGTATTGCGAGATCTTCAGGTTTTGCGAGATCTTCAGGTATTGCGAAATCTTCAGTTATTCCGAGATCTTGTCAAGGGTAGATTATTCCGAGATCTTACATATTGCGAATCTTTATAAATATTTCGAGATTTTTCAAAAACGTGTTTTTGAAAATTCGTGAGTTATTTAGTATTGGGATTTTTTGGTTTCTCAAGAACACATATTTAGGGGATTTAATCAACTTTTCTTCACTTATCAAGGAATCAAGAACATTTACGGTTTATTCGGTGGTTTGTAAAATCCCGCGAAGTTATTTTTCGGTTTCCCCACGAATTGTAAAACTCCGTATTGTTCTTTCGACAACAACAAACACAATTACTTTCTTTCATTGCTCAATCGATAAGTAATCTTTACCTTCAGTTTTCATCGAACTTCAATGGAACCGTTGAATTTGATGTATCGAGAGGGAGAATTGCAGAAGATGCAAGAAAAATATGTCACGTCTCATTTAGACAATTTGAATGTCATCTTGACGAGCTTACAAAGCCCAAGTACGGACCACCCTTTGTGGGCAGTATTTGGTCAAGATGCTCCTTTCTTCATCGAGGCTATGATGATTAACTTGGATATTCTTTAGTAGAAACTTGACAAAGAAGACTTTAATCACATTGAGTCCGTATCTGCACTTCAAGTTCTTTTGAAACAATTATTGATTTTTCTTCATTTCGATGTTGCCAAGAAAGAAAATTCAGTGCTTTGCAAATCATTCCTTGAAGACATGCATACCGAGATTCAAGACTTCCGTGGTACCTTGTTCAAATACGTGAACTCTCTTACGCATTTGTTTCAAGAAAGATCAAGACTTCAACTTGATTATGATAATTGGAAGCAAGAAAATCATATGCATATGCACAAGGATAATGGTCATACGGATGACAGAAAGGAGACCGCTTTGGTTAACGATGAGAGCAGCACGTCAGGGAATATTACAGACATCTCTTATGATGACACCTTACCCGTATATGACGAAGAGCCTACAAATACGGTACAAATACAACATGTTGAGCATTTCGAACCTATTTATGACAAACATGGGATGGAAAAGGGTGATAGTTATACCACTTCTAATTCATCCGATGTGAGTCATAATGGGGGAGAGATTGTTCCGAATGCTGTAGTAAATCATGATAAATGTTTTACCACTGCTTCTTTAACCAATTCTGCTTCTAGGATTGAAGAGCGTGAAACGAGAATAGCTCAACAATATAAAGATCTTAAGGTAGACACACTTGAATTTTCGAAGAAAAACGACAAATTTGAAACATATTTTGAAAAACTTGAAAAATCAAACGTTGTTCTTGAATGAAAATTCGATCAAAAATTTTTAGATTCTAAAGCTGAAAATGATAATTTGTTAAAACAAATTAATTTACTTAAATCTAAGTTGGCATCCCGATATATCTTACAAAAGGAAAACGAGACCTTAAAACAGCGTTGTAATGAGTTAAATAATTCTATCGTAGAGATGAGGTCTAAAACTCTAGAGTCAACGACCTTGTTAACTACTAAAAATGATGATTTAAAGGCTCAGGTTCAGAAAAAGGTTTTTGCTATAGCTGCTCTGAAAAACGAGCTAAGGAAAATTAAGGGCACTAGTGTGGACACTAAGATTGAAAAACCATCAAGCTTAGGGAAAGCGCCTAAAATACAGTCCGTTCGAAAACCGACTGCATTTAGATCCGAGCGACCAAAATCCTCAAGACCGCGGTTTGCCTCCTAAGTTGATATGGTTCATCTCTCTAGACCAGTCACTCCATTATCTAGGCCCAATGTGATCAAATCAGCCTATGCAAAACCTACAAACAAGACTGCTACTAGTGATTCTAGGTATAGTTCTAAGAATATAACACACCATAGGTCGAATAGCATGCCTAATAATCACTATGTAGATGTATCTAATAAAATGACACAAGCAAGAACTAGGATTTCTAGATCTCATTCGGACCCCAAACATGATGTTTATTCCGTATCCATGAAGAGTGTCTTCACAACAATTCATGCGGCTTGTGTAACTAATGTCTTAAAGGAGCTGAACTCAAGTGCTAAAAGAGGTAATTCCAAAGGAAATAAGTTTTCTACCGCTAAGTCTTTTGCTGTGCATAAGAAAACCATGTCGCCTAGATCCAATCTTAGGTGGCAACCCACGGGTAGGATTATCAAATCAGTTAATCTTCAATGGGTTCATATAGGAAGGATGTTTCCCTCTAGCACTACCAAGGTTGACTGTGAACCCCCGCATGTTTCTAGTATAGATATCGCTAACCCATGTGAGAGTATGCAAATGGTTGAAGCAAATACAGGTACCAAATTAAACGCTCAACAAGAAGAAAGCGGTCTAATTGTTGTATACCGCTCAACTAAAGATACTCTCAGAGTTTGTATGTGATGATTCTACACGAATAAAGAAGAAAGAAAGGTAGATAAAAGATAGAAGGTTTCTAGAGAGAGAAATTAGTGAGATAAAGTAGAGAGAGGTATGTGTTAAACTTTTGTGAAATTAGATTAGAAATGAGACAACCAACACCCTTCCTAACATGCTAGGAAGGGTATTTATAGCCTAGCCTACATGTGGCTTAATGGGCTATAGTTTGATTGGGCCGGGCTTGAATATATGCTTAGTACCTTGAAAGAGGCCTTTTAAACTAGCCATCAAGCCTGTAATGTCACGACTATTTTAACTAACTATTACAACATTTTACAGAATGTTACAATATAAACCTATGACCGAACATTCTTGTTTGACTCAATATTTTGAGGCTAACAATCTCCCCCAACGTGAGGTCATTCCACTTTGATATTTGTAGATCAATGGAGATTACAAACTTCGTCATAAATGAGTCTTGAACGTGTAATAGTAGTCTTGTTCCTTCATGTTGTGATCTTTGAGCCTTTGTCATTGTCTTTCGACTTTGTCTTTTATCTTGAGATCTTCAAATCATTCTTGACTTGTCTTTTCCATCTTGCGATATTGTGTCTTCATCCACATGCTCATACTTTGCATTATCTTGGAAGCTTGCTAACAATCTCATTTGAATAGAGGTCATTCCTCTACATTAATTGTTAAGGAAGATTTTGATCATCAGAGTTGCAGAAGTCTTTAGCTTTCTTGATTGTTGAATGTGTTTGGGCATGATAATGTGGTTTTGAATCTTCGACTTTGCTGAGTACACCGTAACGCTACCTTCTCGAGACAAAACTTAGACACGGACTGAATGGCTTTGACATTCATCCTAAATCGGTAGCGTTTTACCTCCGGTCGGTGAAGACCGTTACATGATATTAAATATCGTACCGTGATAGGTAGATTCAATTAAGAACCTCCTTGATAGGGTTTCGCGGCTGTACTAGCCGTTCCCTTTACTCGACCGTCTCAAAGCAAGACTACGAACATAAAGAGTGAATCAATTGGATAAATATCCGCTTGATTAAAGTCGGCAATTCAAATTCCTGGAACAAGTTTGATTCATTAAGAATCTTACCATTGTTGCTTTCTAGTTGACACAAGCTTGATTCATAAGAATCTCGCAAGTTACCTACCGTAGCGTTGTTTGATGTTGACGCTAGAAGGATTTCCATTCGTCAATGTGAATATTAATGAATATCACTTTGAATGTTCTGGCAAGACCATAAAGATATTGCATAGAAACCTGAAACGAGTTTGAATCGATGAAGAAACAAACCACTGTTGCTTTTCAGTTTTATATATGTTCAATTCATAAAGAATCTTGCACATGACCTACCGCAGTGCTGTTTGATGTAAACACTGGAAGGATTTCCACTCATCATTGTGACTACTAAGTAGTATCACTCTGAGTGTTCTAACAATATCATAAGGATATAGCGTAGGACTCTCTTGATCGTCATCCGTGTGTCTTAATGAGATTTGATTGATCTCTTGGCTCTAAACTCGATTTATGCACTTTTAGTGATCGGAGGGTGGAGCAGATGCCACCTTTTAAATATCAACTATCTCGGAGTGAGAAAGTCAATAGAAGTCGTGTTGATCTCCGTGACAATAAAACAAACTTCTTTTAAGAGAAGCATGAGTCAGCTGGGAAAGGGTTGTGCATTACATCACTGGGTCCATGATGTGTTGTCTTCATGATGTGTTGACCCGGTTTCTGCCTAAGTTGTATGCAGGGCTTCTTTCTTTACGCCCTTTATCCTTATATTTCTTTTTCATTCTTCAACCCCTTCAATGCTTACCAAGATATCATTACTAACACCTTGTTGTGATTGTTCCAGTGCTAGCTTCAGTACTTAGTCTGCATTAGCTACGTTCGCATTCTACTCCATCTTTCCAAAGGACTTCTAATAATCTATTGGATTGTCCCTGGAAAGATCCCGCCGGTTCTGGTTGGATCATAGGACTTAAACCTAACCACCCTTTTGACACCAATAACATCGTGGATTAAAGATGTTGTGGGTATTTGATCGTAACCATAAGTGGTTGAGTCTTTAGATCACATTTTAATCACATTTTCTCCCCTATCTCTAATATATAAAATCGTTTGATATTAGAGATACCAAATTTGATTAAAATATATTGTGAAAAATAGCCTTGAAAACTTTCGGGAGAAAGATGTGTCAAACTTAGCATGAAGTTGAAATGCTCCCCCTCAAAAATTGATCCAATGGAATTGTCATTACGAGGATATGATCCACAATAGACTTTTGAGGATAGGAGTTGTTGAACACACAATTTTTGAAAGATTTTGAATATCATTGAAAAATTCTTGAAAAAATTGTGTTTAACGCTTTTTGAAAAATTAATTCTTTTTGGCGAAAAGGTTTTTCTAAAGCATAAACTTGAGTTCATAGACTTTGAATGTCTTGACGAATCCACTCAAGTGTAAGAAGATTTCTCTTCTTTTGCTGAGGGTAAGGGCACTAAAGCGTACACTCCCCCGTGAATATAGAACCGGGTTGCAATCTGAAAGTGATTACAAGCCATTGTGTTGAGCTCAAAACGTTGAATGTTTTGTGACAAGCTCAACCCAAGATAGATTTCTCTACCCGTTGTTGGAAAAATTGTCCAAAATAGACATTTTCCTTTAAAAATAGAAATGACATATTTTGAAAAATATTTACAACTTTCTTTCGAGCTTTATGTACACACCCGTGTCGTTATTGAGCAACATTTCTAGGCACCTCCATATTATCGATACTGAAAGACATGGCGAGAAGAATGTTTTTGGTATTTTGAAAGATTTTTAATTTTGTATTTTGCTTTTTCATTAGATATTTACAAGTAGATGTTTGATAGATGAATCAAGCAGGCTTCTTTGCCAGAATCTCCAGTTCTGCTGGAGTCAAACATCTCATACCAATTTGCCTAACTAGATACGCAAACCTATCTTTCGAAAGAGCTTTTGTAAACAAGTCAGCTAATTGGTAATCAGTTCCAACAAAGTATAGTTCAACTATACCCTTTTCAACTTATTCCTTAATGAAGTGATATCTGACATCAATGTGCTTTGTGCGGTAATGCTGTACCGGATTGCAGGAAATGGCTATGGCGGACTTTGAGTCACAGTACATAGGTACTTTATCAAAGTGGAAGCCATAATCCGTGAGTTGTGTTCTCATCCAAAGAACTTGAGTACAACACGCAGATAGAGACACATACTCCACTTCGGCTGATGACAATGATGTGCAATCCTGTTTCTTGGAAGACCATCCCACAAGCTTATCTTGACCTAGAAATTGTGCACCACCAGAAGTACTTTTATGTGTATCAAGACACCCTACGTGATCAGAATCTGAATAGGCCGTTAGAAATAAACCGGTTTCCCTCGGATACCAGAGTCCCATGTGAATGGTGTTCTTAAGGTACCAAAAGATCTGTTTAACCTCCTTGAGGTGATTTTCAGTGGGTCGTGCTTGATATCGTGCACAATAACATGTATCATGTGATATATTTGGTCGGCTTGCTGTTAAGTACATGAGGGAGCCGATCATGGAACGATATCTCGTTTGATCTATGGCATCTCCCTCCAAATCAGCATCTAGGGATGTGGTTGATAATGGTGTCCCAACAGGGTCACATGAGGTCATACCATGCTTTTTGATTATCTCTTGACAATACTTAGCTTGGTTAATGAAGATACCACTTGGGGATTGGGGAACTTGAATTCCTAGAAAGAATTTTAGTTCGCCCATCATTGACATTTCAAATTTGCTGTGCATGACTTTTTGAAACCATTTTGAAAGTTTTGGGTTTGTAGACCTGAAAATAATGTCATCAACATAAATCTGCACAAGCAAAATGTCATCCCCATATTTATAAGTGAACAAAGTTAGATCAATGGAACCTTTTGAGAAACCTTTGGAGACCAGAAATTTTGAGAGTTCGTCGCACCACGTCCTTGGAGCTTGCTTTAATCCATATAGTGCTTTGTGGAGACGATACACCTTGTCAGGATAATGTGGATAGACGAATCCTTCCGGCTGTGTAACGTAGACTTCTTCCTTCAAAAGACCGTTAAGAAACGCCGTCTTTACGTCCATTTGATAAACAATGAATCCCTTATGTGTAGCATAAGCAAGGAAAATCCTGACCGCTTCCAAACGAGCTACTGGTGCAAATGATTCTTAAAAATCAGTACCCTCTTTCTGGCCATACCCTTTAGCCACTAGCCTAGATTTATTCTTGATGATCGTGTTCTCTTCATCCATCTTGTTTTTCCAGATCCATCGAAGATTTAATGGTATTACATCGTATGGTCTGTCAACAATTTCTTTGTCTTTCAAATTGTTAAAGTTCATCCGTCATCGATTCTATCCAAGCATGATCAGCCATGGCTTCTTTGATATTTGTTGGTTCAGCTGTACTCATGGCGAGTGCGAACATACAAACATCGCTATCGGTTTCAAGCTATCGTCTTGTACGAACGGGCTGTGAAGGGTTTCCAGTTACTTGAACCAAAGGATGATCTCGGGTCCAATGATGTGTTGAAGGATGTCGTTGATAGAACGTATGCATATTTGACGGATCAACATGGCGAGTAGAAGACTCTCCAGTTTTGTGTACCGGTGTACCGAATGAGTTGATAAATTCGTATTCGTCAGATAATGCATTGTCTGCTTGATTAGTGTTCTCTGGAGCAATGACAGTAGTTGTGGATGTTGTATGATCGATTGTTGAAGTGATATAATGAGGAGGTAAATCTGCGGCAACTCGTGTTGAAGTAGATGAAGTTGTATCCTTTTGTTGACGATGATCGGTATCATCATTCTTATCATGAGTGACAGCGGAAGACTTTGATACAACTTGTTTCTCCCCCGTGAATTATTCATCATACATTGGTCCATATAACATTTCCAACTCTTCAAGTGTCGTGTTGACTTTCATATCTGCTCTTGGAACATTTCCTTGAACCAACGTTGAACTTGACGGTTCATTGCTGTGGTCTTGAGTTCTGAGTTCCGTGCGGTTGTGAACAGAAGTCGTTTGTCGTTGTGGTTCGAGACTTAAACTGTTTTGTTCAAATGCCATTTCTTGTAATTCATCAAATCTGATATGAATAGTCACGACTATCAGTTTTGTTCTGTTGTAGTAAACTCTATATCCTTTAGACTGAGTTGCATATCCCACTAGAATACATGCATCACCTTTCTCTTTCATGTTATCCAAATTTTCACCATCTCGAATTATGTAACAAGTACATCCAAAAACATGAAGGGGTTTGAGTGAAGGTTTTTGATCATGGATTATGTGATATGGTGTCTTTTCGTGTCTTGGGATAATTAAGGATCGGTTTTGTGTGTAGAATGCGGTTGACACGTCTTCGGCCCAAAAGTATAGTGGAAGTTTTGAAGCAGATAATAATGTTCGAGCAGCCTCAACTAAAGTACGGTTTCGTCTTTCAACAACGTCGTTTTGTTCGGGTGTTCGGGCAATAGATGTTTCATGTTCAATTCCTTCATCTTCAAAATAGTTTTTCATAGTTGAATTCAAAAATTATGTGCCTCTGTCAGTACGAACCACTTTTACTTGAGCTTAAAGACCACGTTGTATCAGTTTAAGGAAGCTGATGAGAACTTCGGGTGTTTCATCCTTGGACCTCAAGAAGTGAGTCCATGTGTACCTTGAGTAATCATCGACAATTACCATAACATATTTCTTCCCATTGATACTTTGAACCCGCATGGGACCACACAATTCTATATGAAGAAGATCTAACCGTCCTTTAGAGCTTGGAGTAGTCTTTTTCTTAAAGCTACTTCGTTTAACTTTACAAAGCTCACAAGAAGAACAAACATGATCTTTGATGAATTTCAAGCTTGGAAGGCCTCTCACAATATATTTCTTGGAAAGCAAGTTGATGGTATCAAAGTTGAAATGAGATAGACGTTGATGTCATAACTGTTAATGCAAGTGATGCCTAAAAACATTATTAGTGTTAACTAATCTTTCTTAGTTTTGATCACAACAAACTATACAACACATTTAGTGTAAAACACAAAACGAATTATTTAACTAACACTATCATCAAGGTAATAATCATATCACTAACTTTTCTTAATCATACTTAGTGATCATCAAAGTGATTATCCTTAAAACTTACTTTTGTTAATATGACAAAATATTTTTTAATAAACTTTCTTTTTCAGAAAATGTTTTATTAAAATGGAAAATGGAAATTTGAAAATGGCATATTCCATATGCCATAAGAATATCCTTTGAAGGTTTAAAAAACCTCAGATATTCCTACCCCACTAAAAGACAAAAAGGGAGCGGACTCTACTGGGCGGTACCTTAAATATCTAGGCGGTTCCTTAGCGATATGGAACCGCCGGCTAGATAAGGATCCGCGCCCAGCTAGCCGTTTGACTTTGTCTTCTATAAATAGTGGATCAAATCTCATTTTCCAACAAGCCTCTTGGACGTTTTTCTCAGCCCCCTTTCTCTTTTCTATAGCATAATCATTAGTAAATGATCACTTAAAGTGTTACGTATGTTTACATATGATTATCCTCTTGATCCCCTCCTTTACCTTATCCAATGAGAAGATCACTCACTCACTAGTGTTGTGATAAAGATGAATCCATGAATAGTCATGTTCATCATGTTAGCCTTTTTATTTTTGTTGATCCGTTTGTATTTATGAAATACTTGGACTAGTTGTGTTCATCCAAGCTATTTGTGAATACTTGGATTTGTTGTGTACATCCATTGCATATGTGTTTGCTTGGATTTTTGTTGTGTAGATCCAAGCTACATGTGTGTACTTGGATAACTCTAGTTGAGTTGTAATAGATTTGTGTAGTAGTTCTCACTAAACTATAAAGTGATGTGGTTGTGTCTTGTGAGTTCTCACTAAACTATAAAGTGATGTGGTTGTGTCTTGTGAGTTCTCACTAAACTTGAAAGTGATTATTAGTTGTGTTGTGTGAAGTTATCACTTAGCTTCAAAGTGAAGAGTCGTGAAGATTGGTTCTAGCTTTGGATTAGAACTCGACATCTAGCCTTGTGTCGTAAAATGGTGAAGTAGGCAACGTCGTGAAGATTGTTCTAGCTTTGGATTAGAACTCGACATCTAGCCTTGTGTCGTAAAATGGTGAAGTAGGCAACGTCGTGAAGATTGGTTCTACCTTGAGATTAGAACTCGACATCTAGCCTTGTGTCGTTAAATTGTGAAGTAGGCAACGTTGTGTAGATTGGTCCTAGCTAATGATTAGGTCTCGACATTTAGCTTAGTGTCGGAAAATAATGTAAGCGACGATGTAAGGCTTTCTCCGCCAAGAAGGGAGCTTGTGGATATAGTGGAAATCTCGAGTAGGTGTACTCGAGGAGTGGAGTAGAAACGAGGATAGAGCCTCGTTGTCGAACCACTATAAATCTTGGTGTCTTGTCACTAGGTTGTCTCTTTCCTTACTATTTACTTAATTCATTATCATTATACTTACCGATTACCATTGCTAATGCATTTGAATTGAACCTAATCATTATGAAACTTAGCTTCAAGTAAAAGATAGTTTTGATACACACTTAATTCAAAGTAATTTAAATTAGGTGACTAATATAAGAGAAACTATTCAACCCCCCCCCCCCTCTAGTTTCTACAATTGGTATCAGAGCGATGGTCACTCAAGATCTTTGAAGTATATTGTACTTTAAAACTTGGATCGATCCATTGTCTCCTCAAATTAGAAGGTCAAGTTCTACTAAAATTTCTCTTTGGTCAAAACTAGTTTTTTCTTGGAAAATAGGTATTTTAATTAGTAATATTGCACCCCTCTTAGATTAGTAGCCCTTATGCATTTTAGATCTATTCTTGAAATGTATCTACTAGTTTGCATCTTGCTTTGTGTAGGTACTCATGAAGATCAATCATTTAATTGGTTGTGGATTGAGTTACTTGCACTTGTAGAAGACTCATCTTGATTGATCTTCAACATCCTTGAATGATGATATCAAGATGATTGGGAATGATACTAGTCCTTGAAGACTTAGTACTCATCATAGTCATTGTTGGGAATTGCATTGATTCTGATTGCTCTTTGTGGCCAAGGTACGCTTTCGTTCTTCCACACGCCCTTTGATCCTTCTTTTGATCATTACTTGACTATGTGCTTATTCTTGGCATCCTTGCCTTGACATTTGTTTGTGATTTGTGATTCTTTTCTTTTATCCTCTCAAACCTTTATGCTTGGATACTTGACTCACTGTGGTGATGTAGAGTGAGTTAGTAGTAGCTTAAAGTATCAAGCATGATTTCCATGGTTTGCACCCATACGGTTAGTAGGCCCTTTGTGGGAGAGAAAGTGAATTAATACCTTGCTCATATTTTGGTTTAGACCAAGACTATTATTGAAAGTGATCTTAGTCTATGCATCAATAATTGCTTTGTGTTTATTCATTACCAAATACGTTTAACGTTTCGCTGGAAAGGCACGTCTTAAACCACTATATATGACACAAGCTCTTCGTCTCCATGATTTAAAGATTGAAATTAATCCCTTGAGCATTGATCTTAGTCTTGATTCACTTCCCTTGACTTATCTCCACTTTGCCTTTTCGCTACGAGTAGTCGTTTGTCCGTTTCAGTTCTTTTCGATCTTGATTCAACTCGTAATCCTTGATTAAGGCATATTGATTAGTGTTATGATGATCCAAATGATATTCTAAAAGGTTTAAGATATATTTTTAAGTATTTTAGAAAACTTGGTTTTCAAAATTTTGGCCTGTTTCATTCATAAAAACCAGCCTCTATAGGCGGTTCTTTATCTCTGGCGGCTCAAACCTGCGGTTCCTTATCGATAAGGTACCGCGAGCAGTAAAGTTTGTCAGAGCGCCAGTTTTATTAAAATAACCTTTTTCAAACCAAACCCTCTCTCTTCTAAAAACACACACCGACGGTTTTCACCTTTTCCACCATTGTTTAAGCTTCAAAAACCTTTAATCACTCAAATTAATTGATTCCAAGTTGTGGGTTTCACTCATCCTTCATCAAACATCAACTAATTGTAAGTACTTTCTTTCAATTTCATCTATTTTGCTCTAGGGTTCATCCTTTCATAATTGGGGATTTTTAAAATTGAAATTGAATTAAAACCTTAATAGGAATATGGGTTGACATGGTTATTTTACTATGATTCCTTAGGTTCATATTCATTAAGATTTCACTAAAACCCACTTGTAGAACAAATCCGAATTTTGGCTATATGATTTTGGTTAAAAGATGGAATTGAGATGAACCCATGAACAAGTAGGTAGTTGCATTGTTAATGCTTACCTAAAAACCTTGTTTTGAAAAACCAATGCTCTAGTCCATTGTTGATCCAACATAGTTCATATGTTCTTGGTTAATAATGGAATAGATACATTGTGAACATGAGAATGATATGGATTCAATCCTTTGTTTGTCAAGAAATTGATATAACACATTCTCATATTTTTTGAGTTTTAATTTTATTTTTCATATGAGTGATTGGAAAAATATTGTCTTATGTTTATATTAGGTACTAATCATGCCTTCTCAATACCAAAAGGATCATCAACTCACTAGAGAATACATGTCAAACATTTCCCAAACCTATGTTTCACTAAACTTTGAAACTCCTTTTCATCCTTTTCTACTCGTTGTTTCCATGAGGGTAGAGTTGTTGATGAGGGAATAACGGGTTATGACTATATCCAATCTATGTTTGAGATTTTGGGGTTTGATTGCTTGCTCAACATAGAAGAAGATATTTACCCCTTGTTTCTTCTATAATTCTTTAGCACTTACTCCATGTTTGAATAAAATGGCGAAATCTTCATTCGATTCTTCTTGAATGATCAAATGATTCAATACTCTCTTGAAAATTTTGGTGAAATTCTTGGTGTGCCATATGAAGGAACTTGTCGTTTCACGGATAAATGGAGACTTGATGCTCTCTTGGAATCCTACGATAAACCTCCAAATGACCACACCGAAATTGATCCGGAGTTTTTCCTTGACATCATTTCGAAAGAGCGTGATGGAAACGTTGTGAGAAGCCTTCATTCTAAAGTGCGAAATGTGAATCACTATGAAGTGCTCTCTAGCAACCTTAAGGATTTTTATGGTCCAATGGGCAAATATCCTTAGGGAGAATGTATTTTGTCTTGGTGGAAACCGAGATCATATCCTGGCTTGTATGGTGCATATGTTGAGTTGCATCTTTATATCAACCAAGTACAATTTGGCATTCTATATCGCTCGACGAATAAACTATGCCATTTCTAAGCCCAAAACAAACCTTCCCTATGCTATGCTTCTTACTCGCCTTTTCAAAAGGTTTGCTCATGAGTTTCCCCACCTCGACCTTTCTCGCTTTCACCCGGTTCATCGGGTTATATTGCCTATTCAAGAGGTATATGCAAGAAAGCCTAGAAGTGATCAAGGTTCGCGAAAATCCGATCATCAAGAGATAGATGATGAGGACACCTATATGCCAACAAGTGATGGTGATGGCATAGGTTCTAGTTCTCAATTCAACTCTTCGAGTAATTCCCACCCATCCTCAAACTCATTTGTGGATGGACTTGAAGACTTAGCTCCTCCACCTCATTATTCCTCTAGTGAAGTACCGGAAGATCTCAATATGGAGCATCTCTATCGTGAAAATCTTAGGACTCGAGGTGAATTGCATGAACATCGGGTTGAGTCAAGGAAGGGATTCAAGTATTTGGGGAAATGATCAAGGGATTGGGCAAGAAAAGAAGGTGAAGACTTTGAAGTATTTCAAAGAATACATGTTGGTAAACATGTAATGTTGAACATTTTTTTTATCATGGATGTGTATTAACTATATTCTACTTTTTTGGATTATTTGTTATTTATCCTAAATGATTGCTTATGCCATTGTGATTATGATTTGCATAGCTTCGTGCATCCTATGTGTTAGTTAGCTTCCTAAATTTTGGTCAGTAGTTAACTTTGGCTTGAAAATCCTTTGGTAAAAATCTGGGCTAACCAAAGTTTGAGGAAGTACCATTTTTGAACAACACTGGTCGTGGTTCCTTATAGACCCGCGGTACCTTATTGATAAGGAACCGTCGCCCCTAGATAAGGAACCGCCGGCTACTGTGTCCGATATAATCTTTGCTTTACACTATTTTCCTTAATCTGTGTAAACCTTGCTTGATTCTTTGCAAAAACCTACACATTTCCTAAACTAGGCTAGCTAAATTCATTGTTCACATAAAATTTTTTTAACCCATTACTAGTTTGGATCATCCCCTCACCCTTTTAAACCCACCTTGTTAGCCATGTTCTTCACACATCAAACCATTCTTCCTTAAACCTTAAACCTCTCATTTCAACAAAGGTTTCTACAAGAAGCTCAAACTCATCCAAAACCTCCACCTCAAGGAAAAATCTTAAGATTAAGATTAAAATGCCTAAACCTAACTCCTCACCCTTTCACACACCCAAGAATGAGATTGTCCCAATTCTCATTTCTTCATCAAACTCACCACCTCTTGCTCCATGCAAGACTACCTCTACCAATGGAACCAACCATTCTCATGATTCTACCTCTTCTTCATTCCAATCTAGGATGAATTAGCTTTCCTTACCCTTCACTCCAAGTAATCTATTGGATGTGACTACCCAACCACAACCCATCCAAAGCATTCCTATTGTGAATGACTTTGATGATACCTTGGTGACTTCACCATTTACCCCTCCAAACTCACCCTTTTCACCCTTGGAGAGCATGCCTCCACACTCACCCATATCACCCTTGGAGAACATACCTCCTCCACCTCCACCTCCCTCAAACACTCCCATTTTGGGTGTTCCACTTCCCTTCTTTATGGGTGATCCTTACTTCCTTGGGTTCCTAGAAGCTCATGGTTCTCATTTTCCATGTTGCCTATACAATAACTAAATCATTCAAACCCTTAGGATGGAGATATTGGGACTTCACATGAGGTTGCAAGATTTCTTGCTCACCTTGTTTAACATGCCTCCTCCTAGGAGATGAATGGTGATTTTCTTTAAAAAATAGTTTTCAAGAAAATTCAAGCCAAGGAAGATTACTAATCAAGATCTAGTTTTAATTTATCTTTAGTTTAGTTAATTTTTTTTTCTTTATTTCCTTTATGTGTCTCTTTCATGAGTGTTTTATGAGAATGAATTATGGACTTAGCATTGTGTGCTTCTATCTTTATGTGCACATTAATCAACTTTAATTCCAAATTAAAATTGAACCTAAATCTATCACAACCTCTAAAACTTGACTAAAATTGGTTCAAAATGTTATCCAAAACCATTTTTCAAGACATTATTGGTGAATGTGTTGCTTTTATGCAACCATAGCACAATTTAGTGCTAATAGAGGTAAAATTCCAAGATTTGCAATTTTTTGAAAAAAGTCTTACTTTTTCTGAAAACCCTGGAAAATAAAGGTTTCAAGTCCACTGCACACGGCTCCTTAAAGTCGCGTGGTTCCTTAAGTGATAAGGAACTGCCGGTCCCTATAAGGTACCGCGGAGAGAAAGTCATTTTAAGGCTCTTTTTTTTTTGTCTTTCTTCATCACCCTATTTCCAGTCAAGATTCCATGTTTACTCAATTTTGCTAAACATTCCTTGACACTTTACATTGGATTTTCAAACCCTTGCCTTGTATACTTTCTTCTTATACCCCCACCTTGGGATCTCATTCTCACACCTCAACAATGCCTAACTCTCCCTTTCATAACCTTGATATTTCATTGTCACAAACCTCCTCACCCAAAGCTTCCTCATCCAAGCTTTCCAAGAAACCGAAAATCTCGGTTAGACCTATTTGGATCAAGAAAAATGAACCCTCTTCATCCAAACCACCCAAGAACTCCACCTTCTCTCCAATCAAGTATTGGAATGAGACCTACTCCATTAACCCCATCACCGGAGAAAAGGAAAATCTCCCCCCACCACCAAAACCCTTTGACACCCCTCAACTCAATGATCTTTCAACCTTCCCAAACCTCATAAGGCATTGTGAAAACATTACCTACCCACTCTCCTCACCACCACCAAACCCTATGTGTGATGTCCTTCCCCCATCAACCCAATTTGTATTGCATCATGGATCCTAGTGTGGTTGTTGTCGATTTCAACAAATTGAACTTGCTCATGTGTATGAGAAGTTAAATTTTCTTGAATTCCTCCTCACTCGACCTCCTCTCAAAGTTTTTGTTCCCGTGGACAAAACTTCGAATGATGCATCGTCGTCTTATTTTTTCAACTAAAGGGCTACACTCCCTTGGAGTCAATAAAACTTTAGTTGTTTTAGAGTCATTAGTGTTTTTAAGCAATCTTGGAAAATTATCACTATTAGACTAGCTTATGCTTTGTGGTTTATTTTCCATATCTTTTGCTTTAGATACTCATATTGTGTGTATGAGTATCTACTTTGTTTGTCTTTTTCATATTTATGTGATATGAAATCTTTGTGTTGTGTGTTTTTTCTTTATTTGATCATTCTCTCTTCCTTTTGAGTTGGTGGTGGTTAATCTTTACAATTGTTTATGGGTGATTCCATCAATTCTAAATTTTAACCCCTTGACAAATTTATCATCTTCATTGGTTGGATGTTTCCTTTCTACCTCGATTCCACCAATTGAACTTTGATTTTGTCATTTACATTTTTGGACATACTTAGCAAATACTTGCTTCTAATTTGAGATTTCTTCTCCTTCTCCCTCTCAAGTTACTTAGTAGGTAGTGATCATATATACATTGGTGTTTCTTTCCTTTCTACTAACCTTTGTGTAGCATGTCACTTTAGCTCATACACTTGGTGCCCCAAGCAAGGGTGAGCAACCACCAAGGGGGAGCTACTAGTAAAGTCCGGATATCTTCAAAGACTTGTGCTTACCTTTTTTCTACGACAAAGGGGGAGAAATGATAGTGATAAACTCGTTAATAATTCGATATTTTGTGTTTCTATGTAAATGAGTATATAGTTTGTCGTAATCAAAAAGGGGGAGATTGTTAATGCAAGTGATGCCTAAAAGCATTATTAGTGTTAACTAATCTTTCTTAGTTTTGATCACAACAAACTATACAACACATTTAGTGTAAAACACAAAACGAATTATTTAACTAACACTATCATCAACGTAATAATCATATCACTAACTTTTCTTAATCATACTTAGTGATCATCAAAGTGATTATCCTTAAAAGTTACTTTTTTTAATATGACAAAATATTTTTTAATAAACTTTCTTTTTAAGAAAATGTTTTATTAAAATGGAAAATGTAAATTTGAAAATGGCATATTCCGTATGCCATAAGAATATCCTTTGAAGGTTTAAAAACCCTCAGATATTCCTACCCCACTAAAGACAAAAAAAGGGAGTGGACTCTACTGGGCGGTACCTTAAATAGCAAGGCGGTTCCTTAGCGATATGGAACCGCCGGCTAGATAAGGATCTGCGCCCAGCTAGCCGTTGGACTTTGTCTTCTATAAATAGAGGATCAAATCTCATTTTCCAACAAGCCTCTTGGACGTTTTTCTCAGCCCCTTTCTCTTTTCTATAGCATAATCATTAGTAAATGATCACTTAAAGTGTTAAGTATGTTTACATATGATTATCCTCTTGATCCCCTCCTTTACCTTGTCCAATGAGAAGATCACTCACTCACTAGTGTTGTGATAAAGATGAATCCATGAATTAGTCATGTTCATCATGTTAGCCTTTTTATTTTTGTTGATCCATTCGTATTTATGAAATACTTGGACTAGTTGTGTTCATCCAAGCTATTTGTGAATACTTGGATTTGTTGTGTACCTCCATCGCATATGTGTTTGCTTGGATTTGTGTTGTGTAGATAATGTATCTATTTTATGTATTGCAATTAATGTTCGTTTTCCTCAACTCACTCGAATTGATTTCCAATTTTAACATGGATTAATTGTTCTTGGTAAAACATACTTTGTTTGGTATTTTTTAAAACTAAAACTATATACTATTTAATTAAAAACTATTTAACTAACTATTTAAACTATTTTAAAATTAAATATAATTTAATTAACTAAAATGTAAAACCCGTATTTAAGAATTTTGAATATTAAATACGCAGTTTCGAGTTATATTTTTAAACTATATATAATTATTCAGGAAGATAATTATTACGAACATATTATTTTAGCATTCAGATAATTACGTTTCAGGAAACTAAAACACGCGAGAATTAAATGAGAATGTACGTAAATTAATTTAAATGTAAGAAAAAAAAAGAAAGGAAAGTTTAATATGGGCTTAGGCCGGCCATAGAGAGAACAGAAAAAGGAAACAAGGAAAGGTTAAATGGGCTTTAGGCCGGTTTTAGAGAAAGAGAGAAAAAAAATAAAAAAAAACGGGGCTCACCCCTTTATTACTTTCAGACGAGAGAAAAAAAAAGAAAAAAAAGGGGAAACGAGGGTTGTTATTCTCCCTGCCGCCACTTGTACAAAATGGGGTTCTTGTGTTTTTGGTCGTCCGTGATACCATCTCGTTCCTATATCATCGTAAGTACTCAAATCTTTCATCCTTCTTTTATTAGTCATTCTATGTTGTTTTAAAAACGAGCCATAAGGCTTCGGTTGTTCCTTGCTGCCCATCCGTGTCTTCTTCCTTGGTCGGCCGAGAGCAGCAGCCCCAAACAGGGGGACAACCGCAACATTGGTGATGCTATTGGTTATGCTGTGAACAGCAGCCCCGAACAGGGGCAGTCGCGTTGGTGATGATTGTTTACAGCCGAAAAAAAAATAATAATAAAAGAGGTTGGGTCTCTCGGTGGTAGTCTTTAGATAGCCAGCTAGGGTGCGTGTAGCGTACAAATTCAGGGGCGGCATAGTCGACCAAAACCAGTCAAAAACAAACCACCAGATTTGGTTTTAATAATAAGGGTGTGTTTGGGTTTGTAAAAAAAAAAAAATAATAAAGAAAACAATGGGAACATTTAATAGACAGTGGGAACAATATATAGAGCAGTGGGTACTTCTTAATCAGAAACTAATATGATTTAATTCAGAAATTAGCGACAGTTTAGCGACGACATTTTCTGTCGCAGTTTCCTTAGCAGATTTGGGGACAGTTTTGACCACAGCTTTTAGCGACAATTAGAACTAGTTAGCGACAGAAATTTATGTCGCTAATCCAGTTTTGGATTTAGTAAGTTTGATGGCTTGCTTTAGTGCGGCTGAGAGGGGGGTATCTCGGTAGGCTCGGGATGGATTTAAAGGATAAAACGACGACTTAATTATACCTTATTTAATTCACTTTTATAATTAAAGGTTTTAAATGATTTATGTAGTAAATTAAATTATTTATATTAAAATAGTTTTATAAAATTTAAAAGGGTACAATTTTATTAAATGAATTAAAATATTTTTCGAAATTTTCTTAATTAGGAAACTTTCTATTTCTAGCAGGTTACCAAATATAGAGTTAGTATAACGTCAGAATACGTGTTATGCTGTAATTAATAGTAGAACGAAAATATGTTAAAAGGAAATATTAGAATACTCAGACTTATCAGTTTATATACATACAGTATTCCAAGAATAATATAAATAACGGGAAACAATTTAAAACAGTGAAAAATAAATAAATATCAGTCGACTTATTACGCATCCGTTATTTATGTAGTAACCATGAAGTCGGAATAGATCTTTTAGCTTTCAGTCTTATCTCATTACTGGACACGAGGTACGGATTTTCCGTCCTTTCAGTAAGGAATTCCTTTCTATGCATGATTAGGATTCCCCTTCTTCAGCCAAATGTTTTCCCCAGTATATGTTTAAACTTATCAGTAATCATGTTAAGAATTAAATAAATTGCCTGAGCATTATATACAAGCATGATTAGTTTATGTACTAGTTACGGAGGTACCGTAACCACGGCACTAGAGGCACTGGTGTCGTGACTCACATGCAGGAGAGTGATATCCTGCATCGTCCCACTCAGCTCAGCTTGGCCATTTTATCAGTATTATTAGTGGGGCGTATGGATGCATCCTAGGCTACAGTTTACAGTTTAGCAGGTGAATGTGGTGTGTGCTCTATATCCTTCACATTGGAGCTGATCCCTCCACCTAGCACAGTTATTTAGAGGTCACCCCTCTACAGCATGACGAGGTCACCCCTCCAGTTATTCATGCACGGTTGTTACAGCACGTGACCTATATAAGCTCTGGAAATTAAAATACAGTAAATGCATGTTTTCAGAATTTATAGTTATATTTCAGTATCAGTATATATGAATCAGGTTTTTCAGATTTTATGCAGAGTTCTACTACATGTTTCATATCAGTCTTACAGCTTCAGTATTCTATCGCCTGTTTCTTTCAGTATATTCTTATCATGCTTGATATCCGTTCACTGAGCGTTATGCTCAGCCGTAGTTCCTTTCATGTTCTAACGGCAGGTACACCAGGACGCTCTTAGGATTCTGGGAGTATGTGCATTTGGATTGAAGCTATCCAGACTTCTTACTTTATGCATTTCTTACATTATTCTGCTTATTTGGACATTGTTTAGTCCTTTCCTTCAGTATTTTACTTTTCATGTTTTGGGCTTATGATTGGATTACCGATGTTTGATTCCGGTGTTCCTTTATGGTCAGTTAATGTTTTAGGACATTTACCTTATGCTTTGATGACACGCCATAAATACACGTAACGGTCCACTTATCCAAGTGGGGTGTTACAATTATGGTATCAGAGCGCAAGGTTCGACCTGTAGGCTCTAAAACTTGACCTGTGACTAGTGGGTAGTCACCAGGAACTTCCCAGATTTTGGCGTTGTTATCTTTCATGTTTCTCATGGATTATTCAGTCAATTTTCTTCATTTATCAGTCAGTTTTCTTAAAGTTTTGACTAAGTAAAAGGTTGGTACATAACTAGCCATATTTAGTCGCATGTGCTTTTCTTCGAATTTTCGTTTTGGTGAACCGACCCATAGGCGTTCACCCTTGTCGTTCAGATTTTGCATTGGTAAACCGAACCATAGGCGTTTACCCTTACTCATGTCAGATTCATGTTTTCTGTCAAATATTAATTAGTGAACCAGCCATAACCGTTCACCATTATTCAGGTCAAATTTTATGCTTTTCAGTCAAATGCTATTTTGAACCGATCCATAGCTATTCACCTTTGTCATATCATGACATTTCATAAAATTTTGACAAGTATGGTTTTAACTACAGCCAACCATATTTAGTCTCAGATTATGAATTTCTATACATAACAGTTCTCAGAAATTTTTGACAAGCATGGATCGAACCAAAATCGCCCATACTTAGTCATATGTTTTGTTCCTTGAAATCTGTGGATTGAACCATAGCCATCCACACGAGTTGATGTTAAACCTCAGTTGATTTTCTTTTATGTTCTAATAACAGTCAAATTTTCATATCCTCACGTTGATGTCGTCTTCAGGTTGATTTAGTTCATGTCTCCTTACGAGGATTATGTTTTCAGCAAAGTAATGATGTTCTCATGTTAAGATACACAAGAATTTCAGTAAAACCCATTTTCATGATAAATCATGATTGGCCTTCATTAATCATGCTTCATCCTGACCACTGTTGGGACTTCGATTATATCATACTTTCAGTCTTGATATAACTAGCAGTAAGTCGACGCAGGAATTACAGACTATCATGTTATTTACTTCAGACCAGTTTACTATCGTTTGAATCAATTTATTTCCTAGATCACGTCAGACAAGCGACACCAGTATCGATGATCCCATAAAATTTCCACCAGTGCCATGTACAGTATTACACATGTACCCCATGTACAATGTCTCAGTTATACTCCATGTACAGTACTCATGTGTACTCCACGTACAGTGCCTCAGATACGCTCCATGTGCAGTATTCATTTTGTACTTCATGTACAGTAGTCCAGGTGTACTCCCGGTACCCTACTCCATGGATATTGCTAATTGATCCTTAATCATCTCAGGAGTTTCCACTTGTCGATATTTTACCAGATACTGATGTTGCTCGTGAATTGAAGATTGTACCAGATGATGATGCTGCTAACACTTTGAAGACCTCACAAATGCTGATGCTGCTAATACTTTGGAGATCTCTCAAGATGCTGATGTCGTTCATACTATGAAGACTCTGCAGAACAAGGACTAAAACTATAAATTTGGAATTTCGGACAAGAATAAATTTCAACCAGCAGACACTACCATTCTATTCCATGCTTTTACTTTCTTAGTTAGATGTCACACGTTACTCAGCTAATCTTTCAGTCGGAATAGTTGCATGAATCACGGTCATGGTAATGACCGTAAAGTGACAGACAAAGTAGTAGTAACAACCATCGTACTTATATTTAATCAGTCAGTAACCATCGGAACTCCGGCACGGACGTGACCAGAAATACAAGAAGTCAGTAGTCTAACCGGTCCGCCAATCCTAGCAGTTACCAAATATTTTCCGCCTTGTCTAGGTTCATCCATTAAAATACATGTCCAGACAACAGTCAAGACACAGTTCTCAAGTATCGTTTCAGAAGACACTAGGACACCAGTCATTATACACGTCATACGAATATCTTCTCAAAGTACGAGTCATAACTCATAACTCCGTATGTTTACTAAACCATGCCCTCAGAAATTAAGTATATCCTCCAAAGGAGTTTACCCATTTTATCATGCCATGCATAAATCAGACCATTAAAAATTCAGCTACCACCACTGGAGTATTATTCAGGCTAGACACGCAGTATTCTTTCGGTGAGGTTACAAACGAACACATTCAGTGAAAAAATCGCCATGTTTATTTCATATATTCCTATGCCAGCTTTATTTTGAATCAGGTAGTTACCTGTCTTTCAGCCAAAAAAGACTCCACAGTACCACCCATGTTTATTAAGGTGATTCCTTTCAGTTAACGACAAGATCCGTCTTACTAAATCCCAAATATATTCATTATACTTTCTGTCAGAAAAATCAGTATAAATTATTTCTGCCTTACAAGCGTGTGACTTATCAGTCCATAGCTACGAAGACTTTTAGCTACCAGTTATATAGTTCACTTCTAAAATTCCTCGAATCCATGATCAGCAGATTATACAAAAATTTCCAGATGTCATTCCAGAAATTACTTCCTAACTACGAGACATAATTTAACATCGAGCTCGTCTCCAGAATAGTGCCTGTTTCCAAAACTCCTTAGTCCAGAGTTGCATCTAAGTTAAAAGGGTTGCAGTAGTTGCTGCAAGAATTACCGGAATGACGCTTTATTCGCCCTGGCGCACCACCAAGAAGTGTGTCGTTTCTGTCTATCAGGAAGAAGACCGGTAGCATGAGATCATGTATCGACCACCGATATTTTGACAAGATCACCATTTTTAATCGATGTTCATTCCACGAATAGCAGGTTTATCTGATCTGCTATGACTTCTTATATATTTTCCAGAACAATTCACGATCATGTCACCATCAGTGGTGAGAGAAACATATTATAGACACTATAAAATTTTTGAATTATACTTCCGAGCTCCCTAATGCCCCAGCTATAAGTATAAAATTTATGAATAATTTTTTTATTATATACGACTTCGCAGACAAAATCGTCAGTATATTCATTGATAACATTCTGATCTTCTCAATTCTAGAGAGGTACAAGATAATCATCTTCTCACAGTGGAATAGATTCTCCGATAGGAGGAAAAATTATATACGCAGCTTTCTAGATATGAATCCCAGTAGAACAAGGTGGCATTTCTTAACCACACTATTTCAGCAGAAAGGAATTTCAGATAATCCTGCGAAGGTGAAGGCCATCACCAGATGGTCACGACTGACGCCGGTGAATGAAGTAAAATCTTCTAGAACTTAATTGACTACTACCGCAGAAATTTCCGATAGTTCTAAAAAAAAATGTTTTACGACTATTCAACCAGATTTTCACCAGAATGTTCCATAATCCCAGACAAAACTTTAATAGAATCCGCATCACACCTTAATGCAGCTATGTTCATATCTAGATGCCTGACCCACTGCATGTACAAGATAGAACGTCGTCGTGTTAGTGAGTTACTACAACCCTTAGAAATTTCTGAACATAAATGAGACAAAATTCCATGGAATTATTATCAGCTACCACAGGCTCAGAGAAAGTATGATACTATCTAAGTTATCGTCAACCATGTAATCAGCCTGCGCGTTTCTTTCATCCGAAAGGATCACGTAGTAGCAGATCTGCAGAAAATTTTAAAATTCAGCAGTAAATCGTACGATTTCAAGTATTCCGGCGACCATCATATCAGACAGAATTCATGTTCACGATCACGTGTATGTTTATGTTTAGGTTTATTTTCACTTTCACGTATACGTCTCATTCGCAGAATGATGCTGTTTCAGTTCATCTTTATGCTATCTCTTGATTTAAGCTCACGTTTGTGTTTATAACATTGTTCACGTTCAAGTTCGTGTGCCATTTCACGATACACGTTTCTCAGTTTATTACCGTATACGGTTACAGAAAGCTTGAGAAATTAGACTCAAGTCTAGCACAACTATTCCATAACCAGGCAGACGTTTCACATCTCAGGCCGTAACATTTGGCATTCATTCCTCAATCAGCATACGTTCATGATATGTTCTAGTATTACGTTCACAGTATGATTCACGTATCACATTCATGATATATTCCATTCCAAAGCTCCTCATATAATTATGAACCACGTTCACAATTGCTCACTCAGCACGTTCACAATTGTTCACGTAGTTCGTCCCTATATTTCAGCAGCTTTCTCAGAGATATAGATGTTATCTTTTCAGAATATTTACACGTATCGTTTCATGTATCATACATGCTATAGTTATTCAGTCTACAAGATTCAGAAAATCCATCTTAAATATGGAACCAGAAGCTATTCAGCATCATCAGGACAGGGTCATCAGGACCAAGATTTTATTTATTATGTTAGACCTTTGAAGGAATCGTTTCGAGTGGGAGGCCACTTGAAACGAAGGAGTCCATCCGGACCTCTCATCCTTTCCTCCAATAAATCCAGTTAAGTCCTTTCAGTCATGTCATGTTTCATGTTTTATTCAGCCATGTCACGTTACATGATCACTTCAGTCATGTCGTGTTTATATCTATCAGCAGCATTATGTCTTAATTAGAAGATGAAATATCCTTCAACTTATATGTCTTTTCAGCCTTCATGTTCTTTCAACACATATGTTCTTTCAGTTTCTATAACTTCACCAACTAATTAACTTTAATTCGAGGACGAATTTTTCCTTTTAGAGGGGAAGAATTGTAAAACCCAGTATAGTCGTATCCTTAATTCGAGGACGAATTATTTTTTTTAGAGGGGAAGAATTGTAAAACCCGTATTTAAGAATTTTGAATATTAAATACGCAGTTTCGAGTTATATTTTTAAACTATATATAATTATTCAGGAAGATAATTATTACGAACATATTATTTTAGCATTCAGATAATTACGTTTTAGGAAACTAAAACACGCGAGAATTAAATGAGAATGTACGTAAATAAATTTAAATGTAAGAAAAAAAAAGAAAGGAAAGTTTAATATGGGCTTAGGCCGGCCATAGAGAGAACAGAAAAAGGAAACAAGGAAAGGTTAAATGGGCTTTAGGCCGGTTTTAGAGAAAGAGAGAAAAAAAAGAAAAAAAACGGGGCTCACCCCTTTATTACTTTCAGACGAGAGAAAAAAAAAAGAAAAGAAAGGGGAAACGAGGGTTGTTATTCTCCCTGCCGCCACTTGTACAAAATGGGGTTCTTGTGTTTTTGGTCGTCCGTGATACCATCTCGTTCCTATATCATCGTAAGTACTCAAATCTTTCATCCTTCTTTTATTAGTCATTCTATGTTGTTTTAAAAACGAGCCATAAGGCTGCGGTTGTTCCTTGTTGCCCATCCGTGTCTTCTTCCTTGGTCGGCCGAGAGCAGCAGCCCCAAACAGGGGGACAACCGCAACATTGGTGATGCTATTGGTTATGCTGTGAACAGCAGCCCCGAACAGGGGCAGTCGCGTTGGTGATGATTGTTTACAGCCGAAAAAAAATAATAATAATAAAAGAGGTTGGGTCTCTCGGTGGTAGTCTTTAGATAGCCAGCTAGGGTGCGTGTAGCGTACAAATTCAGGGGCGGCATAGGCTGATGTCGACCAAAACAAGTCAAAAACAAACCACCAGATTTGGTTTTAATAATAAGGGTGTGTTTGGGTTTGTAAAAAAAATAAAAAAAAATAAAGAAAACAATGGGAACATTTAATAGACAGTGGGAACAATATATAGAGCAGTGGGTACTTCTTAATCAGAAACTAATAAGATTTAATTCAGAAATTAGCGACAGTTTAGCGACGACATTTTCTGTCGCAGTTTCCTTAGCAGATTTGGGGACAGTTTTGACCACAGCTTTTAGCGACAGTTAGAACTAGTTAGCGACAGAAATTTCTGTCGCTAATCTAGTTTTGGATTTAGTAAGTTTGATGGCTTGCTTTAGTGCGGCCGAGAGGGGGGTATCTCGGTAGGCTCGGGATGGATTTAAAGGATAAAACGACGACTTAATTATACCTTATTTAATTCACTTTTATAATTAAAGGTTTTAAATGATTTATGTAGTAAATTAAATTATTTATATTAAAATAGTTTTATAAAATTTAAAAGGGTATAATTTTATTAAATGAATTAAAATATTTTTCGAAATTTTCTTAATTAGGAAACTTTCTATTTCTAGCAGGTAACCAAATATAGAGTTAGTATAACGTCAGAATACGTGTTATGCTGTAATTAATAGTAGAACGAAAATATGTTAAAAGGAAATATTAGAATACTCAGACTTATCAGTTTATATACATACAGTATTCCAAGAATAATATAAATAACGGGAAACAATTTAAAACAGTGAAAAATAAATAAATATCAGTCGACTTATTACGCATCCGTTATTTATGTAGTAACCATGAAGTCGGAATAGATCTTTCAGCTTTCAGTCTTATCTCATTACCGGACACGAGGTACGGATTTTCCGTCCTTTCAGTAAGGACTTCCTTTCTATGCATGATTAGGATTCCCCGTCTTCAGCCAAATGTTTTCCCCAGTATATGTTTAAACTTATCAGTAATCATGTTAAGAATTAAATAAATTGCCTGAGCATTATATACAAGCATGATTAGTTTATGTACTAGTTACGGAGGTACCGTAACCACGGCACTAGAGGCACCGGTGTCGTGACTCACATGCAGGAGAGTGATATCCTGCATCGTCCCACTCAGCTCAGCTTGGCCATTTTATCAGTATTATTAGTGGGGTGTATGGATGCATCCTAGGCTACAGTTTACAGTTTAGCAGGTGAATGTGGTGTGTGCTCTACATCCTTCACATTGGAGCTGATCCCTCCACCCAGCACAGTTATTTAAAGGTCACCCCTCTACAGCATGACGAGGTCACCCCTCCAGTTATTCATGCACGGTTGTTACAGCACGTGACCTATATAAGCTCTGGCAATTAAAATACAGTAAATGCATGTTTTCAGAATTTATAGTTATATTTCAGTATCAGTATATATGAATCAGGTTTTTCAGATTTTATGCAGAGTTCTACTACATGTTACATATCAGTCTTACAACTTTAGTATTCTATCGCCTGTTTCTTTCAGTATATTCTTATCATGCTTGATATCCGTTCACTGAGCGTTATGCTCAGCCTTAGTTCCTTTCATGTTCTAACCGCAGGTACACCAGGACGCTCTTAGGATTCTGGAGTATGTGCATTTGGATGGAAGCTATCCAGACTTCTTACTTTATGCATTTCTTACATTATTCTGCTTATTTGGACATTGTTTAGTCCTTTCCTTCAGTATTTTACTTTTCATGTTTTGGGCTTATGATTGAATTACCGATGTTTGATTCCGGTGTTCCTTTATGGTCAGTTAATGTTTTAGGACATTTACCTTATGCTTTGATGACACGCCATAAATACACGTAACGGTCCACTTATCCAAGTGGGGTGTTACAAACCTTACTATTTAAATTTTTAAAACTAATTTAGACTATATTTAAATTTATGTAAACAAACTTGAAAACTATTTTAAAACTAATTTAGACTATAATTAAAACTAAAATTTATAAAATCTAATTAAAAAGTAAATACTTTTATATTATGAAGATTTTTAAAACTAATTAAAATAATTAAAACAAATCTATTTTAAATTTGATAAACTAACTTTAAACTATTAAAAACTATTTGAAATTTAAACAAGATCTACTTTAAAACTATTTTTAAATAAAACTAAATTGATTGAAAACTAATTTTAAAAACTAAAATTAAAAACAATTTAACTTTATAAAAGTAATATTTACATATATATATATATATATATATATATATATATATATATATATATATATATATATATATATATATATATATATATATATATATATATATATATATATATATATATATATATATATATATATATATATATATATATATATATATATATATATATATATATATATATATATATATATATATATATATATATATACTTTTTTTAAAAAACTTAATAAAGGAAATACTATTAAAACTTTTTATTAAAATTAATAAAACTAAAACTCGTTTTAAAACTTAATTAAATTGACAGCTATAATAAAACGTATATTAATTAAACGATGCGTATTAAAACACAAATAAGGGACCAGACTAGATGGATAAGTCGTTGGGCTAATGAATGAAGGGTCAAGGGTTCGAGACCCAGCGTGGACCTTTTTTGAATGATTAATATTATTATTTTTTTGGAATTTTTTTAATTATACTCAGACCAATTGGGTCTGAGTTTATGCAGCAATATCAGCAAACTCAATAAGACCAAATAAGCAGATAAATTGCAAAACAGAAAATAAGCATATATAGACTAAAACTATAAGCACATATAAACTTAATAGACAATAAGAAAATTAACTCAAACTTAAAACAATAAGTTATAAAACCTAATAAGCAATACTAGATAAAACGAGGTAAAACAAGCTATAAGACCTAATAAGCAGATACAACCCAAACTTAAACAAGCTTAAAAATAGAAACTTATCCTATCGAGCAGAATATATTAAACCAAAAGTTAAGCAGACCTGGATATATAAAACTCAAATCAAAACCAATTTTAAATAAGAACAGATTTAACAACTATTAATATAACCAAACTCAAAATCAAAACAACCTTTAACACCAAAATCAGCAGACTAAAATTACTCGAAAATAAAGCAGATAAAAACTTAATAAGCAGATTTAATAAACTAAAACAATCATATTCGATCCAAAGAACAATAACAGATAAAAAAATCTAGTATATCCAAACAAATAATGTGTGAGTGGGTGAGTAAATGTGAGTGGGGTAAGTATGAGTGGGTAAAACTTATACGTGTGTGAGGGGTGAGAGTTGACCAAATAACAAGTGAATAAAATTCACTTTAACCGTTCATTGATAAACCTGATGGGTTTAGAAGCCCAAAAATTCGTCCCATCTTCGAATGTAAAACGGGCTTGGCCCATTTATTATATTTACTCCTCTCCGTTTAATGTGTTTGGGCTTTTGCCAAACTTGGGCCACAATGTTTATTACTTCCAATATTGATGGGCTTTTCAGACCCATTTAACTCATGTGGGATCCACTTGGCCCAAAAACTTTCATAAATATCAAATCCGCTAAAATCAAACTGGAAATTGGCTTTGTCGATATTTTCTTCAAACTCGTGTTGAATTTGCCGGTTTTCGTGATTTTGGGCACACTTTTGGTCTCTTGACTTTGCCTTTGTCTCTTTCTTGGACTTTTCTTCAACATTTGACCGTGAAATCCCGTGTTTTCTTTCCTTTTGATCTTTTGTACCTATTTCACACAAAAACACAAAACCACGCGTAATTCCGACTTTTACGATATTAAACACATGATTTGGTCTTGTTTTTCCTTGATTTTAGTGGCAAAAGGATAAGTGTTTACACACTTATTAAATCCCCTACACTTGACCATTGTAATGACCCCATGCAATGCATAGTTTTAAAGTGTAAAGTTAAATTTTTCTCATAATCAACCCATCACGGCCTTTATTAAGATATACTATTACTACTATGATAAAAAGATAAAAACTTTAAAGGAAACAAAAGTTATAACAATTTAATAACTTGGAAATTATTTGATGGAAGAAACTTGTAAAGAAATCTAAGACTTAAATTAGGGCTTTGGTGTCATGAATATTAATCACCCTCAAGTTTCACGTTCCCCATACCAAGCTTAAAAACGAGATCATCGTTTACCATAAGTTCTTAGGTTAAAACCACTTATATAAGACAATTGTGTAATACTCTTTCTCCCATTCCTAAATTGTATCTCTAGCTTTTAAGGATTGTCATTCACCCGTAGGCTCATTTGACTTATTTGATAAATATTAATCCAAAAATGAAGGCAAAACAATGCAACCCGACACACAAAACCTAACCTCGTCCTCAAAATGTTGTCACTAAAGTAAGCCCACATCAAGGATGATTTAACACGATTTGGGGAATAAATTCCCGGATCCAAATCTTGGCCAATAGTACTACTTATTAATTATTCCTCCAAAGTCATGTAGACTTTATGTGTAGTTTAGCAAGTTCACATCATATACCCTTAGGCTCTTTAAGATGTAAAAATGCTCCTCATCTATTTTCCACACCCTAAGGCTCCTTGAACGATAAACAAGGGAATTGATTTTTTTGATCAATTTTTATTCAACACT
Source organism: Glebionis coronaria (assembly GCA_025667525.1). NCBI lineage: Eukaryota > Viridiplantae > Streptophyta > Magnoliopsida > Asterales > Asteraceae > Glebionis > Glebionis coronaria. Next base: position 256,236,387 of record CM046878.1, read on the forward strand.
TACCATGCCATACACCCTAAGGCTCTAATGACAAGGTTCGTGCTACATGCCCCACACCCTAAGGCTCCTTGAGGTCATGTTTTAATCTTATTCTTTCTTTATTTATGATATATATAGTAGGCCAAATTCTGCGGTCCCATGGTCTGAATACCTCCTACTTAGTGGTTATGAGCCACCTTAGTCGGAAGTCCACAACGCTGGCACCCTCAGTGTGTTCATGCTTTAATTACAAGGAGATAAAAGATTTGGCTAAGAGTTAAGAATCGAATCTACACCGCAAAAATCCTCATTTATTAAGCAATTAAATATACAAGCGGGAAGAAAGAGCCACAAAAACTTATATAAGCAAGAATTAACCCTTAAACTTATTATCAACTCTATCATCTCTCGTTCTCCACAATTTAAAATCTCAAGGAATAAGACTCGTGGATGCGTAGCCTAATAAACCAATTAATGTCCATATGGTTAAGGATACTAGCTAGAGTAAATTTGGATAAGTAAACTCGGGTTGAGTAAAAATATTCACGACGGGCCTAATATATCAAGGACATCTAAACTTGTTAAAACCATTTTATTCATTTATTTATTTTTATGACTTTATTCTTAAAATGGAAAATATAAATATGATGCGATGATAAAAGGAAAGAAAATAAAAGAAAAATACTACTAGGCCAAAATAGATCAAAAATTTTGAAAAATGTTGAAATTTTTTAATTTTCCGGTTAAATGAGGTCAAATTCATGGAAAAGCCCACTAAAATTCGACAGAAGCCCCCCCTACACTTAATATAAACATTGTCCTCAATGTTTAAGCATGTGGGAGAATAAACTCCCCTACACTTAGGACATTGAGTACGTTGTTTATATCGAGCTATGGAAGGGACAACTAAAGTGATTACATTTATTCATCTTATTTATATACATGTATGAATCACAATAGTTTTGAGAGAACCGGGTACACGGGAAACACGGGATCACGGGTCGCGTCAAAAACACCAAAAGTGGATCTTCAAAGCACATGCCCCTGCACACAACATCACAACACAAACAACCTACTTGGCTCCCCCCTACACTTATTGGTGGAAATAGGTGAAGGCGAAAAAGGGTGGAAAGGATGGAAAAGGTAAAAATATAACCTAGTTATACGATGCTTGATTTATTTATCACGAGTCTCTAGCTCGACTCGATTTCCCGAATATCATCATTCAAATGGGAAAATCATGGGAAAACCGAGATTTCCAAGGGAGGAAAATCTCTCCATGATAAACGGGTGAAACAAAGTCATATAAGGAATACCCCATGAAAATCCACCCGGGTCAAACACATAATTTCCATCACAAAAGCAAATAAACCACGAGGTGGTAAAATCAAACAAGGCAAAGAAAAGTGGGGTATCCTTTGGCAAAAATTTCTTACAAGGAAAAGTGTTATGGTGATATGGCAATGATTGCACGAAAGTCTCTATTCTGAGATCAAACACCGGTTCCTTAACGGGAAAATAGCAAGAGGTGTGGACATTAAAGCTCAAAATGTCATTTTGATCGAAAATAAAGGAGTCTTCCTCTTCCAAACTTGATGTGAAAACATAAGTATCATCGGAGTCATAGGAAAACTCATCCTCGTGAGGAAAATAGGAGTTTAGAAAGATATCTAAATCCTCCTCAAATGGAATATCCTCTAAAGTAGGGGCATCCTATAAAGGTGGAGGATCTTTTTCAAAAGTCGTAACCCCTAATTTTGGAATATAAGAGTCAAAGGGAGACTCAATAATGGGAGGATCACTTATAGAGATAATAGGATCATTAGGCTCACTAGGTGTCTCGTCAAAATCCAAAGAAATGAGATCACTTAAAGAAGTGTCATCACTAAAATTAGCTTCTTCATTTTCTTCAAAAAGTGGATTATCATTTGAAATTTCAAAAAGTGGGTTTGAATGTACCACAAAATCATTAAGGTTAAACATTTTAGTTTCAAAAGGATTGATAAAACTTTCTTCATTATCAAAATTAAGCACATCAATCATATTGAGCGATTCTTTTCCGTTTGATTTATTTACCATTTTCCCCATTTTAAACACTTGTTGATCATTCCCTACCCTAAGAATTAATTCCCCTTCGGCTACATCAACTAACGCTTTTCCGGTTCTTAAAAATGGTCTACCAAGTATTAACGGAATACGAGGATCCATCTCATAGTCGACTACAACAAAGTCCACGGGAAAAGTGAATGTACCAACTCGAACAAAAATGTCTTCGGCAATACCAACGGGGTATGCGAGAGTTCTATTAGCTAACTCGAGAGTCATGCGAGTCGGTACAAGGTCGGGTAATGATAATCGTTTCCATACCGAGAGTGGCATAAGATTGATGCTAGCGCCGAGATCCGCTAAAGCCATACAATCATCAATTTGGGGAAACGAGCAAGGTAACACGAATCATCCGGGATCTCCTAGCTTTTCGGGAAGCTCTTTGAGAAGAATCGCGGAACAATTCTCATTTAAACGAGTGTTCACGAGCTCAACCATTTTTTCTTTCTTATTAAGCAAATCTTTGAACATCTTCACAAATTTAGGCATTTGAGCAAGTGCTTCAATAAGACTAATGTTAACATTGACGTTGGAAATCATTTTCAAAAAGTTGGAAACATGAACGTCATCTTTGGTGAGAACTTTAGCCTTGTCCAATCTAGAGGGATAAGGGATATTTTGCTTAGACGTTGAAGGTTGAGAAGGAGAAGGACTCGCTTCTTGAACAACCTTAGGGATAGGCTCTTTAGGCAATGGAGAACTAGTACTAGGAGTGGTAGTGGGAGGAATCACCGGAGGGGGAGTAGGATTACTCATTATGACCTCCGAGCCTTGTCTCTCCTTAATGGGCGAAGAGATGGAAGGTCCCACTAAAGTGGCTCCACTTCGAGTAGTGATAGCGCTCACATTAGCACGAGGGTTAATCTCGGTATTAGAAGGTAAGGCTCCTTGGGGTCTAAGGGCTTGAATCATTGTTAAAAATTTCTTATCGGTTGATTCTTGCATCTCTCTCATAATTCGCTCATGGTCGGTTAATTTTTGTAGAACCAAGTCCATTTGAGGATTATGCATATTCATTTGATTATACCCTTGATTAGGAAAACCTTGATTAGGAAAACCTTGGTTTTGATATTGAGGTTGAAGACCGTTGTTATTATGATAACCTTGGTTATTATTTTGAAAACCTTGATTTTGACCATTAAAATTCCCTTGATTTGCATTCCCTTGAAAATTACCCATTCGAGGACCTTGGTTCCTATTTTGGTTTTGGGTATTTTGGGTGGGTGGGGGTGGTCTTTGTGGAGCTACAAAACCCGGGGGAGCTAAATAGTTATTAGACTTATAAGACAAATGGTTAACATCAACATTTGGTTTAAAGTGAACCCTCTCATTGGCATTGGTGTTATAAGCACAAACTTGTTGTTGTTGATTGTAAACCTTGTCACACTTAAAATATGAATGTGGTCCACCACAAGTCTCACACGTTTCACAAGTTTCTTTCAAGGTATTAACTTGCACATTGATGGCTTTGGTTTGTAGAGCAATTGATTCAACAAGCGAAGTAAGTTTATCGATTCTCTTGTTGTTCTCACTAGAACTAGCACTTGCCATAGTAGCCCTAACACTCTTGGTTTGCACTTTAGCCTTGTTTTCAATTATGGCCCAAGCCTCGTTCATTGATTTCGCAAGAATATTGCCCCCCGCGGCACTATTAAGTGAGTCTTGGTCATTAAGAGTTAAACCATTGTAAAACGTATTAATTTGATGCACTTCAGTGAAACCATGTTGTGCACATTTTCTTAAAAGCTCCTTAAATCAATCCCAAGACTCACTAAAAGTTTCCCCATATTTTTGTTCAAAGGTAATGATGTCATTCCTTAAAGAGGTGGTCCGTGATGGTGGAAAAAAGTAGTTAATGAACTTGGTCTCTAAATCAATCCATGTAGTGATACTTTGGGGTGGTTCCTTATCAAGCCAAATCCGGGCTTGTCCCTCGAGGGAAAAAGGAAAGAGTTGTAAACGAATGGCCACTTGTGGCACCCCATTGTATTTGACGGTGTTTGCCAATTGTATGAAACGTTTGATATGAGCGTGTGGGTCATCATTAATACGGCCTAAAAATGGTGTAGCGGAAACCATTTGAATAAAACCCGTTTTAAGTTCAAAATTATTAGCTCCAATATCCGGCACCACAATCGCGTCATCGTTTCCTTCAACGTGAGATTGTAGAATCTCAATCATTGGTCGATTATCCGTTGCCATCGTGTTGTTCAAAGATCGATTCTCGGGATCGGCTTGATTGACGGTCTTTTTGTTTTTCTTCTTCTTCTTTTTGGAAGAATTAGAAGTATTTGGTACACCAATCGGTATGTATGTACGCGCGCGAGTGCGCATACAATTAAAACTTGGAATGAGGTAGGTAACCTCGGTCGACTTTGAGAGGAAAGGGATTATCCCTCTCGAGGTGTAATATTAAAAAGCTAAAAAAATATATACTTAATACTACTTGAGTTGGCAAATCAATAATCGGTGGTCCCTCTCAATATATGCACAAGCAAGCGGGGAAACGAGGTGGCACAAAGCACTTAAAAACCTTTTTCCTTAGACGGCCTTTTATAGCGCGTCACCTTATACCCACCTTATAGTTTGTATATATCAAGTTCAAACTTCTTACTAGTATTTATCTATTTTGCCCTTTTTTCTCGTTTAGGATTCGAATACAATAGTAAGGTGATGAAATCCCAACTAAGGTCTTATTTGAAAAGTAGGTAAATTAATTGTGCTACGTAATATAATATAGTAAAAGAAAAAATCATTTCGTATTTTTTAGAAAAATATATATTCACAAAAAAAATCGAAAGAAATCGAAATAAGAAAAATAACAATAATACGTAATATTTTTGGTGTAATACTTTAGGAAAAGTATTACTTTTGATTTTTTAATTTTTTTTGTGCAAATCTTAGGAAAGAATTTGCTTTTGTGATTTTTTTTAATTTTTTTTTTTGTATTTTTATCTTTTTTATTTTTTTATGTTTTTGATTTTTGTTACAAAAAAGTAACGTTCAAAAATGAACGGATCCCAAAATCCAAATCGTCTCACGAAATCGTCAATCGTAACGAGCGAAGCGGCAGCGGCGTCAATTTAATGTATCTATTTTATGTATTGAAATTAATGTTCGTTTTCCTCGACTCACTCGAATTGATTTCCAATTTTAACGTGGATTAATTGTTTTTGGTAACACGTACTTTGTTTGGTATTTTTTAAAACTAAAACTATAAACTATTTAATTAAAAACTATTTAACTAACTATTTAAACTATTTTAATATTAAATCTAATTTAATTAACTAAAAACCTTACTATTTAAATTTATAAAACTAATTTAGACTATATTTAAATCTATTTAAACAAATGTGAAAACTATTTAAAAACTAAATTAGACTATAATTCAAACTAAAATTTATAAAATCTAATTAAAAAGTAAATACTTTTATATTATGAAGATTTTTAAAACTAATTAAAATAATTAAAACAAATCTATTTTAAATTTAATAAACTAATTTTAAACTATTAAAAACTATTTTGAAATTTAAATAAAATTTACTTTAAAACTATTTTTAAATAAAACTAAATTGATTGAAAACTAATTTTAAAAACTAAAATTAAAAACAATTTAAATTTATAAAAGTAATTAAAATATATATATAATTATATATATATATATATATATATATATATATATATATATATATATATATATATATATATATATATATATATATATATATATATATATATATATATATATATATATATATATATATATATATATATATATATATATATATATATATATATATATATATATATATATATATATATATATATATATATATATATATGTATATATATATATATATATGTATATATATATATATATATATATATATATATATATATATATATATATATATATATATATATATATATATATATATATATATATATATATATATATATATATATATATATATATATATATATATATATATGTATATATATATATATATATATATATATATATTTATTTAAAACTTAATAAAGGAAATATTATTAAAACTTTTAATTATAATTAATAAAACTAAAACTCGTTTTAAAACTTTATTAAACTGACAGCTATAATAAAACCTATATTAATTAAATGATGCGTATTAAAACAAAAATAAGGGACCAGACTAGATGGATAAGTCGTTGGGCTAATGAACGAAGGGTCAAGGGTTCGAGACCCAGCGTGGACCTTTTTTGAATGATTAATAATTTATTTTTTTTGGAATTTTTTTAATTATACTTAGACCAATTGGGTCTGAGTTTATGCAGCAATATCAGCAAACTCAATAAGACCAAATAAGCAGATAAATTGCTAAAAAGAAAATAAGCATATATAGACTAAAACTATAAGCACATATAAACTTAATAGACAATAAGCAAATTAACTCAAACATAAAACAATAAGTTATAAAACCTAATAAGCGATACTAGATAAAATGAAGTAAAACAAGCTATAAGACCTAATAAGCAGATACAACCCAAACTTAAACAAGCTTAAAAACAGAACCTTATCCTATCGAGCAGAATATATTAAACCAAAAGTTAAGTAGACCTGGATATATAGAACTCAAATCAAAACAAATTTTAAATAAGAACAGATTTAACAACTATTAATATAACCAAACTGAAAATCAAAACAACCTTAAACCCTAAAATCAGCAGACTAAAATTACTCGAAAATAAAGCAGATAAAAACTTAATAAGCAGATTTAATAAACTAAAACAATCATATTCGATCCAAAGAACAATAATAGATAAAAAATCTAGCAGATCCAAACAAAAAAATTACACCAGCAGATCCATAACATAAGCAGATTCCAAATCAATTAATCTAAAATCAACAAAAACAATAAAAAAGAAGATGAACCTTGTGTCGAAACCTTTGAGCCGAAGGGTGAAGCGCTGAGCCCCCTTATAATCGAAAATGAACACCTCCTTACCCAAAAACCATCATCGAGCCACAACTTCTTCGATTCAGAATTTAAGAAATTTCCTAGTAGGGGAAATTTTATACCACTTTTATTTTTACTTTAATTAATACAAAATCAGAATAATAGAGAAATTCCAATTAACTTTAATAAAATAAATAAGACACAAATTTATTTAAAACGAACTTTTCATTAACATTAAAAGATTACAATACTGGAAAAAGGAAAATTACATTTAACCTATCATCTAATTTTGTATAAAATAAAATTAAAATAAAAGAAAAGGCACGAAAAAATTACACAATGAAGGGGGTTTTTATAGAGAAACCCTAAAAACTTCTTGGTGAACTTGATGATCACGTCTTGAAATCAGGACCGCTCTTTCTTCTTTTCTCTCTCTTTTTCTTCATCTACGGCTGTTAATTGTTCTCCTCGCACATGGATTGCCAACCTAGAAGATTTGTGCTAGTTGTGTTTGTTGAATTCTGAGGTGGATTGATTCTATTGGAGGATTTGTTGGTGATGAGGTGTAATAGCCAATTAAATCCAAGGAAAGAGCCACGTCGGATTGAGATGAGGACCACCATTATCGTGCTCCTCTGAAAAACTTGAGGATTTAATTCCTTACTCGTGTGAATCACATGAATTAATAAAAAGCCCCAATTTTCTTTGATGTATTTTGATTAGGGTTTTTTGGGTAATAGTAACTAGGGTAAAAGGGTGTCTGCCTTGTGTTGGGAGAGAAAGATGAAAGTGAAAGAGTTTTTCTTGTTTGTAAAGAATAATGTGTGAGTGGGTGAGTAAATGTGAGTGGGGTAAGTATGAGTGGGTAAAACTTATACGTGTGTGAGGGGTGAGAGTTGACCAAATAACAAGTGAATAAAATTCACTTTAACCGTTCATTGATAAACCTAATGGGTTTAGAAGCCCAAAAATTCGTCCCATCTTCGAATGTAAAACGGGCTTGGCCCATTTATTATATTTACTCCTCTCCATTTAATGTGTTTGGGCTTTTACCAAACTTGGGCCACAATGTTTATTACTTCCAATATTGATGGGCTTTTCAGACCCATTTAACTCATGTGGGACCCACTTGGCCCAAAAACTTTCATAAATATCAAATCCGCTAAAATCAAACTTGAAATTGGCTTTGTCGATCTTTTCTTCAAACTCGTGTTGAATTTGTCGGTTTTCGTGATTTTGGGCACACTTTTGGTCTCTTGACTTTGTCTTTGTCTCTTTCTTGGACTTTTCGTCAACATTTGATTGTGAAATCCCGTGTTTTCTTTCCTTTTGATATTTTGTACCTATTTCACACAAAAACACAAAACCACGCGTAATTCCGACTTTTACGATATTAAACACATGATTAGGTCTTGTTTTTCCTTGATTTTAGTGGCAAAAGGATAAGTGTTTACACACTTATTAGTAGATCCAAGCTACATGTGTGTACTTGGATAAGTCTAGTTGAGTTGTAATAGATTTGTTTAGTAGTTCTCACTATACTATAAAGTGATGTGGTTGTGTCTTGTGAGTTCTCACTAAACTTGAAAGTGATTAGTAGTTGTGTTGTGTGAAGTTCTCACTTAGCTTCAAAGTGAAGAGTCGTGAAGATTGGTTCTAGCTTTAGATTAGAACTCAACATCTAGCCTTGTGTCGTAAAATGGTGAAGTAGGCAACGTCGTGAAGATTGGTTCTAGCTTTGAATTAGAACTCGACATCTAGCCTTGTGTCGTAAAATGGTGAAGTAGGCAACGTCGTGAAGATTGGTTCTACCTTGAGATTAGAACTCGACATCTAGCCTTGTGTCGTTAAATTGTGAAGTAGGCAACGTTGTGTAGATTGGTCCTAGCTAATGATTAGGTCTCGACATTTAGCCTAGTGTCGGAAAATAATGTAAGCGACGATGTAAGGATTTCTCCGCCAAGAAGGGAGCTTGTGGATATAGTGTAAATCTCGAGTAGGTGTACTCGAGGAGTGGAGTAGAAACGAGGATAGAGCCTTGTTGTCGAACCACTATAAATCTTGGTGTCTTGTCACTAGGTTGTCTCTTTCCTTACTCTTTACTTATTTCATTATCATTATACTTACCTATTACCATTGCTAATGCATTTGAATTGAACCTAATCATTATGCAACTTAGCTTCAAGTAAAAGATAGTTTTGATACACACTTAATTCAAAGTAATTTATATTAGGTGACTAATAGAAGAGAAACTATTCAACCCCCCCCCCCCCCCCCCCCCTTCTAGTTTCTACAATAACCATGCCTGAGTCGTTGAAGCTTTAGCCATGAGGCAAATTGGAGTTGATGAAGTTGTGTCTTGTAGTGAAATTGTGTAAAGATCAGTACCCTGTGTACCGGTAAGTAAGTCATTCCCATCATAATCACGAACAAAACATGTCTTCTTTCTGAAAGCAACTTCCAAATCTGCATCACAGAATTGATCAACCGCGAAAAGATTGTGATTGAGCCCTTTGACGTATTATACCCTTTTTATCGTGATATTCCCCTGAACCAAATCTCCGTATCCTAGGATCGGTGCAAATTGATCATTTCCGAATCGGACCGTACCCATGAACTTCTCCACGAAGTTAATTAGAAGCTTGAGATTCCCCGTCATGTGCTTCGTGCATCCGGAGTCCAGTATGAAGAGAATTATTTGTATCACCTGTAGAAGAGTTAGAACCCAATGGAGCATTTGCTAAATTGGATACCACAGTAGTTGTGATTGTAGAATCATTAGTGTCCTTAAAAATATTTAAAGGCATACTAACACTCGTTGTCACATTTTCTGTCCTAACTTTAGGCATCCATTTATATCCCGGAGGACATTGATTAGCAAACCACCATTTCTAAGACTTGCTAGCAGACTCATATAATTCCCTAATTCTGCTTCTAGGGTTCTTAGTGGTGGAGTCTAATGCATTACTTTTCTTAGTGGGGGTAGCACCAGAATGGTTCACTTTGTGTTTGGGTTTACTAGCACTAATAGAAATCGCAACTTGCTTCTTAGTTCTAGTATCTACGCCTTTCTCATTATTTATAGCACACATAGAATGATCAGCATTAGCACATTTTCTACATTTCACACAAACAAACTTACCATTTAAAGCATTCAAAGCAGTCGAATCATTCAAATCGTCATTACATGCGATTATAGACGTCTTATTCTTAGAAACATGCAAATTCCTAGGGTGTTCTTCTATTTCCTTCAACTTCCCTTTACTCTTGTGTTTCCAAACCTTATCATTTACTTGAGTGCTCTTAAGCTGAGGCCGGATAACACTAGCAGTAGAGACTAATCCTGTAGTAGAAGACACACGAATATTAGTGTTTCTAGAAGTCTGAGGAGATTGACTGACTTTGTTTGTGGGTTTAGTGGTCGTTCTATACATTCCTGGTTTAATCACATTATTGTGCTTAACGCTTGGTGCTACAATATTTCTTATGGGTTGAGTATGTGGTAATCTTTCGTTTCCATCCATCTTGGGGGCAAACACAGGTTTTGCAAACGAGAATTTGAGAAAGCAGATGGTTTTCCCAAGATAGAGGATCTATTCACTTTAGAGGCATTGAGTTGTCTAACAACAGGTTTCTTAACGCTAGGTTCGACAACTTTCCCACCCATCTTAGCAACGAGTTTCTTCAACTCTGCTATTGTGATGTCTTTTTCTTGTAACTGAGCTTTCAAATCCGAAATATCAAGACTTTTTTCGTTTAGTAATCGACATGACTTAGAATTTTACTTCCAAAGGTGTATCATTTGAAAAGCTGCTAACTTTGTTTTGCAAATCAAGTTCAAGTGAGTGACAATGTTTTTGAAGATAATCATATCTGTGTTGAAGTAACGAAAATTCTTTTTGGTCAACTTTATTCGAAAGCTCAGTTTCAAGACGTTCACATTCTTTAACTTGATCAAGATATTTGCATGCAACATCAGAATATTCATCAATATCAGCACAAGATGTTACATAAGCACACATAATATCTTTTGAGAGACATTCATGTAAGAGTAGATCATATGCTGTAAAAAACTCGCCTCTTTCAGGTTGATGGCCGGTCACTTCTTGTTCAAGAGATTCCAAATATTTCAAATCATCAAACATTTCTTGCTTAATTAATGTTTCAAATTCCAAAATATGTTTTTGCATTCTTTCCGCAAGCAGAATCAAAATATTTTTCACAAGCACAGTTATATCGTGTGGAATTTCTTTGTCTCCTTTTGAAAGTTCACGTTTTTTCCAATCATCATCAACAACCTTTTTGAAATTTTCAGTGTTACTCTTGAGAATACTAAGTGCTTGTTTACTTGATGGTAGTTTTTTTACGACTCTTTAGGAAAAGAGAGCAAAATAGGGAAAATATTAAGTGTTGGTTTAGGAAAACCAAGCACTAATGACCAATGAAGTTCAAGTTCGTTTTCCAAGGAGGCTAGTTTGTTGTGTAGAGAGATAATTAATAGATTGTGATTATAATGATGAGAAAAGAAAATAGAAGATAGATTAGAAGAGAATGACGGTTACGGTTATGAATTACACTAAGACGAAATGTCGTACACATAAAACCGTAAAAAGTGACAAAAATTAAAAATTTACTCTAAAAATTCCTAGAAAATTGCAATAAATCCTAAAAAATGTAAATAGAGTTTACAAAAAATCAAAAATCACTCAAACCTTTTATTTAATTAAATATATTTTTTTAATGCTAATTAAAGCCCAAAAAATCAATTTAATTAACAAAAAGCCCAAAATGAGATTTTTTCAATTGTAAACCTCAAAAATGACTTAACTAAATTTAAAACTATTTTTCAAAATTTTAAAATTAATAAAAATTATTTAAAAACTATTAAAACTTAAAATAATTATAAAAAATAATCTAATGAAAATAAAAATATTCTAAAAATTGTAAAATTCCTAACTTAATGAATTTGACCTAAGAAAAATATAAAAAGTACAAAAATATGAAAATTGAAATTTACTAATCAAATAATATTAAAATAATATTAAAAATCCAAAAATTATAAAAAATTCTAAAAACTTGCAAATTACTTTATCTTAACCTAACTAAACAGTAAATGAACTTGAAATACCAAAAATGCCCCTATTGGGCCTTCAAATGGGCCAAATACCCAAACAGATCCTTAATGGGCTTAATATTGGGCCCAATAAGAAAAAGTCCTTAGAAATGGCCCAAAAGCTCCAGTCAAGCTTAAAATTTGATTTTAAACACAATTTTCCAAAGGCCCAAAAGCTGAAAATGAGCTTAAGCTAGCTTATTTCAAAACAGCTTATTCTTAATGGGCTTTTTGGCCCATTAAGCTATAAGCTGACGCCATAAGCTAAGATTTTACCCACGTCCTTATCTTGACCTAATTATCCTATTTGCAAAAAGAAACTTAAAATAAGCTCAAGGAATAAGCCTAAAAAAGCCAAAGCCCTCTTCACAAAACGACAAAATAGTCGTTTTTGAGTTGTAGACTATTTCAAGAGCTGATTCAAGTTGCAATAAGTTACAAATGGCTTAACTAAGCTTAATCAACAAAAAGATTTCCAATAAGCACACCCAATAAGCTGAAATAAGCAATAAGCTGATTTTGAAAAAGACAAAATAGTTGTTTTCTAGTAAAAACTTAAAACCAAAAGTTGTAAACTTCCAGAATCACTTATAAGCTCAAAATATTAAGACCTATTACAAAAAATAAGTTGTTGCACATTGGAATAAGCTAAAATGACTTATTAATAAGCTGAACACCAATTATAACTAGCAGTGGCTAGAAGCAGGGGAAAGGAGTTCCCGCTGCCTTGACTTTTTGACTTGGAATTTTTAGAGAGTTTCACTTGGTATTTTTGGACAATCAAGGCACCCTTGTGATCAGTGAATCACAAGGAGTCAATAACAAGCAAATAATCACAAAATCACCCAGCCAATCAGTGCAGTTAATTCAATCTTTGCCTAGATGTGTTCCAGACAAGTAATAAGCAGGTCTGATGATTATAAGCAACTTTTAAGCTAGTAAAGGCTAACCACAAGCTACCAAATGCATACACAAGCTCAATACACTTAAATAAACACAGATTAACACATTTCATCCAACAAATCCAACTTATGAACAAGATCTAGGCAAAAGCAGTTACTGATGAATAATGATGAACACAAGAACTATGTTTGCTGATCTACTTGACACAAAATCCAAATTCAAGGCCTTAAATCTATCACATAGGTTGCAATAACACTGATTTAACACTTGTTAGCCCTAGGTTAACATGAAAACTAGGTGTGCACAAGATTTCAGAGCAAAATAATAAATTTTAAAGATTTTATAGCCAAATGTTTGATTTAGTGATTCAAGGCACAAAATTTGCTTATATCAGAACACAAATACCTTAATATCAGATACTCACTCAAAAAACACCACAATACCAGCTTCAAATCACACAAACTTGAACAATCAGTCAATCCTAAACACCCTTTTAACTTTTTAAATTCATTTTTAACAAAGTAAAAGTCTTCTCAAGATTGATTTAAGCCCAAATAAGCATCATAACATACCACATATGATTCAAGAAACAATTTGCAGGCATAAAAACACACTTATACTAGCAGAATCACAAAATAACTAAAAATTAAATACTTAATCAAAAAGATGAAGTTTTGAGAATTCAAACTTCCAAGATGTACATCCACACCTTTGGATTCAATGAGTTGAGGTGCTAGCAAGAACATGCACCAGCTTCCCCCTGCTAAGAACAACAAACAAGCCCAGCCAAAGGCATAAGCCTAGGTTAGCACTGATACAAGAGTTTGCTTGGTTTCAATTTTATTCTCGGTATCTTCTCGAATCCATCACGGTTCAAAGTGGAATAGTTGTTCTTGGTTACTAAAAAGGTATTGGTTTTCTATTCTACTAAAAAGATTTTAAATTTGAAAAGATATAAAATTAAACTAAAAGCAGCTAATTAAATAAAGCTTGAATTAAAACTAAACAATTAAACAGTAAAACAAAAACAGTGAAATAACCCTTACTAAAAAATACTTGATTCAGAATAATTGATGTTGATTCAGAATGTTTGTTGATGCGGAATAAAACTGACTCGGAATAAATAAAGCAAAATGCTTGATTCGGAATAATGGCTTCACCCGGAATAACAATCCCTCATTCGGAACACCTTCATTCGGAACAATATTCGCTCATCCGGAATGTTGCTCATTCGGAACATTTTGACAAAAGCTTCATTCGGAACTTTTCCTTCATTCGGAACATAAGTTCATCCGGAACATTTGATGATTCGGAACATTTTCACTGATCCGGAATAAAATACTAAAGGTTTGATTCGGAACAATTTGGTTTACTCGGAATAAACTTGACTAGGAATATTTTTACTAAAAACTTTTGATTCGGAATATACTACTCATCCGGAATATAATTGATTCGGAACAAAACTGATTTGGAATAAAATTGATCCGGAATATTAATACTCATCCGGAATATTGATTATTCCGGATGAACACTTTGATTCGGAATACTCAAAAGCAAAAGCTTCACTCGGAATAAATTGCTGACTCGGAATAAAATGATGAAAAGCTTCGTTCGGAACAATCTAATTGATCCGGAATATTTAAAGAAAACTCTTCATTCGGAACATTTGCTGTTGATTCGGAATCTGGGTAATATTATGAAGACGAAGAACAGGGAAACAACACAAGGAAGAATTTAACCAAAATCACCAAGTTTTTAACCAAAACTTAAACCAATTTTACCACTAATCATCTACTAATCATAATCATCAAATCAAATTAACAAAAACATAAAACCCACTTACTTTTAAAGATCAAAATCAACCAAATAAGAACTTAATACTTTGAATCAAAAAGAGAAAGATGAACAAGATTAAATGAAAGATGATATTGATTGATTAAGGTAGAGTAAACAAAAGGGAAGATTAAAAACTTACAACATTAGAGATTCAACAAAAATGAAAAATCACCAACACCTTAATGGTGTTGGCTTCCTACGAAAACAAAGAAAAGAAACGACTGGAAATAAAACTAGCCCAAAATGTGTGAAGGAAGGTCCTATTTATAGGTCTTCAAGTTGGTTGGTGAGTGGGCTTTCTCCCTTTCTTCTTGTCTTCTCGTCTTTTCAGAAAAGTTGACGTTTTCGATTTTGATTTGGGATTTGTCGACGAATAAATTCAACTCGTCTTTTAATTTCTTCGTTTAATAAACTTGAGTTCTTCGACATATGTAAATCTTCCATCTTTTGTACTTTTCTTCGATAAATCTTCAAATAGGCCCATTGACTTCAAATCTTTTGCATCTCTTGGACAATAGACTTCGTCTTGAGTCTTTTTATTTGATAAAACCCGTGCAATCCCATGTTTTCTTCAATATTTATCTGGTTGACTCTGAAAACACAACAAACACACAAACCACGCATAATTCCAAACAAATGATATTAAATACGCGTTTTGGTCTTGTTTTAGCAAGAAATAAGTGGTAAAAGTATGGGTGTTTTCACACCTATCAAATCCCCTACACTTAACCATTGCCATGCCCTCATGCAATGCTTAGTGATAAAGCAATTTTACACTTTTCTCATAATCAATCAACCTTGGCCTTATTAACAATAACCACTACTACTAAAGAGATATATAAAAGCTTGAATGAAACAAAAGGGATATAAAACCATTTTCACTTGAAAATAGCTACATGGAAATAACTTGCAAAGAGATCTAAGACTTACATTAGGGCTTCGGTGCTGCGAAGATTTATCACCGTCAAGTTTCACGTTCCCCAAACTAAGCTCAAAAACGAGATCATTGTTATTATAAGTTAGCAAAACAAACACTTACACACATGTCTTAATTATATGCTTAAACTCCCTTATTCCTAGGTGTATCTCTTATATTTTATTGTTGTCTTAGAATGATCACGAAGATGCATTTTTGGACTTATTTCGATAGTTTATTAGGCTGAAAGTAAAGTAGGACGATTTGATTAATAGTTAGCTAAAGGACAAAATCTCTTAAAACTGCTTCTCGGGATATCAAAAAGTTCATATCTTGGCATAACTCGCTTCACGATTTGAGACCTTTCTCGGGCCGATATTTGGCATGTACTTCATACTTCATATCTTGAGAGACGTTCATGAGATAATGGTCTTCTCTTTGTTAATAGAGTTTCTTCACTTGGAGACTTTTAAGGGATACTCCAACTTTGTTGACCACGAATTCATCATTATTTCTTCAATCGTTCATTGGGATTTTGAGATACAATGATCCGCCTCCTTTTCGGACTTTGATCTATTTATCCTCATACCTTGTTAGGGTCTTTTCGGATCGACTTCTCCATGGTCTTTATGGGAGTTGATTGCTTTTCGTCGTGAGTCTTGATCCTTCATATTGATTTTGGGAATAATGCCTTTCACATCACCTTGGATCTTTAGCAATAAAATGGAATCCTCATGCCTTGTTAGGACCTTTTCGGACTCGCCAATCTTCGCGCCCCGCTTCATAAGTTATGCCTTGGCTATGAACTCTTATCATTACCGAGCAACTTTTAAACGATCTTGGGCTAGAAGCTAAGTTATTCAATAAAATCATATGAACTTACTTATTGCAGATAAATTATTAGCAGGTGATGGGAGAATAGGCAAATAATCACACCAAGTGTGCTTGTGCAAGAATACCGACTTATAATTGACTCTATCATTTCTCGTTCTCCACAATTTAAAATCTCAAGTAATGAGACTCGTGGACGCTTAGCCTAATAAACCAATTAAGGTCTACATGGTTAAGGATACTAGCTAGAATAAACTTGGATAAGTCTATTCAGGTTGAGTCAAAATAATCGCAACGGGCCTAATATGTCAAAGACTTCAAAACTTGCTACACCACTTTATTAATATTTTTGACTTTATTGTGGAATATATACATATGAAAGAAACGATAAAAAATTAAAAATTACGACTATATGGCCAAAGTTAATTAAAAATTTGAAAAATGATGAAAAAGATGATTTTCCGGTTAAGTGAAGGCATTTTAATGGGAAAGTCCACTTAAAACTTCGATAGAAGTCCCCCTACACTTAATATAAACATTGACCTCAATGTTTAAGCATATGGGAAAAGTCTCCCCTACACTTATGACATTGTGCACGTTGGTTAAATCAAGTTAAGGAGAGACGACTAAAGTGATCAATTTCAAATGTGAGTATGAAGAAAATTGAATCACGATAGTTGAGAGATAGAACCGGATTTCGGATAACACGGGAGCACGGTTCTTCAAAGGTTCCAAAAGTGCATTCATCCCTGTAATCACATCACCACACAAATACAAACAACCTAGATAGGTTCCCCTACACTTAGGAGGTAAAACAGAAAGGGATATATACTCGGGTTGCCTCCCGAGGAGCGCTTGTTTTTGATAACCGAGTCACGAGCCTGACTCGACCCAAAATTAGTTCATGGGAAATATGGTGAGGGATGGAATCATCTCATGAGAGATGTCCTCACCAAAGTACAACTTCACTCGTTGGCCATTCACCTTAAAATTAGGTCCATTAGGTTAAGCGAGCTCGAGAGTACCATATGGAAGAATTTGGGCAATGGTGAATGGGTCGGACCAACGAGATTTCAGCTTGCCCGAAAAGATTTTCAACCGAGAGTTAAAGAGTAAAAGTTTTTCTCCAACTTGGAACTCTCGGTTTTTAATCTTGGAGTCGTGAATGAGCTTAGTCTTTTCCTTATAGATCAAATAATTTTCATAAGCCTCATTCCGGAGTTCATTGAGCTCATTGAGTTGGATTTTGCGTAGGTCACCGGCTTTGTTGATGTCGAAATTAGCCCACTTCAAGGCCCAGTAAGCCTTTTGATCCAACTCAATGGGGAGGTGGCATGCTTTCCCGTACACGAGACGATATGGTGTACAACCAATCGGAGTCTTGTATGCGGTACGGAAAGCCCACAGAGCATCATCAAGTTTATCGGCCCATGAGGCACGATGCTCTCCCACGGTTCGTTCAAGAATTCGCTTTAACCCTCGCTTAGATATTTTAGCCTGGCCATTAGTTTGTGGGTGGTATGCGGTGGAAAGACGATGATTGACACCATACTTAGCCATGACTCTTGCAAATTGATCATTGCAAAAATGAGTCCCGCGATCACTAATAATGGCACGAGGCACACCGAATCTAGCGAATAGCGACTTCAAAAAGTTACAAACCACCCTTGCGTCGTTAGTGGGTAAAGCTTTGGCTTCAACCCATTTAGAAACATAGTCAACGGCTACAAGGATGTATTTGTTTCCTTTAGATGAAGGGAATGGCCCCATAAAGTCGATGCCCCATACATCAAAGATTTCACATTCTTGTATGAAATTTTGAGGCATCTCATCTTTATGTGTGATCTTGCCTTGTCGTTGGCAAGCATCACAATGTTTAACCATTTCGTGAGCGTCACGATAAATGGTGGGCCAATAAAATCCCGAGTCAAACACTTTCTTAGCGGTGAAGTTGGGACCAAAGTGACCACCGGTGGGTCCTTTGTGGCAAGCTTCGAGAATGTCTAAAGCTGCCGGTCCATCAACACATTGGCGAATAATCAAATCAGCGCATTGTTTGAAGAGATACGGGTCATCCCAAATGTAAGTCTTAATATCTTTGAAGAAATTTTTCTTTTGTTGGGATGTTAACCCGTCAATGAGAATTCCACCCACTAAGTAGTTTGCAATGTCCGCAAACCACGGGGCTTCATCATTATTCGACTTGATAGACATTAAGGTCTCAAAGGGAAAAGAGTCATTGATCTCTTTGTTCGGATGATCCCCTTGATAAGGATCCTCAAGTCTACTGAGATGATCCGCGGCTAGGTTTTCAGCTCCCTTCTTATCACGAATTTCGATTTTAAATTCTTGAAGTAGC
This sequence comes from Glebionis coronaria, assembly GCA_025667525.1. NCBI lineage: Eukaryota > Viridiplantae > Streptophyta > Magnoliopsida > Asterales > Asteraceae > Glebionis > Glebionis coronaria. Next base: position 256,255,370 of record CM046878.1, read on the forward strand.
AAAACCCAACGAAGAAGTCTTGGTTTAGAATCTTGTTTAGTTAACTAGTACTTCAACGCGGAATGATCGGTATACACGATGGTGGTAGAAAGGACAACATAGGGCGGAACTTTTCAAAATCATACACTACAGCTAAAAGCTCTTTTTCGGTAGTGGTATAATGCAAATGAGCCCCCGTCATTGTCTTGCTAGCATAATGGATTGGTTGGAAGTGTTTATTCACTCTTTGGCCCAAAACCGCTCCAATAGCAAAGTCGCTAGCATCGCACATCAACTCAAAAGGAAGATCCCAATTAGGGGTAACCAAGACCGGTGCCTTAGTTAGCTTATCCTTAAGAAGGTTGAAGGCTTCAATACACTCTTTGGAAAAGATAAAAGGAGTATCTTTTTCCAAGAGGTGGGTCATCAGGCGAGCGATTTTAGAAAAATCTTTGATGAATCGACGGTAGAAGCCCGCATGACCAAGGAAACTTTTCACACCCTTCACGGTTGAAGGTGGAGGCAATTTTGCAATAACATCGACTTTAGCACGGTCCACTTCAAGACCGGCTTTGGAGATTTTGTGTCCTAGCACGATGCCCTCTTTTACCATGAAATGGCATTTTTCCCAATTAAGAACAAGGCGAGTGTCTTCACACCGCTTAAGCATACGTTCTAAATTGGCAAGGCAAGCGGAGAATGAATCGCCATAAACCGAGAAATCATCCATGAAGACTTCCATAGTTTCTTCAACCATGTCATGGAAGATAGCCATCATACACCTTTGGAACGTCCCAAGAGCATTGCATAAACCGAAAGGCATGCGTTTGTAAGCAAATGTTTTGTTGGGACAAGTGAATGTGGTTTTCTCTTGGTCTTTGGGATCGATGGGAATTTGAAAATACCCAGAGAAACCGTCTAAGAAGCAGTAATAGTCATTACCCGCTAGACGCTCGAGCATTTGATCCATGAAAGGAAGAGGAAAGTGATCTTTTCGCGTGGCATCATTGATTTTGCGATAGTCGATACAAACTCTACACCCAGTAACGAGACGAGTAGGAATCAACTCGTTGTGTTCATTGGGAACAACGGTTATTCCGCCTTTCTTTGGCACACAATGGACGGGACTTACCCATGGCGAATCCGAAATAGGGTAAATCATGCCGGCATCAAGAAGTTTGATAACCTCTTGTTTGATGACGTCATGAATTCGAGGATTAACCCTTCTTTGGCTTTGTATTGTGGGTTTAAAGTCATCTTCCATGAGAATTTTGTGAGTACAAAAGTTTGGATCAATTCCGCGGATATCGGAGATTTTCCAAGCAATTGCCTTCTTATGATCTTTAAGCACGGCGATAAGGCGAGATTTTTCTTCTTCTTTCAAGTCCTTAACGATGATGACGGGCGACTTCTTCTTGTCTTCAAGGAACATGTACTCGAGGTGAGATGGTAACTCCTTAAGCTCTAAATCCAGAGGATTTTTGATGGTAGGCGTAGTCAAATTTGGTTCATCGATAGCAATAGCTTTGGGAGATGGTGGAGAAATATGGTCCTCTTTGAGAAGTTTCTCAATGAGACGAATGTCTTCATCCCAATCGGTAGGAGAATCGTCATATTCTAAGTTCACATCTCCCATGGTTGTTTCAAAATCTTTCCAAAGGAAATCACTTTCTCCAAATAGAGTTAGTGATGAATCAATAGAGGCAACGGTCTGAACACTGGGAAGAGAGGTACGACTACTTTTACAAGCGTCTTTAAAGTGTTCTTCACAAGCCTCATCAAGAACGTCGATACAATTAACACTCTCGTATGAATAAAGCTGTTGAGAAATCTTACCCATGTTGAAGACAATTTGATCGTCACCAACTCTCATGATAAGCTCACCCGCTTCTACATCGATGAGAGTGCGACCGGTCCTCAAGAATGGACGTCCAACGATTAATGGAACCCGAGGGTCCATCTCGTAGTCGACTACGACGAAATCGGCAGGAAAAGTGAATTTGTCGACTCCTACAAAAACGTCTTCGGCTATCCCCACTGGATAAGAAACCGTACGGTTAGCTAATTCCAAAGTCATTTTGGTGGGGACTAGCTCAGGGAGAGATAATTGCTTCCAAACGCTTAGAGGCATTAAGTTGATACTAGCACCTAGATCGGCTAGGGCCATGCAATTCTCTACTCCCGGGAAGTTGCAAAGGATTAAGAAACGACCCGGATCACCAAGTTTGGTTGGCAATTTCCTTAAGAGAACCGCGGAGCAATTCTCATTAAGGTGGGTGTTAGCAATATCAAGAAGCTTCTCCTTGTCACTAAGAAGATCTTTAAACGTCTTCGCATATTTAGGCATGTGAGCGAGAGCCTCAGCGAAGAGATGTTGAAATTCAATTGTTTAAACATTTTAAGAAAGTTCAAAACTTGAATATCGTCCTTGCTTTTGAGATTCTCTTTGCTCAACCTTGAGGGATAAGGTATATCGGAAGAAGGAGAAAGCTTTGGGATTGTAGGATTACTCACATCCTTGGGTGGAGGAGGGTAGAAGTAAGAGGTGGAGGAATTGGGGAAGTAGAAGGTTGAGGAATATGAGTAGCTGACTTGTTTTCCTTAGTCACAATCACCGGTGTAGGTATAGGAAGCTCGGGTTCCGTGGTACCTTTTCCACTGTGAGTGGTGATTGCTTTCATCTCCCCTCTTGGATTAGCAACGGTGTTACTCGGAAGAGTACCCGAAGAAGAGGTTTGATTACCTTGGAAGAAACCAACCATCATGTCCCTTAGGTCATTCGTTTGACTACTCAAAGAGTTTCGCATATCGGCTCTAAGATCATTCCCTTGTTTAACAATGTCGCCCTTAAAATTAATAATCTGGGTCTGCAGATTCTTCACCAACACATCATTCGTCCGCATGTACATTTCGACCTCGTGGTTGAAAACGGTGGGTTGAGTAGGAGGAGGTGCTTGATAAGCAGGTGGTTGGTAAGGAGCGGGTTGGTAAACTTGAGTAGGATTTTGAGGTGGATATGGTTGTCTTTGAGGTGGTTGGTATGGTGCTCGGGGTTGGTTTTGATTGGTTCGGTTAAGGTTTTGTTGTTGGTTTTGATTGGTTGGAGGAAAACCGGGCGGGGAAAGAAAGTTGGTTGAGCGATAGCTGAGCAAGTTGCGGTCTCCATGAGGACGAGCTTGATAACCGGCCGGAGGATAGGTACCGTATGTTGCGTTAACATTCTCAGAAGGATAGTCTTGGGTAGAGGTACAAGTAGTGTAAGAGTGAGGACCCCCGCATATTTCACATGGTTGGCTTACAGCATTGACTTGAGCGTTTTGAGCGTTGATGCTTTTGGTGTTGTTAGCGGTGTGGGTAGCAAGTGATTCGAGAAGCGACGCAATTTTTTCAAGTCTCTTGTCGTTGTCACTAGTACTAGCACTAGCGGCATTGGTCCGAACACTCATGGTTTGCACTCTAGACTTATTCTCAATAATATCCCAAGCGGCATTAGAACTCTTAACCAAAATATTACCCCCCGAGGCACTGTTTAGTGAATCTTGGTCATTCATGCTTAATCCATTGTAAAAAGTATTAATTTGGTGCACTTTGGTAAAACCATGTTGTGGGCACTTTCTTAAAAGGTCTTTAAAACGGTCCCAAGATTCACTAAAAGACTCATCGTACTTTTGTTCAAAATTAATAATTTCATTCCGCAAAGCGGTAGTACGAGAGGGTGGGAAAAAATAGTTTATGAATTTGGTCTCTAAGTCCGTCCACGTCAGAATACTTTGTGGCGGTTCCTTTGCAAGCCAATGTCGGGCTTGTCCCTCTAAGGAGAAAGGAAAAAGTTGTAAACGGATTACCTCTTGTGGAACACCATTGAATTTGACCGTATTCATGAGTTGCAGGAACCTTTTGATGTGGTCATGAGGATCATCAATGGTACGCCCCAAGAATGGTTGAGCAGAGACCATTTGAATAAAGCCGGATTTGAGCTCAAAGTTGTTGGCTGCAATCGTGGGTATGACAATTAGATCGTTGTTGCCCTCTACATGTGCTTGCAAAAGTTCGATCATAGGACGATTGTCCGGTAGAGGTTCATTGTTGTTGTTATTCATGTTGTTTTGAGGTGGATTATTATTGTTGTTGTGTACATCGGCCATGTCTAAGTTACCGAGAGTCTCGGGCTCTTGATAAGACGTTGATCGAGTGCGCATACACCTGCAAAAGAACTAACAAAGCAAAAAATATTTTTGGTTTTTATGTTTTTTAATGTTTTTGTGTTTTTGAAAATTTTATATTTTTTAGTATTTTTGAAATATTTTTATGATGAAAGAGTAACGTTCACGGTGAACGGATCCCAAAATCCAATTTCTCACAAAAAACTGTTAATCCTTACGAGAAGAGCCGGCAGCGGTGCCATTTGATACAAGAGTTTGCTTGGGTTCAATTTTATTCTCGGTATCTTCTCGAATCGATCACGGTTCAAAGTGGAATAGTTGTTCTTGGTTACTAAAAAGGGATTGGTTTTCTATTCTACTAAAAAGATAATGTGAAAAGATATAAAATTAAACTAAAAGCAGTTAATTAAATAAAGCTTGAATTAAAATTAAACAATTAAACAGTAAAACAAAAACAGTGAAATAACCCTTACTGAAAAATACTTGATTCGGGATATTTGATGTTGATTCGGAATGTTTGTTGATGCGGAATAAAACTGACTCGGAATAAATAAAGCAAAATGCTTGATTCGGAATAATGGCTTCACCCGGAATAACAATCCTTCATTCGGAACACCTTCATTCGGAACAATATTCGCTCATCCGGAATGTTGCTCATTCGGAACATTTTGACAAAAGCTTCATTCGGAACTTTTCCTTCATTCGGAACATAAGTTCATCCGGAACATTTGCTGATTCGGAACATTTTCACTGATCCGGAATAAAATACTAAAGGCTTGATTCGGAACAATTTGGTTTACTCGGAATAAACTTGACTAGGAATATTTTTACTAAAAACTTTTGATTCGGAATATACTACTCATCCGGAATATAATTGATTCGGAACAAAACTGATTTGGAATAAAATTGATCCGGAATATTAATACTCATCCGGAATATTGATTATTCCGGATGAACACTTTGATTCGGAATACTCAAAAGCAAAAGCTTCACTCGGAATAAATTGCTGACTCGGAATAAAATGATGAAATGCTTCGTTCGGAACAATCTAACTGATCCAGAATATTTAAAGAAAACTCTTCATTCTGAACATTTGCTGAATCTGGGTAATATTATGAAGACGAAGAACAGGGAAACAACACAAGGACGAATTTAACCAAAATCACCAAGTTTTTAACCAAAACTTAAACCAATTTAACCACTAATCATCTACTAATCATAATCATCAAATCAAATCAACAAAAACATAAAACCCACTTACTTTTAAAGATCAAAATCAACCAAATAAGAACTTAATACTTTGAATCAAAAAGAGAAAGATGAACAAGATTAAATGAAAGATGATATTGATTGATTAAGGTAGAGTAAACAAAAGGGAAGATTAAAAACTTACAAGATTAGAGATTCAACAAAAATGAAAAATCACCAACACCTTAATGGTGTTGGCTTCCTACGAAAACAAAGAAAAGAAAAGACTGGAAATAAAAACTAGCCCAAAATGTGTGAAGGAAGGTCCTATTTATAAGTCTTAAAGTTGGTTGGTGAGTGGGCTTTCTCCATTTCTTCTTGTCTTCTCGTCATTTCAGAAAAGTTGACGTTTTCGATTTCGATTCGGGATTTGTCGACGAATAAATTCAAATCGTCTTTTAATTTCTTCGTTTAATAAACTTGAGTTCTTCGACATATGTAAATCTTCCATCTTTGGTCCTTTTCTTCGATAAATCTTCAAATAGGCCCATTGACTTCAAATCTTTTGCATCTCTTGGACAATAGACTTCGTCTTGAGTCTTTTTCTTCGATAAAACCCGTGCAATCCCATGTTTTCTTCAATATTTATCCGATTGACTCTGAAAACACAACAAACACACAAACCACGCATAATTCCAAACAAATGATATTAAATACGCGTTTTGGTCTTGTTTTAGCAAGAAATAAGTGGTAAAAGGATGGGTGTTTTCACACCTATCAAGCACAAATCAGATAAATAAGGTGACAAATGGTCAAGTCTATGCAAGACTTAGGTTCTCACAAGGCCTGAATCTTCCCTTATGGCCTCAACACCCCTTAATCAACCAAGATTAGGAGGATATGATCACCCTTAAGCTCAAATAAGCAAGCTGTTGAACCACAAGCACTTAGCAAACCACTTGACTGATTTTTGAGATAAAAATGTATACCAACTTCCAATATTGTTTAAGCTAGTGAATTGTGACTTATGTCACTTAAAGAAACACCTCAATGAACAATCCTCACCAAAGAACAAGCCAAATTTTGGACCTCAGCAAGAACAAAGGGACTCACAGGCTTATAGGCTATCTTGGACTTGTTCAAGGTTTTGTTTAAGTACAAAAAGTGACAATTAGCTACTCAATACAATAACAATAAATGGAACTCAGTTTTAAATCACAACACAATACCACAATCTTATAAATTTCAGAAAATGGCTTTACAAGGGTTGACAAGAGTAAAACTGAGAACAAGAACTAATATGGTGATACTAAGGCCTTATATAGGCTACAAGAAGTCCTAAGATACTGAAAATAAAGTAAAACCCTAAGTGGTACACTTCCAGAATTGCCCTTGGTGATTTTGAAAATTCTTGAACATGTGACGGATTCTTGGCTGTTTGTGTGAGTTGGTAGTGGTGAGGTAGCATCAAAGGCTCAAAAGTAAGCTTAGGTTTGAAGCTAGAAGCCTGGTCGTTGGATGGCTCGCAAAATTTGTCTTCTTCTCCCAAAGTGTAGTAGGGGAATCATGTCACACCCCACCATGGCGGAATATGGGGCATGACGTATGGATATCATCACAACAATAGCGTGTCTATAGAGTTAACTAAATGAAATAGAAATGTCATAAAAAGGTGACACAATGTCATGACAATATCTCAAACAATGCAGGCGTCTAGGTAAGTAGGTAACAGGCCTACCTCTTACCAAAGACATTCAAATAACACACATCAAACATATAGGTATCAAACAATATACTAAATCAAAAGACAAAATAAAATCTAAGAGGAAAGGGATTCCTCCTAATGCAATTCTAGCAGCCTCTAAACTCTAGCCACACTTCTATTAGCATCCTTATCAACTACCTCACCTGAAAATGACACTAAAATCTGTCAACATAAAGTTGGTGAGAACATAGGTTTAAGTTATCTAGAACATCATAAGAAACCTTTACATCCGCTGCAAATAAGTTGAAGGAAAACAATTTATAGTAATGGACCATAATGTGATAATCATGTTACATGCATCCACAACAAAACATAAACCAAGTACCGATCACATCTACAATTCACAAAGCATACTATAACAATCAAGAAGTATCTCGTCACACACACAAGAACACACACCACACTATCCGGATCTTTCCCACACCACCTGTGGAAGATGAACTATATCCCCGTCGAGATATCTTGCCTCCAAAGAGACGATGCACAAGTACTCAGGACGGATCGTGCCCCCCGAACCAAGAACTCAGGACGGATCGTGCCCCACGAACCAAGAACTCAGAACCAAGAACTCAGGACGGATCGAGCCCCACGAACCAAACACATCACAACTGGTCCCATAGACGCCTATACATCTACGTACCAATCCCAATCATAACCCAATCAAGATTCACATATCAGAACACATATCAAAGCACATATGAGAACACATAAGCACGCAAGTCACACAATATCACATGTATGTCCACACATTTTAAAACATAGTACTAAATCATGTTAAAGAACATTGCAAGTGTCATCTCCATCCCATACTGGAAAAGACATTTAAAAACGTAGCAAAACGGGACTATGAACTCACCTGATAGCACAGTAAGCTAGCACTCCTGAAAACCTATAAAATCATACACAACACACTTAGCTCAGGTCCTAACACCCAAGTTAAGTAACAATCAAGGAGATGAATCTAATCCCCCAATCCCCACTATCTAGTTCTCCCACTACAAGCTATTCTATACGTAAAATTCCAGTTTTTCCCCGGTACGGTTTACTAGTCACTAAACGATCACATGAAGTGAACTTAACACCACACTTGACTCCTACCCTACTGGAGTTATGTTTTTATATGATCTAAGAACTTCAAAAACCAATTTTACTTTCTAATTACACGTTTAACCCTTTCGTTTAGTCTCTACGCCAAAAGTCGTTTTCACCAAAACTGATTTTCCGTACATGCTAAATGTTTGACACCAAAACCCCGACCTAAACACCATAAATTTTATTGAAAACCTCCAGTCCTTTTATATAGATTATAAAGATTTCCCAAATCAAAAATATTTGGCTATCTCATCCGTTTGGTTAGGTTTTGACTCAAATCCCCGAAATCAAAATTTATTCCTGAACAGCGCACTGTTTTTGTAAAACTTATTTGACGACCTTCCCAAACTCCATTTTCAACCAACCTTACATTTTTGAAAAGTAGACTCTCTGAACTTAATTTTAAAAAAAAGAAACTCGACCAAAGGTGCTACCTACTGCCCGGAACAGTTGATACAAGACAGCCTTAAAAATCAGACTGTTTTACGCCTTTATGCACTAACCCTCTAAACATCATTAATTATCCCTAAATTTATAACACAAACCCTAAAATCATTAATGGATCTTAATTAATATATTTTTCCATAAAATTAATAAAACCCTAATCATCTCAATGATGGTTAATTAACAATATAATTATGATTAATTAATAAAAACATAAATTATATTAAGGTTTAATTGATCACTTACCTTGAAACAAGAAAAATTAATGATCCCTAATCATAATTTCGACTTCTCTTGATATCCATGGAAGATTTAGACTGATTTTAGGTTTATTTAGGGTTATTAGTCGTTTTTAGGGGTCTAGGGGTGTTTATATAGGCCTTGGTAACCTTCTGGACAAGTTTAGGCCCAATTAGGACTTTTAAATTGTAATTATCCTATTTTTATTAATTTAATTATTAAAATTAAGGCTATGGGACCCACAAATTCGACTCCTCTCTGTGTTTTATCATATTTACACTCTCCCCCTTCTATTTTATGTTTACTTATACTCCTATACACTTTCGGGACCAAACCGGGTACCCTTTTGCTAATTTTTCGACTTTTTACGGGATTTTTGAACTAGCCTTAATTTCTAAAAGTTTCTAAATATAGAAAGTAACTATAAAACTTATCCTAACCATATTATATATACTTAATACATACATACAACATACGATACGTACACGAAACCTTATCAAAACGATACCCGAACTTTTCTGCAGTTCATTTCTGAACTCATTTCATTTCATTTCATTTCGTTTCATTTCTAACTTATACCATGATTTATACATTCATGTGAACTCATGAGCACGAACCAACCCCATCACATCATCATATAACGTACCATGTACTACATAAACAATGTCTAACATCATGATAAAGTCTCAAATATGAGCACATAACACATAAACGCACACCAAGCACATGATCAACATCAAACAGTCAAAAGTGAAAAATCCAAAATCTAGGGTTGTCACATCACTCCCTCCTAATGGAAATCTCGTCCTAAGATTTACTCCATAAGCTTAATAAATTCATTTCACAACCAACACACTATCTCTCTCATAAGAACGTAACCGGATCATGACTACAACAACGCTCTCAATGAATATAAGCTCACGAAAAATTTTAAGACCCCCAACTTCGGATAACGGATCAAACCCAAGGACAACTAACGGACGTTTACGTGAACGAATTTAAAAGAATGAACCAAAATGAGACTCCAAAAGATGTATCGACTCCCAACGAACCATGGAAACGGACCAATGACAACAAGCACCCAACGACAACTGAAATGTGTTACGACCGGCGACATACTATTAAAACCTTGTGGAAAACCAAATTTTACCCCAGAATGGATTTTGTACTGTAATTGTATATTAGTTGTTCTAAAACCATGGTATCACATTAGTAATTTATGTAATCATCTAACGAAAATCAATCTACTGTCTCTTCACGAACGATCAATTGTCTAAAGCACACAACACAATATCACACGTCAACATTGACTCCGGAACCCACATCCTTCATCAATGTACAATCCTTATGGTGGATACATCTCAAATCCTATCCCAAATAAGCCCTATGTTAGCCCTCTAAGTGTTCACTATCCCAAAATATCCAAAACACAAGTTTAAACCATATCGTTTGAAAATTAATCTTGAACTCGACACTTGTACAATTAATTCGACCAAGCTACTGACTTCCAATTACCAAAATTTCAGAATATTTGAAAAGTACGTTCCGAGTACATAATTTTAGGCTTTTGAATGTCCCAAAAAGCTTTAAAAACGAATAAGTTATGACCAAAACGGTTTTACCTAAAATCTGCCCAGACATTAGCGACAGTTTCTGACAGTTTAGCGACGAATTTTGACATTTTAGCGACAGTTTCTGCCTACCCCGATTTATAACCAAAAAAAACGATTTGAAACTCTAAAACCCCTCATTAATTACCAAATTCAAGACCTAATTTATTTTAATTCCAGAAAATTAGAAACCCTTACCCATCATATGAGTAACTACATGATTTTAACATATTTAATTAAATAAGACAAGAACTTAACTAAAGATCATTAGCTTTAGGTGATTGATATCGCTCATTTATACGAGTTTTTCATAGCGATATTTGTTATGTTTTGTGTCCTAAACGTAATGGATAGACCCCATATTGCTTATATTTTGTGTAAAGTGTGTTTTGTAGGTTCTCAACTCACCATGTCTTACCGACAAGAAAGAGTTGATTCACCTTGAGGGTACGGCTCTTGGTGTGACACATCAAATCCGTTGATGGTTGCCAGGTTACCCAAAACTGGATGGTTTTCACTTGCCATGGTCCTAGACTGAAAAGTGGCTAATCCAAGGGGGTACGGCTCTTGGTAAAGATTTTATCAAATCCGTTGATAGCTGTAATAGCTTGCTTAAAGCTATAGGGTGTTCAATTCACCGATGCTTCATTGCTAAGAATTGGCGAGTCCAGAAGGGTACGGCTTCTGGTAAAGACATATCAAATCCGTTGACGGCTGTGATGGTTTGCCTAAAATCATCAGGGTACCCCCACTCACCATTGATTCACGTTCTAAGAGTTGGGCTGGGTTCTAGTCTCCCAGGGTGATGCTTATTCCACCAGAAAGACTGGCTAGCCCAAGAGCGAGCAGCTACTTGGTAAAGGCTCATCAAATCTGCTCATGTTGCTGTAAAGATTTGGGACCAAAAAGGAGAAAATCAAAAGTTTTACACCCAAATCAGTTCAGCCTCGGATCAAGAGTTGCGCCGCAGGACATACCTGTTGCGGCGCAACAGAAGTTGCTACAGATCATGGTTTCTCGGATCACCAATTGCGGCGCAAGACTCAAGAGTTGCGGCGCAACTAAAGAAGCTACAGGACTTGGCACTTGCGGAACAAGAGTTGCGGCGCAAGACCATTCAGTTGCGGCGCAACTGGTCTTTTTGCAGTTACAAACTCTGTTTTTATTCCTCATTAAGGGGGAAGCTAAAGAGATAGTGGACATCATGGGACATTATTGCTAGACGTTTTTTTGATGTCCCAGGAGGAGTATTTAAGGAACACAACATCCACACAAGATAGGGCATCCATTCATATCATCATACACTCAACATCCATATTACACACATCCATTCTTGAAGATATAATTCAAGAATCATCATCATCAAGCTTTAGCATAATTTTCATTATCATCATAAGTTTCTATTGAACAATTGTTACTTCAAGTTTTTACTTTGTTACTTTGAAGATCATTGGAACCTCTTTCTCAATTTGGTATTCATCTTCTATCATTTTAATAGCAAGATTAAAGTATGTCTTTTACATATTCAATTGTGTTTGTTACAATCATGAGTAGCTAATTTCTTTATACGTTTGCTTGGATTATGTGATGTTTATGTGTTAGATTTTGGGTTGGAAATTCGATTGATTTGTTGAGATTAATTGGGGATCCGTTTGGGTTAATAACTCAATTATCTTGTCAAAATTGTTTATACTCTTGTTTGGTAATCTAAAAACGGGTTTTCGAAAGGAATCCGTAATTTTTACTAAAATAGGAACGAATTAATCGGCCTGTCTTTAGTTGATTATAAGTGAATGATATTCGAAAGGAGTCATTAACAACAATTTTCATAAGTAGATATTCACACAAACGCTAGCTACTAAATTAAGAGAAATCGGTTTAGGAGTTAGTAAGCTATTCGAAAGGAAGCTTATAAATTAATTCTCACTTATCAGCTTGAAACTTTATGCACTATTACTTGAGGTGTTAACGGTATTCGAAAGGAATCGTTGCATGGTTAGGTAATTGGAGAAATCCGGTATTCGAAAGGAACTTAGGATTTTACATTAGAAGTTTATCGATATTTTCATACCTAAGGAATAACTCATAGTCATTCACGGTCCAAGCAAGCGTATCTTTTATCCATATTTGAAATCTTGAATATTTTCACTGTTTTTATAAGCAAGTCTTCACTAAGACTAAAACCAATTTGTTACTCGTTACGCATTTTTACTAACTAATATTTCAACTATAAATAGTCCCTGTGTTCGAACCCGATATTTGCTAATACTATTTTACAATTGACAAGGGTACACTGCCCGTGTTATAATCTAGTAAAGGTTAATTTTGGGAAAACTAGATTGCACGCATCAAGTTTTTGGCGCCGCTGCCGGGGACTTGATTTAGTTGAATATTTTTCACGGGTATTGTTGTTTGTGTTGTGATTTTCAGGATTATTGATTGTGTATGTACACGAGATCCCAAGGGAAACAATTGCAAAGTCCTTTGTCGGATCCGGAAAAACTTTTGAGGAATCGGGGTTTAGGAGCAGTCGCTTCGGTAGTTTATAGTGAAAGCATATCCTCCGAGGATAAAGTTGAATCAGTTTTTGAAGAAGAAATGTCAGACCACGATGATGATGATGCTGGACCAAGGAACAATCCACCCAATCCTTTTGACATACCGATGATCGATAGGAATAGGATAGTACCACAGACGAATGGGTCGGCTATTGTGGCACCAGTTTTGGGGGATGAATTTTCCGTTAAAGGTCATCACTTAAAGATGATTCAAGATAGCACTTTTGACGGACATTTCAAGTCCGACCCACACAAGCATGTGGCGAGTTTCATAGAGACATGTAGAATGTTTCGATATGGAGAGGGTCAAGAGGAAAGCGTTATGCTAAGTTTGTTTCCATTGTCTCTCACGGGAGAGGCGAAAACATGGTTTAATGAATTAGAGCCGGGTACGATTAGAACTTGGGAAGAAATGAGGGAGCTTTTTGTAACAAGATTTTTTCCACCTATTTTGCGCAGGAAGCTATTGAATCAAATCCGTTCTTTTCAACAATGGGACAACGAGTCCATAACAAGTGCTTGGATTAGGCTTAAGGAATTGTTAAGGAACTGCCATGGGCACGATTTAGATAAGGATGAAGTTATTGATATCTTCTACTACGGTTTGGATAGTCGTTCTCAACATGACTTGGATTTGGCAGGTGGTGGCAGTTTCTTATACAAGTCACCAAACGAGGCTCACCGAATGATGGAAGATCAAGTTCAAGCTCATATTGCTAGGGATCGGATTAATAGGAATAGGAGAACCAGAGGAACGGTAAACCAAGTTGAAGAAGGAGGTAGTAGTGGTAGCAACAAAGAAGTGGTGAACGAGATTAAAGCCTTGGGTAAGGAAATGAAAAGCCGAATGGATCGTTTGGAGAAAGATGTACACTTAGTGAAAAACGGTTGTGGGAAATGCGGGGGACCTCACTACACGGATGATTGTGAGCCGAAATCTGAGGAGGCTAACTATGCCAACTATGGGTATCAAAACCGGGGAAATAGTGGGTATGGAAATAAGAATCAGGGAAACAGAAATGAGGCGAGATTTCAACCCAACCAATCGAAACAAAAGGAGGAGCATACCGAACAGAATTTTGAGGAAATGATGAAAGATTTTGTCTACTCCCAAAAGGCAGCTAATGATATGATGGCTAACTCCATGAAAGGATTCACCGCAAAATGGGAGCAAAACCAACGGAACACCCAAGCTAACATGCAAGACTTGGAGCGAAAATTTGAAAGATTAAGTGAAAAGTTCTCGAACCGACCAACGGGTCAAATGCCAAGTTCAACCCAACCAAATCCGAGGCAAAATCAAAACAACACCGGAGGATCATCGAACCAAGGGTCGAAGTATGTACCACCAAATAATCGTGATGAGCAAGTGAACGTTGTGGAGACTAGGTCTGGACCTAAGTATGGGGGGAACCGAGAATTGGTGCTAAATAAAGACAAAACAGGAAAAACAGCTGAAACAGACAAGTTGCGCCGCAATAGTAGGGACTTGCGCCGCAACTCGTCATCCGAAGGAAACCCAATTGTCAATGACCAACCACTTGCGCCGCAAGAGGATGGAGTTGCGCCGCAACTGGTGGTCCGAGATTTCAAAATGAGCCAGGAACCCATAGATAGTGATTCGGACGACGAGGAAGAGATAGAAATGGAGTCGAGACCTGGGAAGGAACCAAAGGGTGATAATAAAGGAAAAGAGCCGGAAATCGAACAAAAAGGGCCATATAAGCCACATATCCCATATCCGCATAGACTTCGAAAAGAAAAGAAAAAGGAACAATACGGGAAATTCATCGAGTTAATGAAGACTGTTAAGATTAATGTTCCTTTAGTTGATCTTATTGCGGGTATGCCAAATTATGCAAAGTTCATGAAGGAACTTGTGAGTGGGAAAGGTGATTACATGGAGAAAACCACCGCGTTCTTAAATGCCGAATGTTCAGCAATTGTGAAGAGATCTATTCCACCGAAACTTGAAGATCCCGGAAGTTTTCTCTTAACTTGCACTTTTAATGATAAACTTACTTTTAGTGCATTAGCGGATTTAGGGGCAAGCATTAACTTAATGCCCTACTCTATTTACACTAAATTGTCTTCAAGTGTTTTAACCCCAACACGTATGAGTATAAGATTGGCCGATCGATCTTATCAATATCCATTGGGTATTGCCGAAAATATGCTCATACGGGTCGGAGAATTTTTATATCCCGTGGATTTTGTTATTCTTGAAATGGAGGAGGATGAAAAAGTTCCTCTCATTTTGGGTAGACCATTTTTAAACACCGCGGATGCTATCATACGGGTTCGGGATACCGAAATTTCTTTGGGTTTGGGTAATGAAAGGACAACATTTTCTTTGAAGCAAGCAATGAAACATTCATATTCTACAGATGAATCTTGTTTTAGAATAGATGTTCTAGATGAAGCAGCTTATGACCTTGATTGGGAAGGCATTTTGGAAGCAGAGGCGGAAATGGAAAGGCTGAATTCCATTGTTAAAGAAGAGGCGAATGAAGAGGGAAGCTCGGATGAAGTGAAGGAGTTGGTGGTTAACGACGGGGAGAGGATCAAGACTTCTATTGAGGATCCTCCGAAGGATTTGGAACTTAAGCAATTGCCAGCACATCTCGAGTATGCATTCTTAGATGGTAATTCTAGTCTCCCAATTATTATTGCGTCTTCACTTTTGGAAGACGAAAAGATTAAATTACTAACGGTCCTTAAAAGCCATAAAAAGGCTTTCGCTTGGCGTATTTCTGATATTCCGGGTATAAGTTCTGATTTTTGTAAACATAAAATTAACTTTTTAGATGATGTAAAACCTGTTGTCCAAAGACAACGGAGACTTAACCCGAATATGCAGGATGTGGTCAAGAAGGAAATTGTTAAACTTTTGGATGCAGGTATAATTTACCCGATAGCGGATAGCCCCTGGGTTAGTCCGGTACATTGTGTGCCCAAGAAAGGTGGAATGACTGTGGTGTTGAACGAAAAGAATGAATTGGTACCGACAAGAACAGTGACGGGCTGGAGGGTTTGTATCGATTATAGGAAGTTAAATGAGGCGACTCGAAAGGATCATTTTCCATTGCCATTTATGGATCAAATGATAGAAAGGTTGGCGGGGAACGAGTTTTATTGTTTCCTTGATGGTTTCTCGGGTTATTTTCAAATTCCAATTGACCCCGAGGACCAAGAGAAAACAACATTTACTTGTCCTTTCGGCACCTTTGCTTATAGATGGATGCCATTTGGGTTATGTAATGCACCGGGAACATTTCAGAGGTGTATGATGGCGATTTTTCAGAATATGATTGAGAATTCCATGGAGGTTTTTATGGACGATTTTTCGGTTTATGGGAGTTCATTCGATGGATGTTTAGAGAGTTTAGATAAGATGCTGGCACGGTGCGAAGAAACAAATTTGGTGCTTAATTGGGAAAAATGCCATTTCATGGTGAAAGAAGGAATAGTGTTGGGGCACAAAATTTCTAAGGCGGGAATTGAGGTTGATAGAGCAAAGATTGAAGTTATAGCAAAGTTACCACCTCCAACGAACGAGAAATCAGTTAGAAGCTTTCTAGGACACGCGGGGTTTTATAGGCGGTTTATTAAGGATTTTTCAAAGATAACTAGGCCGATGACTCGTTTGTTAGAGAAGGATACAAAGTTCGAATTTTCGGAGGATTGTATGAAGGCATTTGAATTGTTGAAGGAAAGATTAACGACCACACCCATTCTAATCTCGCCAAATTGGGATTTACCTTTTGAGTTGATGTGTGACGCGAGCAATTTTGCGGTAGGGGCGGTATTGGGTCAAAGGATTGAGAAACATTTTAGGCCGATTTATTTTGCAAGCAAGACATTGAACGAAGCTCAGCAAAATTATACCACTACCGAGAAGGAGTTACTAGCTGTTGTGTTCGCGTTCGATAAATTTCGGTCTTATTTGGTATTGAGTAAAACGGTAGTGTTCACGGATCACTCGGCCTTGAAGTTTCTGTTTTCAAAGTTAAATGCGAAGCCGAGATTGATTAGGTGGATCTTACTTTTGCAAGAATTTGATGTGGAGATCCAAGATAAGCGGGGTAGAGAAAATGTGGCTGCGGATCATTTGAGCCGTTTGGAGAATCCGAGTCTTGGAGCTTTGAATGAGGAGTATATTCGAGACACCTTTCCGGATGAAAGATTGGCATTTGTTGGAAAAGCAGTTCGTGAACGGGGTCCTTGGTACGCCGACATAGCCAATTATTTAGCGGGTGGAGTCGTTAGTAGATTGCTTACTTATCAACAACGGAAAAAGCTATACTCGGATGCCAAGTATTACTTTTGGGAGGAGCCGTTTCTATTTAGAATGTGTGCCGATGGAATGGTGAGAAGGTGTGTTTATGGAGCCGATACAAGGCGAATTCTCGATGAATGTCACCATGGTCCAACGGGAGGGCATTATGGTCCAACCGTGACGGGGAAGAAGGTGTTTGATGCGGGTTTCTATTGGCCTACTATTTTTAAGGAAGCACACACCTTAGTGAGGACATGTGATTCGTGTCAAAGGCAAGGTACGGTTACAAAACGAGACGAGATGCCGCAACAAAGTATACAAGTGTGCGAAGTGTTTGATATTTGGGGAATTGATTTCATGGGGCCGTTTAAACCGTCAAACAAAAATGTCTACATCTTGGTGGCGGTGGATTATGTATCAAAATGGGTCGAGGCAAAGGCACTACCTACTAATAATGCTAACGTTGTTATTGATTTTTTACGAAGTTTGTTTTGTAGGTTTGGCATGCCAAAAGCTTTGATAAGTGATCGGGGAACCCATTTTGCAAACACCCAAATGGAAAAAGTTTTGAAGAAATATGGGGTACAACACCGGTTTTCGACTTCCTACCACCCTCAAACAAGTGGGCAAGTCGAAAACACCAATCGGGCGATTAAACGGATTTTGGAAAAGACGGTCAACAATAACCCGTCTTTATGGTCAAAGAAATTGGATGAAGCATTATGGGCATTTAGGACAGCTTACAAGACTCCGATTGGGACTACCCCGTTCAAGATGCTATATGGGAAAACGTGTCATTTACCCATGGAGATAGAGCATAAGGCGTATTGGGCGCTTAAAGAGTGTAGCATGGATTTACTAGCTAGTGGCGAAACCAGATTTCTACAACTCCATGAGTTAGACGAGTTAAGATGGAATGCATACGAGAATTCCGCTCTTTATAAGGCGAGAACTAAGATGGTCCATGATTTGAAAATTAGGCGGAAAGAGTTTAAGGAAGGGGACAAGGTGCTTTTGTTTCAATCGAAGTACAAATTTAAAGCACCTAAGTTGAGATCAAAGTGGACGGGTCCTTACTTGGTGAGACGGGTCTTTTCGGGTGGATATGTGGAGCTAGAAACGGATGAGGGCGGATCATTTATCGTTAATGGTCAAAGAGTCAAACTTTATCATGAGGAAGATGAGGAGAACGGTATGACGATGGAGGATGGGTTTTACCCGTTCTAGATTCTCGGCACAACGAGGAGTCAAGCTCATGACTCGAGAAAAAAAAAACGAGCATTTCCGGATTAAACCCCGGTTTGTTGTATCATTTCTCTTTTAACTTCTCTTATTTTGATTATTTTTACTGACTTTAGTTATTTTAGTAACTTAGGAGTTTTTATAGTATGTTTTAGTATTAGTGTTTAAGTCAATTAGAAGGAAAACATCTCGGATCAAGAGTTGCGCCGCAACTCCTCTGTCTTGCGCCGCAAGTTAGGATACGAAAATAGTTGTAATTTTGGTGTTTATTTAGCTGCGCCGCAACCCATGGTCTTGCCCCGCAAGTCCGGATTCGAGGGTGGTTGATAAATTGCGTGTATACAGTTGCGCCGCAACTAGTTTTCTTGCGCCGCAAGACGTTCATGTGTGGATAAACATCAGTTTCTTATCTTTTAAAAAACCCTCACACATATTATTTCTCTCACACAATCTTAGCGCCGCAGCAAACACACAAAAACACACACTAATCTCCATCTTCGAATTTTCATCAAATCTTTTCTTAAAAATCAATCAATTCATTCATGAGGAGATCGGTATGTTGTATATTCCTTTTAAATTCTTAATTTTAGTTTTAATTAGGGTTCTTGATGTACAATTAATTTGGGGGAAAGTTTTTAATTAGGGTTCTTTAGTATTAAGATTAGTTAATTAGTAACATAAGTTAATTAGGCCTAATATCGTTTAGTGTTAGGATTTTTAGGTTTAGATTTGGTCTTTTTGGGGTTCCTTGTTGCTGCAGTTTTTGCCCAGAAAACACCCAGTTGCGCCGCAAGAGGGAATAGCTGCGGCGCAAGAAAGAGCCCGAGACAGAATAATAGGATTCTAACAATGTAGTTTTGTTTCGTTGTTGTTGTTGTTTGTTTTTGTAGGGCAAACGTCAAGCTGTTGAGGAGCCAGAGATGGGAGAATCATCCAGAGCACCTCGAGTGACCCACTCATCGGTTCCATCCGCTGAATCCATGCTCATGAGACAAGAAGTGCACCCTTGGCTAAAATGGCCGGGATGCACAGCTGATGAAAAGATCCGGTTTAATAACAATTTGGCCTTGCTTCAGAATAAAGCGGTTCATCCCCCGAAGTTCTTAGATTGGGGTATGCTAGATAACTTGGGAATAACTGCTGAGTTGAATCCGTTTTTGACTACTCAGTTTATAAGCAGGGCAGGGGCGCCACCTTTTGAGGTGGAAGTTTGGAAGAAAGCATTCAGTGTCCGAGAGAATATTTATCGAGAACTTTGTCTCGAGTTTTACTCTACCTTGACAGTTGACCCGGTTCCGGATCATAGTCATGAAGTTTATGGTGCCGAGATAATTCAGTTTCGGTTAGGGGGGCGAGCTCATGAGGTCACCCTACCACAGTTTGGGTATTTGGCGGGTTTATTCACGGAAGCTGAATATATGGATAAATCCAATATGCCAAATTATATTTGTGAGGGAAGTTGGGACTGGAATGCAATTCGGGGTAGGAAAGATGAGGTATGGTTTGATTTGTCCGGACATAGGCCTCACGCACGCACCAACAAAGCAAACAATCTGACGGATCCGATACTTAGAGTGCTTGAAAAAGGTATCTCTAATTCATTCTTGCACCGATTTCAGCATCAGGACAAGGTGTATCTTGATGATTTGTGGCTTTTGTTTTTCTTCGCAAAGAGGGACCCGAATCAGTTTGTGAATGCCCCGTGGGCATTGGTTGAGTATATGAGCGATAAAGGGTCAGGACGACAAGCTGCAGGGCCTATGGTTTGTGGCCACTTTATTACGAGGATTGCAAGGAATTTGGGTATTCTAAATCAGGCGGGGATTCAAAGGTGCGGTACACCGGTGGGATGGAAGACGTTTACAATGAATGATTTGCAACGAGCAAATATTGTAACCGCAAACCGAGTGTATGTTGGTCATGTGCAAGAGGAGGAGGGTGACGATGCTGAGGAAGAGTATGAGGAAGAAGCGGGTAATGCAAACGCAGCGGGAGCAGTTCCCCCACAACCTGGGCAGTTTGATTTTAATCCTATGATGCAGGAATTGTATAGGATTGGGCACCGAGTGGATGAGACATATGCGGAGGTTCATCAGCTCAGAACAGAGGTCGAGAGGACCCGCTCAGATTTGCACCAGTTTGGGGATTACACGCAGTACCACATGCAGCGATACCAGCCCATGTGGGATTATATGGCCACTTCCCAGTATCATGTGCAGAATTCCGAGGCAGCAAGTGGGTGGACTGAATACAACCCACCTCACATGTGGTACCAACCACCACCTACGGATGATGAGTGAAGAAGTTGAAGCCGTTTGTGGGGCTTCTTTGATTGTTGTTGTACTTTTTCTTTTTCAGTTGTGTTTAAGACTGGCATTAAGTTCAGCACGTGCGGAGTAGACTCGGAATTCAGACCTCATCAATCGGAACTCGCACGGTGTTATTTTTTCTTTTCCCTTTTATTTTTCTAATTTTATTTTAATTTCCCTTTTAGTTAGATTTTCTTTTGATGGAACACATTAGGGACAATGTGTTAGTCAAGTATGGGGGGGTGAGTCGGGAACTTAGTTAGTTCTGTCCCCTATAACGTTTATTTTAGTCCCATTTGAGTCATTTAGAGTCTTTCAAAAAAAAAAAAAAAAAAAAAAAAAAAAAAAAAAAAAAAAAAAAAAAAAAACATTACGGTTTGAGTCGGATTTGCTTAGGGACAAGCAAATGCTTAAGTATGGGGGGTTTGATATCGCTCATTTATACGAGTTTTTCATAGCGATATTTGTTATGTTTTGTGTCCTAAACGTAATGGATAGACCCCATATTGCTTATATTTTGTGTAAAGTGTGTTTTGTAGGTTCTCAACTCACCATGTCTTACCGACAAGAAAGAGTTGATTCACCTTGAGGGTACGGCTCTTGGTGTGACACATCAAATCCGTTGATGGTTGCCAGGTTACCCAAAACTGGATGGTTTTCACTTGCCATGGTCCTAGACTGAAAAGTGGCTAATCCAAGGGGGTACGGCTCTTGGTAAAGATTTTATCAAATCCGTTGATAGCTGTAATAGCTTGCTTAAAGCTATAGGGTGTTCAATTCACCGATGCTTCATTGCTAAGAATTGGCGAGTCCAGAAGGGTACGGCTTCTGGTAAAGACATATCAAATCCGTTGACGGCTGTGATGGTTTGCCTAAAATCATCAGGGTACCCCCACTCACCATTGATTCACGTTCTAAGAGTTGGGCTGGGTTCTAGTCTCCCAGGGTGATGCTTATTCCACCAGAAAGACTGGCTAGCCTAAGAGCGAGCAGCTACTTGGTAAAGGCTCATCAAATCTGCTCATGTTGCTGTAAAGATTTGGGACCAAAAAGGAGAAAAGCAAAAGTTTTACACCCAAATCAGTTCAGCCTCGGATCAAGAGTTGCGCCGCAGGACATACCTGTTGCGGCGCAACAGAAGTTGCTACAGATCATGGTTTCTCGGATCACCAATTGCGGCGCAAGACTCAAGAGTTGCGGCGCAACTAAAGAAGCTACAGGACTTGGCACTTGCGGAACAAGAGTTGCGGCGCAAGACCATTCAGTTGCGGCGCAACTGGTCTTTTTGCAGTTACAAACTCTGTTTTTATTCCTCATTAAGGGGGAAGCTAAAGAGATAGTGGACATCATGGGACATTATTGCTAGACGTTTTTTTGATGTCCCAGGAGGAGTATTTAAGGAACACAACATCCACACAAGATAGGGCATCCATTCATATCATCATACACTCAACATCCATATTACACACATCCATTCTTGAAGATATAATTCAAGAATCATCATCATCAAGCTTTAGCATAATTTTCATTATCATCATAAGTTTCTATTGAACAATTGTTACTTCAAGTTTTTACTTTGTTACTTTGAAGATCATTGGAACCTCTTTCTCAATTTGGTATTCATCTTCTATCATTTTAATAGCAAGATTAAAGTATGTCTTTTACATATTCAATTGTGTTTGTTACAATCATGAGTAGCTAATTTCTTTATACGTTTGCTTGGATTATGTGATGTTTATGTGTTAGATTTTGGGTTGGAAATTCGATTGATTTGTTGAGATTAATTGGGGATCCGTTTGGGTTAATAACTCAATTATCTTGTCAAAATTGTTTATACTCTTGTTTGGTAATCTAAAAACGGGTTTTCGAAAGGAATCCGTAATTTTTACTAAAATAGGAACGAATTAATCGGCCTGTCTTTAGTTGATTATAAGTGAATGATATTCGAAAGGAGTCATTAACAACAATTTTCATAAGTAGATATTCACACAAACGCTAGCTACTAAATTAAGAGAAATCGGTTTAGGAGTTAGTAAGCTATTCGAAAGGAAGCTTATAAATTAATTCTCACTTATCAGCTTGAAACTTTATGCACTATTACTTGAGGTGTTAACGGTATTCGAAAGGAATCGTTGCATGGTTAGGTAATTGGAGAAATCCGGTATTCGAAAGGAACTTAGGATTTTACATTAGAAGTTTATCGATATTTTCATACCTAAGGAATAACTCATAGTCATTCACGGTCCAAGCAAGCGTATCTTTTATCCATATTTGAAATCTTGAATATTTTCACTGTTTTTATAAGCAAGTCTTCACTAAGACTAAAACCAATTTGTTACTCGTTACGCATTTTTACTAACTAATATTTCAACTATAAATAGTCCCTGTGTTCGAACCCGATATTTGCTAATACTATTTTACAATTGACAAGGGTACACTGCCCGTGTTATAATCTAGTAAAGGTTAATTTTGGGAAAACTAGATTGCACGCATCAAGATCAAAACCAATTTTAGTTTTTTTTATAAAAAAATAATAATAATAAACAAGCCATACTTATATGTTAAAAAAATATGTATCCCGTCTTATTTTAAACACGCTTACGACACTTAACCCTTATTTCACCGACTACAAACAACTATTTTAACTATTTACAAATTCAATTTCTTTTACCACGTAAAATTCAAACTAAAAGATACCGTGATCCCAAAAAGAATTCTCCACCCTCTCAATATCTTCTACACCAAAAGTACCGTACAAACAAATACGTGAAATGAGGACTCGATAAATGCGCTACTACGGAAGTTGAACATCTCAAAGAGAAACGAGCTAGCAAACCATCCTAAGAATACAATCGATAAGTAGAAGGGATATATACATATATAGGCATAGGCGTACATACACTCAAATCCATACAACATATACAATACAAGCATGTATTAACCTCTTTCATGCAACCATACTTAGGAATCCATTGATGTCGTGGTACTTGTATAACTATGTTGGCCACCATACTTATACCAGTCCCCTTTCACTAATGCACTCCCTCCTATGATGGCACTTATAAGAATTAATACTACACATAACACATCAGTCTACCAACTCAAATAAGCGCATAGATCCTACAACTCATATAAGCACATAACCACAATATAAAATAAGATCCAAAATCCATGTATTAAAATAACGTAGCCAATGCATGAAACAAATAAACTCGTATTCCCGCTGAACCAGCGTAGACAAAATTCAAAATGTATAAAGAACATGAAAACATAATTCAGTGAAATACAACAATGACTAACGTATACGACCATGGTTCAACCCGCACTAGTCAAAACTCGTAAAGAAAATAACATGTAGTTAAGTATGAACAATACTAATTCATAACTTAACAAATATCGCAAAAATAACATCAAAAAACATCAACATTTATAAAATGCACACATACCCCTATGACGCCTATATGCAGGGACCCTTAAGCTATAGATTAGGCTACGCGACTAGGCAACCTAATTCTCTATAACCATTGTCGCTGATACCATTCTGTCACACCCCACCATGGCGGAATATGGGGCACGACGTATGGATATCATCAAAACAATAGCGTGTCTATAGAGTTAACTAAATGAAATAGAAATTTCATAAAAAGGTGACACAATGTCATGACAATATCTCAAACAATGCAGGCGTCTAGGTAAGTAGGTAACAGGCCTACCTCTTACCAAAGACATTCAAATAACACACATCAAACATATAGGTATCAAACAATATACTAAATCAAAAGACAAAATACAATCTAAGAGGAAAGGGATTCCTCCTAATGTAATTCTAGCAGCCTCTAAACTCTAGCCACACTTCTATTAGCATCCTTCTCAACTACCTCACCTGAAAATGACACTAAAATCTGTCAACATAAAGTTGGTGAGAACATAGGTTTAAGTTATCTAGAACATCATAAGAAACCTTTACATCCGCTGCAAAAAGTTGAAGGAAAACAATTTATAGTAATGGACCATAATGTGATAATCATGTTACATGCATCCACAACAAAACATAAACCAAGTACCGATCACATCTACAATTCACAAAGCACACTATAACAATCAAGAAGTATCCCGTCACACACACAAGAACACACACCACACTATCCGGATCTTTCCCACACCATCTGTGGAAAATGAACTATATCCCCGTCGAGATATCTTGCCTTCGAAGAGACGATGCACAAGTACTCAGGACGGATCGTGCCCCCCCCCCCCCCCCCCGAACCAAGAACTCAGGACGCATCGTGCCCCACGAACCAAGAACTCAGAACCAAGAACTCAGGACGGATCGTGCCCCACGAACCAAACACATCACAACTGGTCCCATAGACGCCCATACATCTACGTACCAATCCCAATCATAACCCAATCAAAATTCACATATCATAACACATATCAAAGCACATATGAGAACACATAAGCACGCAAGTCACACAATATCACATGTATGTCCACACATTTTAAAACATAGTACTAAATCATGTTAAATAACATTGCAAGTGTCATCTCCATCCCATACTGGAAAAAACATTTAAAAACGTAGCAAAACGGGACTATGAACTCACCTGATAGCATAGTAAGCTAGCACTCCTGCAAACCTATAAAATCATACACAACACACTTAGCTCAGGTCCTAACACCCAAGTTAATTAACAATCAAGGAGATGAATCTAATCCCCCAATCCCCACTATCTAGTTCTCCCACTACAAGCTATTCTATACGTAAAATTCCAGTTTTTCCCCGGTACGGTTTACTAGTCACTAAACGATCACATGAAGTGAACTTAACACCACACTTGACTCCTACCCTACTGGAGTTATGTTGTTATATGATCTAATAACTTCAAAAACTAATTTTATATTCTAATTACACGTTTAACCCTTTCGTTTAGTCTCTACGCCAAAAGTCGTTTTCACTAAAACTGATTTTCCGTACATGCTAAATGTTTGACACCAAAACCCCGACCTAAACACCTTAAATTTTATTGAAAACCTCCAGTCCTTTTATATACATTATAAAGATTTCCCAAATCAAAAATATTTGGCTATCTCATCCGTTTGGTTAGGTTTTGACTCAAATCCCCGAAATCAAAATTTATTCCTGAACAGCGCACTGTTTTTGTAAAAATTATTTGACGACCTTCCCGAACTCCATTTTCGACCAACCTTACATTTTTGAAAAGTAGACTCTCTGAACTTAATTTAAAAAAAAGAAACTCGACCAAAGGTGCTACCTACTGCCCGGAACAGTCGACACAAGATAGCCTTAAAAATCAGACTGTTTTACGCCTTTATGCACTAACCCTCTAAACATCATTAATTATCCCTAAATTTATAACACAAACCCTAAAATCATTAATGGATCTTAAATAATATATTTTTCCATAAAATTAATAAAACCCTAATCATCTCAATGATGGTTAATTAACAATATAATTATGATTAATTAATAAAAACATAAATTATATTAAAGTTTAATTGATCACTTACCTTGAAACAAGAAAAATTAATGAACCCTAATCATAATTTCGACTTCTCTTGATATCCATGGAAGATTTAGACTGATTTTAGGTTTATTTAGGGTTATTAGTCATTTTTAGGGGTCTAGGGGTGTTTATATAGGCCTTGGTAACCTTCTGGACAAGTTTAGGCCCAATTAGGACTTTTAAATGGTAATTATCCTATTTTTATTAATTTAATTATTAAAATTAAGGCTATGGGACCCATAAATTCGACTCCACTTTGTGTTTTATCATATTTATACTCTCCCCCTTCTATTTTATGTTTACTTATACTCCTATACACTTTTGGGACCAAACCGGGTACCCTTTTGCTAATTTTTCGACTTTTTACGCGATTTTTGAACTAGCTAATACTTCGCTTTTGGCTAGGTATCAAAGTTCAAGTTCGTTATAGTTCCGAATCTTTTCGAATTGAAAACCGGTCTTAAGTGCGACTCAATCGTCTTTTGGTGGATCAAAGATTTGGTTGATTTGTTTTTTAAACTAATTGCAAGTAATTAAAGTGTCGTTGAGTAAATGGAAGTTAAAATATTAATATTGAAATGATGAGTAAAACAATGCATATAAATGTACTAGCACTTAGAAAATTTTCAGAAAAATAAAAGGTACTATAAGAAAGTTATATCGAAAGAAACCAAAAACAGCCAAAAGGGAGTCCGATCGGAATGTATTCCGATCGGATGGTCGGAAAGGTGGGAAGGAGTAACACAATCGGAATGTGCAAACTTATCCAAATCGGAATAAAAGAAATATTAGCAATCGGAATGTCTAAAATCACACAAATCGGAAAATTGCTTGAGTCTCAATCGGAATAGGGAAATGCAACCAATCGGAAAGCACAACAAAGCTTTGATCGGAATAGGGTCAAAGATGAAACCAATCGGAATGGGGAATTAAGGTAACCATCGGAATAAGGGATAAACCCTACCGTCGGAATATGTGTGGTACCAATCCGAATATCAAGTACCTAATCCGATCAATCGATCGGAATGTGGAGATGGGACCCGTCGGAATAAGGCAACAATCGGAAAGGGGGAGGCAACAAACTTTCCTAAAATTGTGGAAACGGTTATGGTGTTGTACCGGTCGGAATATACCAATCGGAAAGGGGTTTTACCACCCTTTCCGAAATCTATGGAAAAAGAATAAGCTAGGAAATAAGCTAACTTTTACAAGCCAATTCCAAAACTTATAAATCCAAAATACTTAACCGAATCAAATAAGCACTTTATTCAACTTATCTAACTCGAAATTAAGTAACTTTTTAGATCAAACCATAAAAACATCAACTTTTTAATAAACTTTTTAATAAGGAAAATAAGATAATCATAAAAATAAGCCAATAAGCACAAAAGTCTTAAAACTTAATCAAATGAAAACTTATAAAATGATCAAAAGATTAACTTTTTAGCATGAAATCAATTAGAACAACACGGATCACATGATAATCACACCAAAATCAATCTTAAATCAAGGAAAAGTAGAATGAGATTAAGAAATAAAAGCTTAAAATAGAACTTTGATTAATGAAATAAGCATACAAAAATGTTTAATCTTGAAAGATTAAAGTAAAAAGATGAACTAGTGAGAGAAAGTTTAAGACTTTCTCTCTCTAAAAACTAAAAAGTGAAAAATTAACTAAAAACTCTCTCTCTAAAAACTAAAAGTGAAAAATTAACTAAAAATTCTAACTCCCCTCCTAATGACTATTAGGAGGGTATTTATAGGGAAGGAGTGCATGTGTTGCATCTTCTCTCTTGCTTTCTTCACGTTTTCTCGACTCGACTTTAATTCTTCGTCTTTGTCGTCTCGGGATTTGAACTTGTCTTTTAATTTTCTTCTTCTATTAGACTTAAGTTCTTCGAATACGTTAAACTTCCGTCTTTTGACTTTTTCTTCGATAAATCTTCAGAATAGGTCTTGGACTTCCGCTCTTTTTGCATTCTTGATCTTTTGACTTCGTCTTTTTCCCGTTTTCTTCAGTAAAAGCCCGT
The DNA here is from genome assembly GCA_025667525.1 of Glebionis coronaria. NCBI lineage: Eukaryota > Viridiplantae > Streptophyta > Magnoliopsida > Asterales > Asteraceae > Glebionis > Glebionis coronaria. The sequence continues at coordinate 256,283,797 of CM046878.1, forward strand.
GAAAGCCCGTGTTTTCTTCCTTTTTCATATTTAGGTCCTAAAACACAATAAAAACACAAACCGCGCATAATTCCGACTTTTACGACATAAATCACACGTTTTGGTCTTGTTATTATTGGAAATAAGTGGTAAAAGGATAAGTGTTTTCACACTTATTAAATCCCCTACACTTGACCATTGCAATGCCCTCATGCAATGCATTAATTTTAAAGCACGGTTTACATTTTCCATCATAAATAACCCACCTTGGCCTTTATTAAATACTAAACATAAAAGATAGAAATAAGTAAAGAAATTAAAAACTTACATTGGGTTTTGGCGGCCATGAACATTTATCATCCTCAAGTTTCACGTTCCCCATACCAAGCTTAAAAACGAGATCATTGTTATTATAAGTTAGCAAACTATCACGAACTCATGTGGCCCAATTATTCACTTAGACTCCCTTATTCCTAGGTGTATCTCTTATATTTTATTTTTTTTGTCTTGAATGATCACTAGGATGCATTGTTTGACTTATTTCGATAGTTATTTAGTCCGAAAATAAGGTGAACGATTTAATCAATAGTTAGCTAAAGGACCAAATCTTTTAAAACTGCTTCTCGGGATATCAGAAAGTTCATATCTTGGCATAACTTGGTTCGCGATTTGAGACCTTTCTCGGGCCGATATTTGGCAGCGACTTCATACTTCGAATCTTCGAGAGACGTTCTTGAAATTATGGTCTTCTCTTCATAATAGGAATTTCTTCACTTGAAGTTTTTGAGAGATTCTTCATCTTTGGACCACGACTTCTTCATTTTTCTCCAATCTTTATTTTGGACTTTGATATACAACGATCCGCCTCCTTTTAGGACTTGGATCTATTTATCCTCATACCTTGTTAGGGTCTTTTCGGATAGACTTCTCCATGACTTTTGGGGAGTTCTTGCTTTTCGTCGTGTGTCTCGATCCTTCATATTGATTTTCGATAAATGATTCTTCACATCACTTTTGGATCTTTAGCAACAAAATGTAGCCCTCATGCCTTGTTAGGGCCTTTTTGGACTCGCCAATCTTCGCGCCCCGCTTCATAAGTTATGCCTTGGCTATGAACTCTCGTCATTACCGAGCAACTTTTAAACGATCTGGGGCTAGAAGCTAAGTAACCTTTTAAATCGTACAACCTTATTTATTAGCAGATAATTTATTAGCAAGCGGAGGGAGAATAGGCTCATAATTAACTCACATAAATTCACGAAAGAATACTGAACTTATAATTGACTCTATCATCTCTCGTTCTCCACAGTTTAAAATCTCAAGGAATGAGACTCGTGGATGCTTAGCCTAATAAATCAAAGTTTTGGGTTTTCGAGTCGCCTATAGGATCTTGCAACTTCTTAGGCTTTTTCAAGTTTAGAAATCGCATTTTAAAGTTCCCTTGATAAACGACTCTCTAGGATCAATTATAGGAACTTGCGAAAAGTTCTTGTTCTTAACCCGTGAGAGTTAAGACTTTCGCGTTTTATAGCTCCCTATATAAAAGCCTAGCAAAACTTGACTTAAACATGTTAAGGATACTAGCTAGAGTAAACTTAGGCAAGTAAACTCGGGTTGAGTCAAAATGTTCACAACTAGGAAAAATCTAAAACCAAAAAATTTATTCTAGCAAAGGAAACATACAAAGGCAAATACAACTATACAACTAGGCCAAAATAGATTAAAAATTTTGAAAAGTGTCGAAAAATCAAATTTTCCGGTTAAAATGAGGGCAAATTCATTGAAAAGACCACTTACTTCGATAGAAGTCCCCCCTACACTTGAGATAAACATTGTCCTCAATGTTTAAGCATGTGGAAGTAAACTCCCCTACACTTAGGACATTGTGCACGTTGTTTAAATCTTGTTAAGGAGAGGACAACTAAAGTGAATTCAATGTGAACATATAGAATATGAAATATTGAATCACAAGAGTTTAGGATAGAACCGGGAAGATAGGAAACACGGTATCACGGTTCGTCAAAAGTCATCAAGATGCTTTCTGAAGCTTTAATCCCTGCACAGCTCAAGAAACAAGACAACAAACATATGCGGGGCTCCCCCTACACTTATTATGAAAGCAGTAAAGGATAGAACACGGGTTGCCTCCCGAGAAGCGCTTGTTTTTGTTCACCGAGTCATGAGCCTGACTCGACCCAATTTTAGTTCATGGGGAACGTGGTGAGGGATGGAATCATCTCCTGAGAGATGTCCTCACCAAAGTACAGTTTCAAACGCTGGCCATTCACCTTGAAATTGGGCCCATTCGGCTGAGAAAGCTCAATGGTCCCATATGGAAAGACTTTGGCGACGGTGAATGGACCAGTCCAGCGGCTCTTCAACTTGCCAGAGAAGATCTTCAACCGAGAGTTAAAGAGTAGAACTTGATCTCCAACGTGGAACTCTCGGTTCTTGATTTTAGCATCGTGGATCATCTTCGTCTTCTCCTTGTAGATCAGCGAGTTCTCATAAGCTTCATTCCTTAGTTCATTTAGCTCGTTGAGTTGAACCTTGCGATGATCACCGGCTTTGATGATGTCGAAGTTAGCCCACTTCAAGGCCCAGTGCGCCTTATGTTCCAGCTCGATGGGTAGGTGGCAAGCTTTCCCGTACACAAGACGATAGGGTGTACAACCGATCGGGGTCTTGTAAGCAGTACGGAAAGCCCACAGAGCATCATCTAGCTTATCGGCCCACGCGGCGCGATGCTCTCCCACAGTTCGCTCCAAAATTCTCTTCAAGCCACGATTGGAAATTTCGGCTTGCCCATTGGTTTGGGGATGATAGGCGGTGGAAAGACGGTGATTGACACCATACTTTGCCATGACTCTTGCAAATTGATCGTTGCAAAAATGAGTCCCGCGGTCACTGATGATAGCACGAGGAACGCCAAATCGAGCGAAAAGCTGCTTCAAAAAGTTCACAACCACCCTCGCATCATTCGTAGGAAGAGCCTTAGCTTCAACCCATTTAGAGACGTAGTCGACGGCGACGAGGATGTACTTGTTCCCTTTAGATGATGGAAATGGCCCCATAAAGTCGATGCCCCATACGTCAAAGATTTCACATTCCTGTATGAAATTTTGAGGCATCTCATCCTTATGTGTGATCTTGCCTTGACGTTGGCAAGCATCACAATGCTTAACCATTTCGTGAGCGTCACGATAAATGGTGGGCCAGTAGAATCCAGAATCAAACACTTTCTTAGCGGTGTAGTTGGGACCAAAGTGACCACCGGTGGGTCCTTTGTGGCAAGCTTGGAGGATGTCAAAAGCTGCCGGTCCGTCAACACATCGACGAATAATCAGATCAGCACACTGTTTGAATAGATAAGGGTCATCCCAAAAGTAAGTCTTAACATCGTTCAAGAACTTCTTCTTTTGTTGGGATGTTAACCCTTGGATGAGAATACCACCCGCTAAGTAGTTTGCGATGTCCGCAAACCACGGGGTGCCATCAAGATTGAGATTTATAGACATTAGAGTCTCCAGGGGGAAAGAGTCATTGATCTCTTTGTTCGGATGATCCCCCTGATATGGATCCTCAAGTCGACTCAAATGATCCGCGGCCAGGTTTTCGGCTCCCTTCTTGTCACGAATTTCAATGTTGAATTCTTGAAGGAGCAAAACCCAGCGAAGAAGTCTTGGCTTAGAATCGTTCTTTGTCATCAAGTACTTCAACGCGGAATGGTCCGTGTATACAATGGTGGTGGATAAAACAAGATAGGGGCGAAATTTCTCAAAAGCATAGACAACAGCTAAAAGCTCTTTTTCGGTTGTCGTATAATGCAATTGAGCCCCTGTCATTGTTTTGCTAGCGTAGTGGATTGGTTGGAAATGTTTATTCACACGTTGGTCTAAAACCGCACCAATAGCAAAGTCGCTAGCATCGCACATCAATTCAAAAGGCAGCTCCCAATTAGGGGTAACCAAGACCGGTGCCTTAGTTAGCTTATCCTTGAGAAGATTGAAGGCTTCGAGACACTCTTTAGAAAAAGATAAAAGGAGTATCTTTTTCCAAGAGGTGGGTCATCGGGCGAGCGATTTTAGAGAAATCCTGAATGAATCTACGATAGAAGCCCGCATGACCCAGAAAGCTTCTCACACCCTTCACGGTTGAAGGTGGAGGTAACTTGGCTATGACATCAACTTTGGCACGGTCGACTTCAAGACCGGCTTTAGAGATTTTGTGTCCTAGCACAATGCCTTCTTTTACCATAAAATGGCATTTTTCCCAATTGAGAACAAGGCGAGTGTCTTCGCACCGCTTAAGCATACGTTCCAAATTGGCAAGGCAAGCAGAGAAGGAATCCCCGAAGACCGAGAAATCATCCATGAAGACTTCCATGGTTTGCTCAACCATGTCATGGAAGATAGCCAACATACACCTTTGGAAGGTCCCGGGGGCATTGCATAAGCCAAAAGGCATACGTTTATAAGCAAATGTGCCATAGGGACAAGTGAATGTTGTCTTCTCTTGATCTTGAGGATCGATGGGTATTTGAAAATAACCCGAGAAACCATCCAGAAAGCAGTAATATTCATTACCCGCTAGACGTTCAAGCATTTGGTCCATAAAAGGTAGAGGGAAATGATCCTTTCTCGTGGCATCATTGAGTTTGCGGTAGTCTATACAAACTCTCCACCCAGTAACGAGACGGGTAGGAATTAACTCGTTGTTTGCATTGGGCACAACGGTGATTCCGCCTTTCTTAGGCACACAATGGACTGGACTAACCCACGGTGAATCCGAAATAGGGTAAATCATACCCGCATCAAGAAGTTTGATAACCTCTTTTTTGATGACTTCATGGATTTTAGGATTCACCCTTCGTTGACTTTGAATTGTGGGCTTAAAGTCGTCCTCCATGAGAATTTTATGTGTGCAGAAATGAGGATCAATTCCACGGATGTCCGAGATTTTCCAAGCGATAGCGCGTTTATGCTTCTTCAACACAGCGACAAGTCGGGCTTTTTCGTCTTCTTTCAGATACTTTGCGATGATGACCGGTAGCTTCTCGTCGTCTTCCAGAAAAACGTACTCAAGATGAGGCGGTAGGTCCTTAAGCTCGAGAGTAGGAGGATTCTCAATAGATGGTGAAACTAACGATGGATCATCATTAGTCACCTCTTTAGGAGCAGGAGGAGACAACGGGTCCTCATTGAGAAGTCTCTCAATAGTACGAATGTCTTCATCCCAATTGGTGGACAAATTATCATACTTAATATCGAGAGGACCCAAACTAGCTTCGAAGTCATCCAAGTCACTTTCTCCGAAAGGAGTCAATGCTGGAGCAATTGAGGCAACGGTCTCAACATTGGGTAGAGAATGAGTGCTTTTGCAAGCATCATGAAAATGTTCTTCACAAGCCTCATCGAGAACATCAATAGCATTAACGCTCTCATACGAATAAGGTTGCTTAGAAATCTTACCCATGTTGAAGACAATTTGATCGTCACCAACTCTCATGATTATTTCGCCTGCGGCTACATCAATAAGAGTGCGACCGGTCCTCAGAAATGGACGTCCGACGATTAATGGAACACGGGGATCCATCTCGTAATCAACGACGACAAAATCCGCCGGGAAGGTGAATTTATCGACGCCAACAAAGACATCTTCGGCTATCCCCACTGGATAAGCAACCGTGCGGTTGGCTAATTCCAAAGTCATTTTGGTGGGGACTAGCTCGGGGAGAGATAATTGCTTCCAAACACTTAAAGGCATTAAGTTTATACTGGCACCTAGATCGGCTAGGGCCATGCAATTCTCTACTCCTGGGAAGTTGCAAGGAATCAAGAAGCGACCCGGATCACCAAGTTTGGTGGGCAATTGCCTTAAGAGCACTGCGGAGCAATTCTCATTAAGGTGGGTCTGAGCAATGTCCAGAAGCTTTTCTTTATCACTTAAAAGATCTTTAAACATCTTAGCGTATTTGGGCATGTGAGCGAGAGCCTCGGCAAAGGAGATGTTAAAATTCAATTGTTTAAACATTTTAAGAAAGTTTGAAACTTGAATATCATCCTTGCTCTTTTGCTTCTCTTTCCTCAACCTTGAAGGATAAGGTATATTGGATGAAGAAGAAGGCTTTAAGGGAATAGGATCACTCACAGCCACGGGTGGTGGGGAAATGGGGATAGAAGGTGAAGGAGGTGAAGAAAGTTGCTCGATTTCCTTGTTCACAATCACGGGTGGAGGTGTAGGAAGCTCGGGTTCCATATAACCTTTTCCACTTCGAGTGGTGATTGCTTTCATCTCCCCTCTTGGGTTCGCAACGGTATTACTCGGAAGAGTACCCGAAGCAGAGGGTTGATTACCTTGGATGAGCGAACCAATCATATCACGAAGGTGAAGAGCTTGATTGTTAAAAGAGTTTTGCATATTGGCATTAATATCATTGCTGTGTTTGGCCATATCATTCCTTAGCTCGGCTCGAATATCGCTCCCTTGTTTCACCATGTCATTCTTCAAGTTGACAAATTGACTCTGAAGATTCGTCACCATCTCACGATTGGTCTTCATGAACGTCTCGACGTCTTGGTTAACGGCCATCGGTTGATTGAGAGGTGGAGCTTGGTAAGCTTGAGAATTTCCTTGAGTTGGGTATGGGTTTCTTTGGGATTGATATTGATTTTGAGCACGAGGTTGGGATTGATTGTTTCGGTTAAAGCTTTGTTGTTGGTTTTGGTTTGCAGGAGGGAAACCAGGAGGAGCAAGATAATTGTTGGAACGATAACTTAGCAAGCCACGATCTCCTTGAGGGCGAGCTTGATAGCCTCCCGTGGGATAAGTACCGTATGCTGCGTTAACGTCTTCAGAATAACTGCCGTGAGTAGAAGGACACTCATTGTAGGAATGAGGACCACCACATGTGTCACACGAAATAGCAACGGCTTTAGCTTGTTGAGTTTGGTTAGAAGTCAAAATTTGGAGACTTTTGTTAATATCGAGAATAGCACGTTCCAAAATAGACGGGTTGGTGGTGGAAGAAGTAGACGAAACATTGACTCTCTGATTAGATCTTGAGGATGCGGAAGAATCCCAATTCTTGTGGTGAGTAGTCATGTTTTCAATCAACTCTCGACACTCCTCCGGTCTCCTTTTCATAAAAGTACCACCGGCGGCGGCATTGATCGTGTCACGATCACGAAAGGTGAGACCATTGTAAAAGGTGTCAATGAGAGTGACGGGGAGCATATTGTGATTAGGACAGCGGTCGATCAAATCATTGTAACGTTCCCAAGCATCGAAAAGCGATTCATCATTCTCTTGCATAAATCCACTGATTTGGTTACGAAGGCTAGTGACCATGGATGGGGGAAAGTAGCGCGATAAAAAGCGTTGAGTCATGTCGTTCCACGTATGAATAGAATTCTTAGGAAGACGGTCAAACCATTTTTCGGCATGGTGAGAAAGCGAGTGTGGAAAAAGTTGAAGGCGAAGGTCATCCATAGAAACACCGGGGCACTTCATGCTTTGGGTAATAGTAATGAATTTGTCGAGGTGTTTGTTGGCATCATCATCCGGAATTCCACGAAACGGGTTCGTTTGAACTTGTTGTATCATATGATGCTTCAACGAAAACTCCTGAGCCGTGACGTGCATTGGCGCAATCGGGCCTCCGCGTCCATTCATGGTGGGTTGGCACAATTCCTCCATGGTTCGTAAATCTGGTAGAAGGACATTGTTGTTGTTATTGTTGTTGTGGTTGTTATTCAAATTATTTTGAGGTGGGTGATTATTGTTGTTGTTAACACCAGCCATATCTAAATCTTCAAGAGTCTCAGGCTCAGAATAGTTTGTAGATCTAGTACGCATGCACCTGCAGAAGAAAAATATACACAAGGAATATCTATATAATCTTTTTGGTTTTTATCGGTTTTTTAATGTTTTTGTATTTTTGAAGAGTTTTATATTTTTTATGGATTTTTGAAAATTTTTATAGCAATGAAAATAACGTTCAAAGAACGGATCCCAAAATTCAATGCGTCTCTCACTAGAAACCGTTTATCTTAACGAAAAGAGCCGGCAGCGGCGCCATTTAATACTTCGCTTTTGGCTAGGTATCAAAGTTCAAGTTCGTTATAGTTCCGAATCTTTTCGAATTGAAAACCGGTCTTAAGTGCGACTCAATCGTCTTTTGGTGGATCAAAGATTTGGTTGATTTGTTTTTTAAACTAATTGCAAGTAATTAAAGTGTCGTTGAGTAAATGGAAGTTAAAATATTAATATTGAAATGATGAGTAAAACAATGCATATAAATGTACTAGCACTTAGAAAATTTTCAGAAAAATAAAAGGTACTATAAGAAAGTTATATCGAAAGAAACCAAAAACAGCCAAAAGGGACTCCGATCGGAATGTATTCCGATCGGATGGTCGGAAAGGTGGGAAGGAGTAACACAATCGGAATGTGCAAACTTATCCAAATCGGAATAAAAGAAATATTAGCAATCGGAAAGGTGGGAAAAAGCAACTCAATCGGAATATGGGGACAAGGGTCAATCGGAATATATGAAGATGCTGTCAATCGGAACACTTAAACTCTGACCCAATCGGAATACAATACACCTTACCGTCGGAATATCAAGGGAGACACCAATCGGAATCCGGGGAAGGGGTGCCGATCGGAAAAGGGATTTAAGCCCTTTCCGAAAATGGAGGAAATCAGTTGGGGAACACCCGGTCGGAATAACACCAATCGGAAAGGGGAGTTTACCACCCTTTCCGAAATTTGTGGAAAATGAATAAGCTAGGAAATAAGCTAACTTTTATAAGCCAATTCCAAAACTTATAAATCCAAAATACTTAGCCGAATCAAATAAGCACTTTGATCAACTTATTTAACTCGAAATCAAGCAACTTTTTAGATCAAACCATAAAAACATAAACTTTTTAATAAACTTTTTAATAAGAAAAATGAGATGATCATAAAAATAAGCCAATAAGCACAAAAGTCTTAAAGCTTAATCAAATGAAATCTTATAAAATGATCAAAAGATTAACTTTTTAGCATGAAATCAATTAGAACAACACGGATCACATGATAATCACACCAAAATCAATCTTAAATCAAAGAAAAGTAGAATGAGATTAAGAAATAAAAGCTTAAAATGGAACTTGATTAATAAAAATAAGCATACAAAAGTGTTAAACTTGAAAGATTAAAACTAAAAGATGAACTAGTGAGAGAAAGTTTAAGACTTTCTCTCTCTAAAAACTAAAAGTGAAAAATTAACTAAAAATTCTAACTCCCCTCCTAATGACTATTAGGAGGGTATTTATAGGGAAGGAGTGCATGTGTTGCATCTTCTCTCTTGCTTTCTTCACGTTTTCTCGACTCGACTTTAATTCTTCGTCTTTGTCGTCTCGGGATTTGAACTTGTCTTTTAATTTTCTTCTTCTATTAGACTTAAGTTCTTCGAATACGTTAAACTTCCGTCTTTTGACTTTTTCTTCGATAAATCTTCAGAATAGGTCTTGGACTTCCGCTCTTTTTGCATTCTTGATCTTTTGACTTCGTCTTTTTCCCGTTTTCTTCAGTAAAAGCCCGTGAAAGCCCGTGTTTTCTTCCTTTTTCATATTTAGGTCCTAAAACACAATAAAAACACAAACCGCGCATAATTCCGACTTTTACGACATAAATCACACGTTTTGGTCTTGTTATTATTGGAAATAAGTGGTAAAAGGATAAGTGTTTTCACACTTATTAAATCCCCTACACTTGACCATTGCAATGCCCTCATGCAATGCATTAATTTTAAAGCACGGTTTACATTTTCCATCATAAATAACCCACCTTGGCCTTTATTAAATACTAAACATAAAAGATAGAAATAAGTAAAGAAATTAAAAACTTACATTGGGTTTTGGCGGCCATGAACATTTATCATCCTCAAGTTTCACGTTCCCCATACCAAGCTTAAAAACGAGATCATTGTTATTATAAGTTAGCAAACTATCACGAACTCATGTGGCCCAATTATTCACTTAGACTCCCTTATTCCTAGGTGTATCTCTTATATTTTATTTTTTTGTCTTGAATGATCACTAGGATGCATTGTTTGACTTATTTCGATAGTTATTTAGTCCGAAAATAAGGTGAACGATTTAATCAATAGTTAGCTAAAGGACCAAATCTTTTAAAACTGCTTCTCGGGATATCAGAAAGTTCATATCTTGGCATAACTTGGTTCGCGATTTGAGACCTTTCTCGGGCCGATATTTGGCAGCGACTTCATACTTCGAATCTTCGAGAGACGTTCTTGAAATTATGGTCTTCTCTTCATAATAGGAATTTCTTCACTTGAAGTTTTTGAGAGATTCTTCATCTTTGGACCACGACTTCTTCATTTTTCTCCAATCTTTATTTTGGACTTTGATATACAACGATCCGCCTCCTTTTAGGACTTGGATCTATTTATCCTCATACCTTGTTAGGGTCTTTTCGGATAGACTTCTCCATGACTTTTGGGGAGTTCTTGCTTTTCGTCGTGTGTCTCGATCCTTCATATTGATTTTCGATAAATGATTCTTCACATCACTTTTGGATCTTTAGCAACAAAATGTAGCCCTCATGCCTTGTTAGGGCCTTTTTGGACTCGCCAATCTTCGCGCCCCGCTTCATAAGTTATGCCTTGGCTATGAACTCTCGTCATTACCGAGCAACTTTTAAACGATCTGGGGCTAGAAGCTAAGTAACCTTTTAAATCGTACAACCTTATTTATTAGCAGATAATTTATTAGCAAGCGGAGGGAGAATAGGCTCATAATTAACTCACATAAATTCACGAAAGAATACTGAACTTATAATTGACTCTATCATCTCTCGTTCTCCACAGTTTAAAATCTCAAGGAATGAGACTCGTGGATGCTTAGCCTAATAAATCAAAGTTTTGGGTTTTCGAGTCGCCTATAGGATCTTGCAACTTCTTAGGCTTTTTCAAGTTTAGAAATCGCATTTTAAAGTTCCCTTGATAAACGACTCTCTAGGATCAATTATAGGAACTTGCGAAAAGTTCTTGTTCTTAACCCGTGAGAGTTAAGACTTTCGCGTTTTATAGCTCCCTATATAAAAGCCTAGCAAAACTTGACTTACCCATGTTAAGGATACTAGCTAGAGTAAACTTAGGCAAGTAAACTCGGGTTGAGTCAAAATGTTCACAACTAGGAAAAATCTAAAACCAAAAAATTTATTCTAGCAAAGGAAACATACAAAGGCAAATACAACTATACAACTAGGCCAAAATAGATTAAAATTTTTGAAAAATGTCGAAAAATCAAATTTTCCGGTTAAAATGAGGGCAAATTCATGGAAAAGACCACTTACTTCGATAGAAGTCCCCCCTACACTTGAGATAAACATTGTCCTCAATGTTTAAGCATGTGGAAGTAAACTCCCCTACACTTAGGACATTGTGCACGTTGTTTAAATCTTGTTAAGGAGAGGACAACTAAAGTGAATTCAATGTGAACATATAGAATATGAAATATTGAATCACAAGAGTTTAGGATAGAACCGGGAAGATAGGAAACACGGTATCACGGTTCGTCAAAAGTCATCAAGATGCTTTCTGAAGCTTTAATCCCTGCACAGCTCAAGAAACAAGACAACAAACATATGCGGGGCTCCCCCTACACTTATTATGAAAGCAGTAAAGGATAGAACACGGGTTGCCTCCCGAGAAGCGCTTGTTTTTGTTCACCGAGTCATGAGCCTGACTCGACCCAAATTTAGTTCATGGGGAACGTGGTGAGGGATGGAATCATCTCTTGAGAGATGTCCTCACCAAAGTACAGCTTCAAACGCTGGCCATTCACCTTGAAATTGGGCCCATTCGACTGAGAAAGCTCAATGGTCCCATACGGAAAGACGTTGGCAACGGTGAATGGACCAGACCAGCGGCTCTTCAACTTGCCAGAGAAGATCTTCAACCGAGAGTTAAAGAGTAGAACTTGATCTCCAACGTGGAACTCTCGGTTCTTGATTTTAGCATCGTGGATCATCTTCGTCTTCTCCTTGTAGATCAGCGAGTTCTCATAAGCTTCATTCCTTAGTTCATTTAGCTCGTTGAGTTGAACCTTGCGATGATCACCGGCTTTGATGATGTCGAAGTTAGCCCACTTCAAGGCCCAGTGCGCCTTATGTTCCAGCTCGATGGGTAGGTGGCAAGCTTTCCCGTACACAAGACGATAGGGTGTACAACCGATCGGGGTCTTGTAAGCAGTACGGAAAGCCCACAGAGCATCATCTAGCTTATCGGCCCACGCGGCGCGATGCTCTCCCACAGTTCGCTCCAAAATTCTCTTCAAGCCACGATTGGAAATTTCGGCTTGCCCATTGGTTTGGGGATGATAGGCGGTGGAAAGACGGTGATTGACACCATACTTTTCCATGACTCTTGCAAATTGATCGTTGCAAAAATGAGTCCCGCGGTCACTGATGATAGCACGAGGAACGCCAAATCGAGCGAAAAGCTGCTTCAAAAAGTTCACAACCACCCTCGCATCATTCGTAGGAAGAGCCTTAGCTTCAACCCATTTAGAGACGTAGTCGACGGCGACGAGGATGTACTTGTTCCCTTTAGATGATGGAAATGGCCCCATAAAGTCGATGCCCCATACGTCAAAGATTTCACATTCCTGTATGAAATTTTGAGGCATCTCATCCTTATGTGTGATCTTGCCTTGACGTTGGCAAGCATCACAATGCTTAACCATTTCGTGAGCGTCACGATAAATGGTGGGCCAGTAGAATCCAGAATCAAACACTTTCTTAGCGGTGTAGTTGGGACCAAAGTGACCACCGGTGGGTCCTTTGTGGCAAGCTTGGAGGATGTCAAAAGCTGCCGGTCCGTCAACACATCGACGAATAATCAGATCAGCACACTGTTTGAATAGATAAGGGTCATCCCAAAAGTAAGTCTTAACATCGTTCAAGAACTTCTTCTTTTGTTGGGATGTTAACCCTTGGATGAGAATACCACCCGCTAAGTAGTTTGCGATGTCCGCAAACCACGGGGTGCCATCAAGATTGAGATTTATAGACATTAGAGTCTCCAGGGGGAAAGAGTCATTGATCTCTTTGTTCGGATGATCCCCCTGATATGGATCCTCAAGTCGACTCAAATGATCCGCGGCCAGGTTTTCGGCTCCCTTCTTGTCACGAATTTCAATGTTGAATTCTTGAAGGAGCAAAACCCAGCGAAGAAGTCTTGGCTTAGAATCGTTCTTTGTCATCAAGTACTTCAACGCGGAATGGTCCGTGTATACAATGGTGGTGGATAAAACAAGATAGGGGCGAAATTTCTCAAAAGCATAGACAACAGCTAAAAGCTCTTTTTCGGTTGTCGTATAATGCAATTGAGCCCCTGTCATTGTTTTGCTAGCGTAGTGGATTGGTTGGAAATGTTTATTCACACGTTGGCCTAAAACCGCACCAATAGCAAAGTCGCTAGCATCGCACATCAATTCAAAAGGCAGCTCCCAATTAGGGGTAACCAAGACCGGTGCCTTAGTTAGCTTATCCTTGAGAAGATTGAAGGCTTCGAGACACTCTTTAGAAAAGATAAAAGGAGTATCTTTTTCCAAGAGGTGGGTCATCGGGCGAGCGATTTTAGAGAAATCCTGAATGAATCTACGATAGAAGCCCGCATGACCCAGAAAGCTTCTCACACCCTTCACGGTTGAAGGTGGAGGTAACTTGGCTATGACATCAACTTTGGCACGGTCGACTTCAAGACCGGCTTTAGAGATTTTGTGTCCTAGCACAATGCCTTCTTTTACCATAAAATGGCATTTTTCCCAATTGAGAACAAGGCGAGTGTCTTCGCACCGCTTAAGCATACGTTCCAAATTGGCAAGGCAAGCAGAGAAGGAATCCCCGAAGACCGAGAAATCATCCATGAAGACTTCCATGGTTTGCTCAACCATGTCATGGAAGATAGCCAACATACACCTTTGGAAGGTCCCGGGGGCATTGCATAAGCCAAAAGGCATACGTTTATAAGCAAATGTGCCATAGGGACAAGTGAATGTTGTCTTCTCTTGATCTTGAGGATCGATGGGTATTTGAAAATAACCCGAGAAACCATCCAGAAAGCAGTAATATTCATTACCCGCTAGACGTTCAAGCATTTGGTCCATAAAAGGTAGAGGGAAATGATCCTTTCTCGTGGCATCATTGAGTTTGCGGTAGTCTATACAAACTCTCCACCCAGTAACGAGACGGGTAGGAATTAACTCGTTGTTTGCATTGGGCACAACGGTGATTCCGCCTTTCTTAGGCACACAATGGACTGGACTAACCCACGGTGAATCCGAAATAGGGTAAATCATACCCGCATCAAGAAGTTTGATAACCTCTTTTTTGATGACTTCATGGATTTTAGGATTCACCCTTCGTTGACTTTGAATTGTGGGCTTAAAGTCGTCCTCCATGAGAATTTTATGTGTGCAGAAATGAGGATCAATTCCACGGATGTCCGAGATTTTCCAAGCGATAGCGCGTTTATGCTTCTTCAACACAGCGACAAGTCGGGCTTTTTCGTCTTCTTTCAGATCCTTTGCGATGATGACCGGTAGCTTCTCGTCGTCTTCCAGAAAAACGTACTCAAGATGAGGCGGTAGGTCCTTAAGCTCGAGAGTAGGAGGATTCTCAATAGATGGTGAAACTAACGATGGATCATCATTAGTCACCTCTTTAGGAGCAGGAGGAGACAACGGGTCCTCATTGAGAAGTCTCTCAATAGTACGAATGTCTTCATCCCAATTGGTGGACAAATTATCATACTTAATATCGAGAGGACCCAAACTAGCTTCGAAGTCATCCAAGTCACTTTCTCCGAAAGGAGTCAATGCTGGAGCAATTGAGGCAACGGTCTCAACATTGGGTAGAGAATGAGTGCTTTTGCAAGCATCATGAAAATGTTCTTCACAAGCCTCATCGAGAACATCAATAGCATTAACGCTCTCATACGAATAAGGTTGCTTAGAAATCTTACCCATGTTGAAGACAATTTGATCGTCACCAACTCTCATGATTATTTCGCCTGCGGCTACATCAATAAGAGTGCGACCGGTCCTCAGAAATGGACGTCCGACGATTAATGGAACACGGGGATCCATCTCGTAATCAACGACGACAAAATCCACCGGGAAGGTGAATTTATCGACGCCAACAAAGACATCTTCGGCTATCCCCGGCAGCGGCGCCATTTAATACTTCGCTTTTGGCTAGGTATCAAAGTTCAAGTTCGTTATAGTTCCGAATCTTTTCGAATTGAAAACCGGTCTTAAGTGCGACTCAATCGTCTTTTGGTGGATCAAAGATTTGGTTGATTTGTTTTTTAAACTAATTGCGAGTAATTAAGGTGTCGTTGCGTAAATGGAAGTTAAAAGATTACTATTGAAATCAAAAGTAAAATAATGCATAAAACTTAAAGGTGACAATGAAAAATGCTAACTCACTAAATTAAACTAACACTTGGAAAATTTTCAGAAAAATAAAAGGTACTATATGAAAGTTATATCGAAAGGAACCAAAACAAGCCAACAAGGACTCCCGATCGGAATATTTTCCGATCGGCTGATCGGAAAGTGGAAAAAGCAACTCAATCGGAATATGGGGACAAGGGTCAATCGGAATATATGAAGATGCTGTCAATCGGAACACTTAAACTCTGACCCAATCGGAATACAATACACCTTACCGTCGGAATATCAAGGGAGACACCAATCGGAATCCGGGGAAGGGGTGCCGATCGGAAAAGGGATTTAAGCCCTTTCCGAAAATGGAGGAAATCAGTTGGGGAACACCCGGTCGGAATAACACCAATCGGAAAGGGGAGTTTACCACCCTTTCCGAAATTTGTGGAAAATGAATAAGCTAGGAAATAAGCTAACTTTTATAAGCCAATTCCAAAACTTATAAATCCAAAATACTTAGCCGAATCAAATAAGCACTTTGATCAACTTATTTAACTCGAAATCAAGCAACTTTTTAGATCAAACCATAAAAACATAAACTTTTTAATAAACTTTTTAATAAGAAAAATGAGATGATCATAAAAATAAGCCAATAAGCACAAAAGTCTTAAAGCTTAATCAAATGAAATCTTATAAAATGATCAAAAGATTAACTTTTTAGCATGAAATCAATTAGAACAACACGGATCACATGATAATCACACCAAAATCAATCTTAAATCAAAGAAAAGTAGAATGAGATTAAGAAATAAAAGCTTAAAATGGAACTTGATTAATAAAAATAAGCATACAAAAGTGTTAAACTTGAAAGATTAAAACTAAAAGATGAACTAGTGAGAGAAAGTTTAAGACTTTCTCTCTCTAAAAACTAAAAGTGAAAAATTAACTAAAAATTCTAACTCCCCTCCTAATGACTATTAGGAGGGTATTTATAGGGAAGGAGTGCATGTGTTGCATCTTCTCTCTTGCTTTCTTCACGTTTTCTCGACTCGACTTTAATTCTTCGTCTTTGTCGTCTCGGGATTTGAACTTGTCTTTTAATTTTCTTCTTCTATTAGACTTAAGTTCTTCGAATACGTTAAACTTCCGTCTTTTGACTTTTTCTTCGATAAATCTTCAGAATAGGTCTTGGACTTCCGCTCTTTTTGCATTCTTGATCTTTTGACTTCGTCTTTTTCCCGTTTTCTTCAGTAAAAGCCCGTGAAAGCCCGTGTTTTCTTCCTTTTTCATATTTAGGTCCTAAAACACAATAAAAACACAAACCGCGCATAATTCCGACTTTTACGACATAAATCACACGTTTTGGTCTTGTTATTATTGGAAATAAGTGGTAAAAGGATAAGTGTTTTCACACTTATTACTAGCCTTCATTTCTAAAAGTTTCTAAATATAGAAAGTAACTATAAAACTTATCTTAACCATATTATATATACCTAATACATACATACAACATACGATACGTACACGAAACCTTATCAAAACGATACCCGAACTTTTCTGCAGTTCATTTCTGAACTCATTTCATTTCATTTCATTTCGTTTCATTTCCAACTTATACCATTATTTATACATTCATGTGAACTCATGAGCACGAACCAACCCCATCACATCATGATATAACGTACCATGTACTACATAAACAATGTCTAACATCATGATAAAGTCTCAAATATGAGCACATAACACATAAACGCACACCAAGCACATGATCAACATCAAACAGTCAAAAGTGAAAAATCCAAAATCTAACGTTGTCACAAATCATGTGTGGGGCTGTTGGGTGGTGAGGTGTCAAGTTTATGAGTTGGGTTGTGTTAACTAAACCCTTAATCATTAATCTGGATGATATTAGGGTTTAATTCAAAGTGGTTAAGGAATACCCAATTTTCGTATGAACATGAAGAACAATGGGGTTTGATCTGTTTTGTTTTTTAAATATGTGCTAGGGCGCCAATATTTAAACTAATCAGTTAAGATTAGTTTAATTAAGTGAGTGGTAAGTGAGGTGGAAGAAGGGTGGGTTCTGATTGGTTGAGGGGATTTGGTGGGTGAGGTGGCAACATATGGTTGGTCTAGGTAAGATGTTGTGTCGGCCAGCTTTAGTCCTCCATCTCTCTTTCTCTTTTCCCTTGCCATTTAAACAGCCAAATTCGTTTTCCCTTTGTTAATGAAGTTTCAAAACTTCTATTTTGGCCACAAAACTTTTCACAGGGACTTGTTTTGTATTTCTTTGATATTTGAAGGACTGATCTTGCACATTTTTGAACTTTGAAGGTGTTCATGGTATGTTTGAATATAAGGATGACCAATATTGACAATTTAGTTTTGATGAGGGACTAAACTTGCTAATTCTTCAAAATGGAGGGTCCTTTTTGCAATTTTGACAAACTTTAAGGAGCAAACTTGTAATTATGAATTTACAAGGGTTTAAAGTGTCAATTCTTCAATATTGGAGGACCCTTCTTGCATAATCTTCAAATCTTCAAGGTTTATTCTTGGAAAATCATTACTTGGGCTTGGTTCATTGTGCGACTTCTTTTCCTGTGTTCGTTTTTGCATGTTCTTTGTGATCTTTTGTCATTTCCTCAATATCTGTACCTAAAATACACAAGTAACAAACACAAGCATATATTTGGCCATTTTCATGATATTTTATGCATTTAAAGCCCTTTTTAGACGATGAGACTATGTATAAAAGCAGTCTCATCACTCCCCCATACTAAACCATTATCGTGCCCTCACGCAATGCTAGAATAAAGTATCATAGCACCTCCAAATTTCATTTTTATTCACTTTAATTGAACGATAAACTAGCTACACTACTACTATTGCTACTACTTGTGTTTTAGACATAATGTATGATTTTCATCGCAAAATGGGACGTTTAGGTTCATAGAATAAGAACACGTGAATGCTTCGTTAGAAATAATTTCGTCGTCCTTGATTTTCACCCAAATTCCATGCTAAGCGTGCAACGAGATCATTGTCATTATAAGTTAGTAATGCTAACACTACTCATATGCCCTAATCACGTACTTATCCTCCCATTTTCCTAAGTTGTATCTCTTATATTTTATTTTGTCTTGAATGTTTCACGAGGATACATTGTTTGACTTATGCGATAATTGAGATTTAGGTCTAAAAATAGAGCCCTAACGGTGTAACCAAGACCATCGAATTAATAACCCCTCCTAATAGACAACGATGTCAAAAAATTAAGTCAACAAGAAGGATCGATAAACACGGTTTTATAACGGTTTTGAACATGAGACTTATTACCAAGACTTTTATGCGCCCCCTAACGGAAGGGCCTTATTATCATAGGTTTACCTCCATCTTTTATTCAACTTCGCCATGAAACTTTTATTATGACTTCGGTCTTGCCTTGCCTTTTATTGAACCTCGCCATGAGGTGTTTATTATGGCCAAAGACGTATATCCTCACGCTAAGGCGAATTTTGGATCTTGAAAGCTTCAAGGATTAAGGCTTGATTCACTTTCAATTTTGCATAGATTTTTTGGCGTTGTGAGCTTCAAATTGTTTGCTTGATTTAGGTAAGCAATTGAAATCTTATTATTGGGTGAAACTTTCGATTATTCGGGTTGCCAATACCTCAAAAACATGACGCTGGCGATACCTTAATGTCTTCCCAGTTTAATTACATGGAAGCTACTAGAAAAGAATAGAAACCAACAATCAAGACTAAACCGCTAAGTCAATATTTATTAAGCAAAAAATATTTACAAGCGAGGAGAGAATAAGCAAACAACGAGAACACATGAGTTTTTGAAAGAATACGAGTACTCTACGGTTAGCATAGTAACTTATAATTAACTCTATCATTTCTCATCCTCATTTAAGATACTTAGCCTAATATAAAGTTAAGGAATCAAAGCTAAGTACTCAACACACACGGTCGAGTAAAAAATTATTCTTATTCTCGCCATCGGAAAATCTACATTCGTGTCTTCAAACACTTATAAAACATGAGAAATTTTTTAAAATTTGGCCATTTTTAGCCTTATTTTGCAACAAAACGATAAACAAAAAGATACTTTGGAAAGCGTGAAGGTTTGGCAAGACAAGTATCTATTCACCCCCCATACTAAAGTTAAACATTGTCCTCAATGTTTCGAGTCTAAGGGTTGGAAACCCCTATACTAGAGACGTAGTCGAATGCTTAATCTAGCATGAAAAGGGTGTAACCTTTAAATTA
This sequence comes from Glebionis coronaria, assembly GCA_025667525.1. NCBI lineage: Eukaryota > Viridiplantae > Streptophyta > Magnoliopsida > Asterales > Asteraceae > Glebionis > Glebionis coronaria. The sequence goes on from CM046878.1 coordinate 256,303,517, forward strand.
ATAGCCATTTATGAAGTGTGCTATAAACCTAAGGTTAGAACATAAAAGGATATATCAAGGATATTGAGAAATTCTTAAAAGCAAACGATTGAGTGCTCCCATAAAACGAACACGAGAGGCTCCAATCGTGAAGATAATGATCATCTAAAATCCACAATTCACAAACAACCACGGAACAAAGGTTGGAAGGGCACAAATCCCCTCACATTAAACTAATTAGAAAGAGATAATATGTACATGGATAAGCATGTGTCTCCCCCACGAGGCACCTTGTTTTTGATAACCGAGTCAAAAGCTCGACTCGAATCCCCGATAAATGTGATCATTTAGGGATAATCATGGTATGGTTAATTTTTGGTGGGGCTTACATGATAAACAAGGCCCAAAAACAACCGGTATTAAGGACTAAGTCCTTTGATGGTGCAAAATTGTAAAACCCGCATACTTTTACCATGAATAGTACCCTTGAGATCGTACGTATATGATTAGAACGTTCCTTTTATAACATGTTTACGTTTCACGTATAAGAATTTCAAGTATTACGTACGTGTTAGAACACGATAAGTAGTTATTACGTATGAACACACGATAATTATTCCAAAAATAATTATAAACACGAACATGCGATCATGAAATCATGAACGTAATTTAATCACGAGATAATATTATTTACGTATATATATTTATTACGAACACGAATAAATATATTAAGTCACGATCAATAATTAATTAGAACACATAAAACACGAACACGATAAAACACGAACACACACTATAATTTTTATACTCGAGAAATGTACGGGTTACCCTTATGTGGGCCCCTACCCACGAAATTAGGAAGAAAAAGGGCCAAGCCCATTGTTTTTTTACTAAACAAGAAAAATTAGGAAAAACATGTCATTTATCACAAAACGAGAAAATAAACAAAAACCCTAATTCTTCTTCCTTCTCCCTCTTTTGGCCGCCAATTTTAATAACACCAAAGAGGTGCTCGGGTTGATTTTTTGATCTTGAATTTTGTGCAAGCATTCGTGTGTGTTCATCCTTGATCGATCCACGCATTCGGTATAACCTTTTTAATCCTTTTCTTTTATGTTTTGATTTATTATATCACATAAAATCATGATGTTTTTAAAAATTAATTAAAAACATTTATTAAAACATGCAAGGTTATGGGGTAAATCAAAACAAGGGTTTTTAGGGGTGTTTGTTCTAGCCGACGCCTAAACCGAGCCCTAAGGGGTCTCGGCTTAGCGTATGAACCACCACCGAGACCTCATGGTCTCGGTATAGTGGTGTGGGTCCCACGGTAGCATCAAACAAGGGATGCCCGACCTTGGTTCGAGGTATGGTGTTGATTACGGGTCCGGTTCATGGTTTCTAGTCAAGATCCGGTTCATTGATTATGTTAAGGTTTATGATTTTAATAGTTATATGTTAAAAATTAAATTAATAAAGCATGCCATAATTAATTTAATTAACATGACTTAGGTTATAAATTTAATTATTAGATCATGAATTTTAACCTAAGTATTTATTTTTAATTAGACTTTATAATTAATTAATTATTAAAAAATATGACTATAATTAATTAATCAACATGACTTAGGTTATATTATTAGTAATCAATAATACATGTTTTAACCTAAGTATTTTAACTTATTTAATTAAAAACATGATATATTTAATTAAATACTTTTAACCTATAGTTTAATTAATTTATATGTAATGATTAATAAACTATACCTTATATTAATATGACTTAGAAAATAATCTGAAAACACTTAAGCTTATATAATTAGCTTATTTAACCAGCTTATATCTAATTATGGAAACTTTCTATTTTTAGAAACTTATTTAATTAAGGTAGCTAATCTATTTATGGAAACTTTCTATTTTTAAAAACTTATTTAAATAAGGCAGCTAAACTATTTTTGGAAACTTTATATTTTTGGAAACTTTCTATTTTTGTAAACTTTCTATTTTTGGAAACTTTCTATTTTTGGAAACTTTCTATTTTTGGAAACTTTCTATTTTAGGGAACCTGCTATTTTTAGAAAGTTACTTAATATTACACAGTAAGTATAATAATACATGAAATACAAGTAATACTTAATCAGAACAGACAGAATATAAGATAAACACAGTTTAAAGCTTAAAATAGTAAAACATGACATGAACGTATAAAATAAGCTAAGACATGACATAAAACCAGTTACGTATGTAATAATCAGATACTTATACACGTATGTATTTATGTAGCATAAGTGATACCGAAGTAGGACTCTCTTCCGTTTGTCTTCTTCGTTCACTGGACATAAGGTACGGATTCCCGTCCTTTCAGTATGGACATTCTTTCCTTATTAGGATTCCCCGTATGCAGCCAACTGTTTTCCCGTAGTATAAATTTATATGTTTGATTGCTTATGTTTAATTTAGAATACCTGAAGCCATATACATGCATGACCAGTTTCACCTAGTTATGGAGGTACCATAACAATAACACTAGAGGCACTGGTGTTATGACTTCCCCATGGCGGAGTGATTACTCGTGGCGTCCTTTCAGCTTTTGGCCATATTATTATATTTATCATGTGGGGCGTATGGGTGCATCCTAGTTACATGTGTTTCAGCAGATTACTCAGTGTGAATGTGGTGTGTGCCTTGCATCCTTCACAAGGAGCTGATCCCTCCTACCCAAAACCAATATATTAAATTAGAGGCAGCCCCTCTAATTTGCATGATGAGGTCACCCCTCCAAGTATTCATGCACGGTGGATTTTCATGACCTATATTAGCTAATGGTAAAATATGTTAAACAGTTTTCATAAGATAAACATAAGGCTTTTCAAACTATAAAACCAGTTTTATGAACATGTTCCAGGTTTTCCAGGACTTATACATTTCCGCTGCTATTAAGTCTTTATTATGTATTAGTCATTTAGACTATGTCTATATCCGTGAACTGAGCATTTTACTCAGCCGTTACTTTCCTTTCCATGTCCCAAAATGTCAGGTACCCTAGGAAAGACTCGAGCATTTGGAGGACGTACATAGGATGGACGCTGCTAGAGACTTCTTTTCCTTTTTGCATTCATATACTTATGCTTGTTTAGTCTTGCATTCATTTCTTTTGCTTTATTATGTTTTGGGCTTATGTTTGGGAACCGATGTTTGATTCCGGTTATCCTTATGGTCATGTAATGTTTTATACATTTATCCTTGTATGCTTTGATGACACGTCATAATTACGCGTGACATTCCATTATCAAAATGGGGTGTTACAATTATGGTATCAGAGACCAAGGCTTCGACCTGTAGGCTCTAAAACTTGACCTGTGACTAGTGGGTTGGGTAGTTACCAGGAGCTTCCTAAGCCAACGTTTGTTATACCACATATTGATGTTTTCAGCGCATTGTTGTTTTAACCATGATATTTTCAGCACCTTGAGGTTTTAACCTTGATGTTTTCATCGATATTGTTTTACTAATATAGATGGACAACCGTCATTCATATTTAGTTATGTGTCATTGTTTCATGCAAAATGTTCCTCGAGAATTGTGGCTATGTGGACTGAACCCCAGTAGTTCATAATTTGTCACATAAATTTTTCTGGTAAGTTTTGACAGATGAGTTTCATTTATTTATGTTTCTGTATCATTGTTGCAGGAATTATGACTAAGTAATGGTTGGTACAGGACTGGCCCTATTTAGTCGCATGTGCTTTTATCGAAACTTTTAACTTTGGGACCGACCCATAGGCGTCCCCTCGCCATGTCTTTTTTTTTGGGACCGACCCATAGGCGTCCCCTCGCACATATAAAGTTTTTTATAAACTACATTACGCATTCATGCACTGTTTTTCATGCATAAAAATTTTCTCATGATTTATTGGCATAAATTTTTTTCATGTCCCCTCATAAGTTACTATGTTTTTATGTCAAGTATGTTTTCATTGGTCATGGTTAACTTCAGTTTCATGCTGATTATGTTATACACTCCTTCATGATAGATTGTTTCATGTATCTTCATGATAATTCTGTCTTCATGTTGATTACGTCTTACGCCTCTTTTGTTATTTATGCTTTCATGTAAGACACTGTTGGATTTCATTGAATCTTGCTTTCATGATAGTCATGGTTGGTTTTCATTGATCATGCTGTCAGGCAAATCAACGTTGAATTTTGAGTAACCCACTTTAACGTTTCTCGATACAACCAGAATGATGTCTATGCTAATACTGCTAGGTTATCATGATGGTTTTTCCTAGCTGTCACACCGACACACCTTCCTTAAATCATGACAAATGATCGACCCCATACCGATCATTTCATGTGCATTTCGTGGGTACTCCATGTATCGTATTCCATGTGTATTTCACATACCTTAATCCATGTGTATTTCACTTGCAATACTTCACGAGTATTCGCTAGTCGATTCTAAATCATCTCAGGCGTATGTTCACTTGCTGATATTCTACAAGATTGCCGATGCCGCTCATAGCATGGAGATGTTACTAAAGGTTGATGCTGCTGATGTTGGGAGACGCTACGAGATGCTGATGTTGTTCACAACCTGGAGCTCATACAAGACGAAGACAATAGCGTTAGATCAAAGCGACCGGACGAGATGATGCCTCACCACCAGACGATTTTCATCAATCATTGTCCTTAATTCTTAGGTACATGTCACACGTCATCCAGTTGTCGTTTCAGTCATATAAGTGAAGACCGGTACCAGCCGGCCACTCAGCTGAATAGTTACATGAATCACAGTCAAGAGAATGACAGTCATGGAACTGACAAACAGGATGATAGTAACCACTACTATGACAAAAACTTTCCTAGAAATCGTAACCGAGGCTCCAGTCGCGGACGTGATCAGACATACAATTGATCAGTGGTCCATCCGATCCGCCAATTCTGTCATAATACCCTAATATTGTGGTTCTTGTTATTTCACATCTCGAGACACATGTCAAGACATCAATCAAGACACATGTCTCACGTATACTTTCTGAAGACACATGTCAAGACACTAGTCAAGACATATGTCACACTTACATTTCTCAAGACACGAGTCAAGACACATGACTCACGTCTAATTATGGAACATTTCTAAGAAATTCAGGGTACCCTCCAAGGGTATATCCATTTTATTGTGCCATGTATGAATCAGGCCACAAGAATTTCAGTACCATTACCGACGCATCAGTGAGAACTGTCACGTTTCCTGATGATACTTTCTTTTCTTGTAACCATAGCTCATAGATTCATGACCATGAAGGACGCCTTTCGTATTCCCACAAATACGAAGGTTTTCTTTAAGCTTAATGATGAGATCCAAGCTGCAAACGCATTTCCTTGGACAGACACGAGTTGAATTTTATCCTAATTATGGACTATGAACAACACACCATGCTACGATTCATAATTACGTACAGTAATGTTCGGGCTCCTGAATACATTCAGCTTGATTTTCCATCAAGAAAATCTTTACAAATTATCTATGCTTACAAGCATGTGCGTTGTTAGCCATGGTCGCTAAAATTTTTTGGCTGTCAGTAAGACACGACCACTTAAGTCTTTTACGCATAGCCAGTTGATTATTCCAAAATCTTCCTATACATTCCAGAAGAACCTACAAGGAGAAGGATGGTACCATGAGATTATGTGTCGACTACCGTCGATTTAAACAAATCACCATTCATGACCGTTATTCTCCTCCACGTATTGACAACATGTCCAATCGACCTTATAGTGTTAATCACTTTTCCAAGATCGAACTCATGATCATGCTGCCAACAGTGACAAGTGAAAGAGCAGGACATGTCCATGACTGCTATTCGTACACGACTCGGTCAAGCTAGATTTATGATTTTGAATTAGTCTCATCAATGCTCCAACGACATTATAAGAATGAGTTTCCATGAACTCATAGCAAATTCATCAGTGTTTTCATTGAGGATAACCTAATTTCCTCTAAGCCTAGAGAAGAACAGGAAGACCATATCTGCACTATGTTGCAAATTCTATGACAAGAGAAATTTTTACCCTGGAAATTCTTCCAATATCAATTCTGTTTGATTACAGTGACACGCTGAATCACATGGCTTACTACGGGTAATCTTACCATGAATCAACTTATGCGTAAAGGAGAGAACCCTACACTACATTAGGTGTTCTAGAAAATCCTACGCTAGGAGAAGTCTAGATTCAGAGACTCAGTGTTTCGCAAACTCCTATGTATCAAGTTCTACGAAGCAAGATATAGTTACGTTCATATCTAGGTGCCTGACATACCAACAAGTTAAGATAGGACACCAACAAACTGGGATGTTTTAATCATCTGAAATTGTGAATTGAAATGGGACAAGATCTCCACGGATTTTGGTTACCAGTTTAACGCAAACTCAGAAGAAGCATGATGCTATCTAGTTTATTGCAAACAGTTTGATCAAGTATGTAGAATCCTTACATCCGCAAGGATTTCAGAACCAACATATTGATCAGACATGTTCCAGCCAAGGCTCATCCGATCACTTGGCAGTTCCTCAGTTATCGAGTCAAACAAATATTCATAATTATGCTCCTTATTTAGTTCACGTACTTGCTCTAATTTCACGACTTGCCTTTCGCGCTCGCGTTCATGACACTATTCACGTTCATGATGGCATCTCGGCTTACGATTTTATGTTCATTTTTCTCATTCTGGGAAGTTTTGCAAGAACTTGAGAGACCAGACCCAAGTTTAGTATAACTCCCTATCCTCAGATAGACGTTTCTCGTCATATTCTATGTCTCACCTTGTAGCGTTTGGCGTTAACGCCATTATATTCTATGTTCACGATATGTTTCACATGTCATGTACATTCCACGTTCCTCATATCATGATCAAGATATGTTACACGTATCATGGATCACGATATGTTTACTCATATTACACTCATCATAACTCCACGTATCACGTTCAAAATTTTTCACGTATTACGTTCAAAAATTTTCACGTACTACGTTTCCTTATGTCTCGCGCATCGTTGCTATTATCAGTTAAGTTAGAAGTGTTTTGCACAATGACGTTTTAGTTGCCCTTACACGTTAATTCTTATTCCCTCGATCAAATTTAGGGGATCTACCTTAAGTGGATAACCAAGAACTTCTTCGTATTTCAAGTCAAGGTCAGGAGGACCAAGATTTATCATTTGTGTCAAGATCTGTGAAGGAACCGTTCCAAGAGGGAAGCCACTTGGAAACGGATAAATTCATCTGGACTTTTATCCGTTTTTCTCTAATCAATTAGATATGTCCTTTCAGTCACATCACGTTCCATGTCCTTTCAAGACATGTCAAGTTCCGCGTCCCTTCTGTCAGGAAACCTGCACGTTCATTTATCTTACATACCCTCTCAGTTTGATTCGGGTATGTTTCTCTTTCAGTTACGTTATCTATAATTCGGGGACGAATTATTTTTTTAGGGGGGAAGAGTTGTAAAACCCGCATACTTTTACCATGAATAGTACCCTTAAGATCGTACGTATATGATTAGAACGTTCCTTTTATAACATGTTTACGTTTCACGTATAAGAATTTCGAGTATTATGTACGTGTTAGAACACGATAAGTAGTTATTACGTATGAACACACGATAATTATTCCAATAATAATAATAAACACGAACATGCGATCATGAAATCATGAACGTAATTTAATCACGAGATAATATTATTTACGTATATATATTTATTACGAACACGAATAAATATATTATGTCACGATCAATAATTAATTAGAACACATAAAACACGAACACGATAAAACACGAACACACACTATAATATTTCGACTCGAGAAATGTACGGGTTACCCTTATGTGGGCCCCTACCCACGAAATTAGGAAGAAAAAGGGCCAAGCCCATTGTTTTTTTACTAAACAAGAAAAATTAGGAAAAACATGTCATTTATCACAAAACAAGAAAATAAACAAAAACCCTAATTCTTCTTGCCTCTCCCTCTTTTGGCCGCCACTTTTAATAACATCAAAGAGGTGCTCGGGTTGATTTTTTGATCTTGAAATTTGTGCAAGCATTCGTGTGTGTTCATCCTTGATCGATCCACGCATTCGGTATAACCTTTTTAATCCTTTTCTTTTATGTTTTGATTTATTAAATCACATAAAATCATGATGTTTTTAAAAACTAATTAAAAACATTTATTAAAACATGCAAATGGTTATGGGGTAAATCAAAACAAGGGTTTTTAGGGGTGTTTGTTCTAGCCGACGCCTAAACCGAGCCCTAAGGGGTCTCGACTTGGCGTATGAACCACCACCGAGACCTCATGGTCTCGTTATGGTGGTGTGGGTCCCACGGCAGCAGCAAACAAGGGGTACCCCGACCTTGGTTCGGGGTATGGTGTTGATTACGGGTCCGGTTCATGGTTTCTAGTCACGATCCGGTTCATTGATTATGTTAAGGTTTATGATTTTAATAGTTATATGTTAAAAAATAAATTAATAAAACATGACATAATTAATTTAATTAACATGACTTAGGTTATAAATTTAATTATTAGATCATGAATTTTAACCTAAGAATTTATTTTTAATTAGACTTTATAATTAATTAATTATTAGAAACATGACTATAATTAATTAATCAACATGACTTAGGTTATATTATTAGTAATCAATAATACATGTTTTAACCTAAGTATTTTAACTTATTTATTAAAAACATGATATATTTAATTAAATACTTTTAACCTATAGTTTAATTAATTTACATGTAATGATTAATAAACTATACCTTATATCAATATGACTTAGAAAATAATCAGAAAACACATAAGCTTATATAATTAGCTTATTTAACCAGCTTATATCTAATTATGGAAACTTTCTATTTTTAGAAACTTATTTAATTAAGGCAACTAATCTATTTATAGAAACTTTCTATTTTTAGAAACTTATTTAATTAAGGTAGCTAATCTATTTTTGGAAACTTTCTATTTTTGGAAACTTTCTATTTTTGGAAACTTTCTATTTTTGGAAACTTTCTATTTTAGGAAACCTGCTATTTTTAGAAAGTTACTTATTATTACACAGTAAGTATAATAATACATGAAATACAAGTAATACTTAATCAGAACAGATAGAATATACATAGTTTAAAGCTTAAAACAGTAAAACATGACATGAACGTATAAAATAAGCTAAGACATGACATAAAACCAGTTACATATGTACTAATCAGATACTTATAGACGTATGTATTTATGTAGCATAGTGATATCGAAGTAGGACTCTCTTCCGCTCGTCTTCTTCGTTCACTGGACATAAGGTACGGATTCCCGTCCTTTCAGTATGGACATTCTTTCCTTATTAGGATTCCCGTATGCAGCCAACTGTTTTCCCGTAGTATAAGTTTATATGTTTGATTGCTTATGTTTAATTTAGAATACCTGAAGCCATATACATGCATGACCAGTTTCACCTAGTTATGGAGGTACCATAACCATAATACTAGAGGCACTGGTCTTATGACTTCCCCACGGCGGAGTGATTGCTTGTGGCGTCCTTTCAGCTTTTGGCCATATTATTATATTTATCATGTGGGGCGTATGGGTGCATCCTAGTTACATGTTTTTCAGCAGATTACTCAGTGTGAATGTGGTGTGTGCCTTGCATCCTTCACAAGGAGCTGATCCCTCCTACCCAAAACCAGTATATTAAATTAGAGGCAACCCCTCTAATTTGCATGATGAGGTCACCCCTCCAAGTATTCATGCACGGTGGATTTTCATGACCTATATTGGCTAATGGTAAAATATGTTAAACAATTTTCATAAGATAAACATAAGGCTTTTCAAACTATAAAACCAGTTTTTTGAACATGTTCCAGGTTTTCCAGGACTTATACATTTCCGCTGCTATAAATTCTTTATTATGTTTTAGTCATTTAGCCTATGTCTATATCCGTGCACTGAGCGTTTTGCTCAGCCGTTACTTTCCTTTCCATGTCCGAAAACGGCAGGTACCCTAGGAAAGACTCGAGCATTTGGAGGACGTGCATAGGATGGAAGCTGCTAGAGACTTCTTTTCCTTTTTGCCTTCATATACTTATGCTTGTTTAGTCTTTCATTCATTTCTTTTTCTTTATTATGTTTTGGGCTTATGTTTGGGAACCGATGTTTGATTCTGGTTATCCCTATGGTCATGTAATGTTTTAGACATTTATCCTTGTATGCTTTGATGACACGCCATAATTACGCGTGACATTCCATTATCAAAATGGGGTGTTACAAATACCGGGGTCGAAGATGGCGTTCTCGTTTTCATTGGATAAAAAAATCAACGCCACTTCAACATGTGCCAACACAAACCCAAAGGGTTTAAAGAAAATAGATGAGAAGAAATAGTAGGGTGGTACAATGGGTAAGTCACAAAAACCATGAGCTACTCGAGGTAGACTCGCACCAATCAAATAGAAAGATTTTCCATTTATTGCATCGGTGGAAGACCGAGATTTCCCTTTATAAGCAATTTCGGGATCAAATATCTCGTCCTCGATGGAGAAATGGAAGGGAACATAAGGGGCTTCCCCCACACTAAGTCCATACAAAGCATCGTCAAAAGGAGAAGACGAGCTTGTAGCACTCAAGACACGAGGTGCTGACGGAGTTAGCTTCGTAGAAAAATCTATTAAATCCAATTCAAAAAATTTTCCTTTTTCATCTTTTAAACTCTCCTTATGAAAACCCGACTTGATTATGTCAAAAATATTTGGTGTTTCTAAAACGATGTTAGAACTAAAAATTCTCACATTTGAAAACCGTTTTGGCTTTGGTGGTGGTAAGTTCTCAAAACGTTTGTCGATAAAGAAAACCTCCCCATTGGGGTCAACATATTCATCATCTGAAGAATCATTCGTGATTGGAGACGTAGGCTTAACACTCTTAACCTCCACCGGCGGAGGGGATGGAAAATCGTTTTTATCATCAACTCCTAAAACTCATTTTGAAATCCTTTTGCAAATGTTTTTGATGGGATTAACATTGTTCAAAGACGTGATAGAATACATATGAGAAAGTGTAGTGTTTTTAGTTGCATTTATGACGAGTTCTTCCTCATTGAAACGTAGAGTGATTTTCCTAGCATGCACCTCGATAAGTGCTCTCGAAGTATCCAAAAATGATCGACCTAAAATTAGAGGAACTTTACGATCGATGGGAATGTCAACAACGATAAAGTCCACGGGATAGTAAAAGTTTCCAACTTTCACGAAGACGTCCTCGGCTACTCCACAAGCTAGAATCGTAGAATGATCGGCCATCTCGATTGACATTCTTGAAGGAGTGAGATTAGGAAGATTGAGTGACTTAAAATCTCAAGAGGCATCAAATTTATACTAGCACCAAGATCGGCCAAGGCGTAGCATTCCTCCATATCTTGTATTGCATATGGGATTAAAAATTTACCGGGATCACCGACTTTTTGAGGTATGCGGCTAAGAAAAACCGAAGAAAAACTAGACGAATTTTGTAATTTCTCTTTGTTATTCAACATACTTTTGAAGTTTACGGCAAATCGAGGCATCATGACCAAGGCGTCGGCAAGACTTATATTAAAATGCAAGTCACGAAACATTTTCATAAAAAGTTCAAATTGATAATTATTTCGTTCTTGTGCCTTTTCCTTGTTTCGTCTTGAAGGGTAAGGTAAGGGTGGTGTGGGTTGGGGCATAGGCATCGGACTTGGAATCTCGGGTTCCACTATTGGTATTGGTTCAACCGTAGGTGTGGTTTGAGCGGTACTTCGTGGACTTGGAATTTGCTCCTTTTCAACCACCACTTCGGGTTCTTTATCTTTTTCATTCTCCGTAGAAGTACTTGGACGAGAAATGGGTTCTTTGAAAGTTTTACCACTACGAGTAGTAATAACCTTCAATTCTCCTTTCGGGTTTACGATGGTATCACTAGGAAGACCACCCGAAGAAGAAGGTTTACACATGATAGCTTCAAAAATTTTTCCCATTCGATCTTCAAACTTAGATTGCCTAACATCCGCTTTTAACAACTCTTGCTTACTTTCATGTTAACCTTGCTCCATTTTTTATTGATTTTGTTGGAGACATTGAACATTTCCTTCCATTTTATTAGCATGATTTTTCAATTCATTAGCAAGTTCGTTTTTAAGCTCGTTTTTCAACTCGGATCTTAAGCTAATTATCTCACGTTGCATGTTATTAAACTTAGCATCGTTTGCCTTTGCATATTCTAAAAATTCTCCATTAAGATTTTTAGTGTGAGCGTTTTGAAAACCTTGTGTAGTAGTTTGAAAATCACGGTTTTGGTTTTGGTTTGAATTTTCCCATTTCCACTTTGGTAATTGATAGGTGTGAAAACACCCATCCTTTCACCACTTATTTCTTACTAAAACAAGACCAAAACGCGTATTTAATATCATTTGTTTGGAATTATGCGTGGTTTTTGTGTTTATTGTGTTTTCAGATTCAACCGGATGAATATTAAAGAAAACATGGGACTGCACGGGTTTTATCGAAGAAAAAGACTCAAGACGAAGTCTATTGTCCAAGAAAGGCAAAAGATTTGAAGTCAATGGGCCTATTTGAAGATTTATCGAAGAAAAGGACAAAAGATGGAAGATTTACATATGTCGAAAGAACTCAAGTCTATTAAACGAAGAAATTAAAAGACGAGTTGAATTTATTCGACGACAAATCCCGAATCAGAATCGAAAACGTCGACTTTTTTGAAAAGACGAGAAGACAAGAAGAAAGGGAGAAAGCCCACTTCACCAACCAACCACTAGCCTATAAATAGACAAACCCCTCACACATTTGGAGCTAGTTTTTCATTCCCAGTTTCTTTTTCTTTGTTTCGTAGGAAAGAAGCCAACACCATTAAGGTGTTGGTGATTTTTCATTTTGTTGAATCCTTCATCTTGTAAGCTTTTTAATCTTTCCCTTTGTTTGTTTAACATTAATCTTTCAATACAATCCTTTCATTAATCTTGTTCATCTTCATCTTTTTGATTTAAAGTTCTAAAGTTCTTATTTGGTTGATTTGATCTTCTAAAGTTATTGGGTTTTGTGTTTTTATTGATGGGATTTGATGTTTATGGTTAGTAAATAATTAGTGTTTAGTTTGGTTTAAATCTTTTGGTTAAATTTGGCTTGTTTTGTTAAAAATCGAATTGCCCTGTTTCTTTCTGTCTACTGTTCTTCATTCCCCAATATTCCGAATCAAGTATTGTTCATCTTTTATTCCGTATCAACGTCCTTCATCCGGAATATTTTATATATTCCGGATCAGTGCCTTTCATTTTGAATATAATTTATTCCGAGTCAAGCTCCTTCATCCGGAATATCCATTATTCCGGATCAACGTCCTTCATCCGGAATATCCATTATTCCGGATCAACGTCCTTCATCCGGAATATCCATTATTCTGGATCAACCATTTATTCAGCATCAACCTTTTATTCCGAATGAACCAGTTATTCCGAATGAACTAGTTATTCCGCATGAAGCACTTATTCCGCATGAACCATTTATTCCGCATGAGTCAAATATTCCGCATGAGCCTTTATTCCGAATGAAGGATTTTTCAGTTTTTATTCCGCATGACCTATTATTCCGCATGAGCTAGTTATTCCGCATGTAGTATTTTTTCTGATTTATTCCGGATCAAGCTTATATTCCGAATCAAGCAATTTTTAGGGTATTTACAAGTTACTGTTTTAGTTCAATTTTAATTCAAGTTTATTTTTACTAATTAATTGCTTCTAGTTTACTTTTATTTACTTCACGTATTTACCTTTTTAATAGAATAGAAAACCAAACCCTCTATTTGTCACCAAGAACAATCATTCCACTTTGAGCTGTGATCAATTCGAGGAGATTCCGAGATTAATACTGAACCCCATAACAACGCATTATATCAAATGGTGCCGTTGTCGGGCTCTTCTCGTAGAGATTAACATTTTTTTGTGAGAACTTGGATTTTGGGATCTGTTCACCGGGAACGTTACTTTTTCTTAAAAATTTTCAAAAACCCTAAAAAATATAAAATTTTCAAAAATAAAAAAAAAAATTAAAAAACATAAAAACCAAAAATATTTCTGCTTTGTTTTTGCTTTGTTAGTTCTTTTGCAGGTGCATGCGTACACGATCAACGTCTTATCAAGAGCCCGAGCCTCTCGAAGACTTAGACATGGCCGGTGTACACAACAACAACAATAACACACCTCAAAACAATAACAACAACAATGAGCCTCTACCGGATAATCGCCGATGATTGAACTTTTGCAAGCACATGTAGATGGCAACAATGATCCAATTGCCATACCCGCGATTGCAGCCAATAACTTTGAGCTCAAATTAGGCTTTATCCAGATGGTCTCTGCTCAACCATTCTTGGGGCGTACCATTGATGATCCACATGACCACATCAAGAGATTCCTGCAACTCACGAATACGGTCAAATTCAATGGTGTTACACAAGAGGTAATCCGTTTACAACTCTTTCCTTTCTCCTTAGAGGGACAAGCCCGGCATTGGCTTGCAAAGGAACCGCCACAAAGTATTCTGACATGGACGGATTTGGAGACCAAATTTATCAACTACTTTTTCCCACCCTCTCGTACTACCGCTTTGCGGAATGAAATTATTAATTTTGAACAAAAGTACGATGAGTCTTTTAGTGAATCTTGGGACCGTTTTAAAGATCTTTTAAGAAAGTGCCCACAACATGGTTTTACCAAAGTGCACCAAATTAATACTTTTTATAATGGTTTAAGCATGAATGACCAAGATTCACTAAATAGTGCCTCGGGGGGTAATATTTTTGTTAAGACTTCTAATGCTGCTTGGGATATTATTGAAAATAAGTCTCGTGTGCAAACCAAGAGTGTTCAAACCAATGCCGCTAGTGCTAGTACTAGTGATCACGACAAGCGACTTGACAAAATTACTACGCTTCTTGAATCGCTTGCTACCCAAACCGCTAGCAACACCAACAACATCAATGCTAAAAACGCTCAAGTCAATGCTGTCAGCCAACCATGTGAAATATGCGGGGGTCCTCACTCTTACACAACTTGTACCACCACCCAAGACTACCCTTCTGAGAATGTGAATGCAGCATACGGTACCTATCCTCCGGTCGCTTATCAAGCTCGTCCTCAAGGAGACCGCAACTTGCTTAGCTATCGCTCAAACAACTTTCTTTCCCCGCCCGGTTTTCCTCCTAACAACCCAAACCAACAACAAAACCTCAATCGTCCTCCTCAAAAACAACCTCGTGCACCATACCAACCACCTCACAAACAACCATATCCACCTCAAAGAAACAACCAAGTTTACCAACAACCTGCTTATCAAGCACCCGCCTACGATACTCCTCCTCCCAACCAACCCACCACATTACACCAAGATGTCAAAACCTACATGAGGACCAATGATGTGATCGTGGAAAATCTCCAGCGGGAAGTGCTCAACTTGAAAGCAGACATGATGAAACAAGGAAACGATCTTCGAGCTGATATGCGAAACACTTTGGCAAGTCAAACGACTGACTTAAGGAACATGATGGCTGGTTTCTTCTAAGGTAATCAATCCTCTTCTTCGGGTACTCTTCCGAGTAACACCGTTGCGAATCCAAGAGGGGAGATGAAAGCAATCACCACTAGCAGTGGCAAAGGTACCAAGGAACCCGAGCTTCCTATACCTCCACCGGTGATTGTGACTAAGGAAAACGAGTCACCTGCTCCCATTCCTCATCCTTCTACTTCCCTAATTTCTCCACCTCTTACTTCTACCCCTCCTCCACCCAAGGATGTAAGTGATCCTATTCTCCCAAAGACTTCCTCTTCTTCCGATATACCTTATCCATCAAGTTTGACAAAAGAGAAGCTCAAAAGCAAGGACGATATTCAAGTTTCAAACTTTCTCAAAATGTTTAAACAATTGAATTTCAACATCTCCTTCGCTGAGGCTCTCGCTCACATGCCTAAATACGCGAAAATGTTCAAAGATCTTCTTAGAGACAAGGAGAAGATTCTTGATATTGCTAATACCCAACTTAATGAGAATTGCTCTACAGTGCTCTTAAGGAAATTGCCAACCAAGCTTGGTGATCCGGGTCGTTTCTTAATCCCTTGTAACTTCCCGGGAGTAGAGAATTGCATGGCCCTAGCCGATCTAGGTGCCAGTATTAACTTAATGCCATTAAGTGTTTGGAAGCAGTTATCTCTCCCTGAGCTAGTCCCAACCAAAGTGACTTTGGAATTAGCTAACCGTACGGTTGCTTATCCAGTGGGGATAGCCGAAGACGTCTTTGTAGGAGTCGACAAATTCACTTTTCCTGCCGATTTCGTCGTGGTCGACTACGATATGGACCCTCGTGTGCCATTAATAGTTGGACGTCCATTCCCGAGGACCGGTCGCACTCTCATCGATGTTGAAGCCGGTGAGCTTATAATGAGAGTGGGTGACGATAAAATCGTCTTCAACATGGGAAATCTTTCTAAACAGCATTATTCATACGAGATTGTTAATTGTATCGACGTTCTTGATGAGGCTTGTGAAGAACACTTCAAAGATGCTTGTAAAAGTATTCCTACCTCTCTTCCCAATGTTGACACCGTTTCCTCTATTGATTCATCACTATCTCTATTTGGAGAAAGTGATTTCCTTTGGAAAGATTTGGAAGCCACCATGGGAGATGTGAACTTAGAAAATGACGATTCTCCCACCGATTGGGATGAAGACATTCGACTCATTGAGAACCTTCTCAAAGAGGACCATATTTCTCCACCATCTCCCAAGGTTATTCCTATCGATGAACCGACTTTGAATCCGCCTCCCATCAAAAATCCTCCGGATTTAGAACTTAAGGAGTTGCCGCCCTATCTCGAGTACGAGTTCCTTGAAGATAAGAAGAAGTCACATGTCATCATCGCGAAGGACTTGAAAGAAGAAGAGAAATCTCGCTTCATCGCCGTGCTTAAAGATCATAAGAAGGCAATTGCTTGGAAAATTTCCGATATCCGCGGAATTGATCCAAACTTTTGTACTCACAAGATTCTCATGGAAGATGACTTTAAACCCGCAATCCAGAGCCAAAGAAGGGTTAATCCTCGCATTCATGACGTCATCAAACAAGAGGTTATCAAACTTCTAGATGCCGGCTTGATTTACCCTATTTCGGATTCGCCATGGGTAAGTCCCGTCCATTGTGTGCCCAAGAAGGGTAGAATAACTGTTGTTCCCAATGAACACAACGAGTTGATTCCCACTCGTCTCGTTACTGGGTGGAGAGTTCGTATCGACTATCGCAAACTCAATGATGCCACGAGAAAATATCATTTTCCTCTTCCTTTCGTGGATCAAATGCTCGAGCGTCTAGCTGGTAATGACTATTACTGCTTCTTAGACGGTTTCTCCGGGTATTTTCAAATTCCCATCGACCCCAAAGACCAAGAAAAGACCACATTCACTTGTCCCTATGGAACATTTGCTTACAAACGCATGCCTTTTGGTTTATGCAATGCTCCTGGGACGTTCCAAAGGTGTATGATGGCGATCTTCCATGACATGGTTGAAGAAACTATGGAAGTATTCATGGATGATTTCTCGGTTTATGGCGATTCTTTCTCTGCTTGCCTCGCCAATTTAGAACGTATGCTTAAGCGGTGTGAAGACACTCGCCTTGTTCTTAATTGGGAAAAATGCCATTTCATGGTAAAAGAGGGCACCGTGCTAGGACACAAGATCTCCAAAGCCGGTCTTGAAGTGGACCGTGCTAAAGTCGATGTTATTTCTAAGTTGCATCCACCTTCAACCGTGAAGGGTGTGAGAAGTTTCCTTGGTCATGTCGGCTTCTACCGTCGCTTTATCAAAGAATTTTCTAAAATCGCTCGCCCGATGACCCACCTCTTGGAAAAAGATACTCCTTTTATCTTTTCCAATGAGTGTATTGAAGCCTTCAACTTGCTTAAGGATAAGCTAACTAAGGCACCCGTCTTGGTTACCCCTAATTGGGAGCTTCCCTTTGAGTTGATGTGCGATGCCATCGACTATGCTATTGGAGCGGTTTTGGGCCAAAGAGTAAACAAACACTTCCAACCGATCCATTACGCTATCAAGACAATGACGGGGGCTCAATTGCATTACACGACAACCGAAAAAGAGCTTTTAGCTGTTGTCTATGCTTTTGAAAAATTTCGCCCCTATCTTGTCCTTTCTACCACCATCGTATATACCGATCATTCCGCGTTGAAGTACTTGTTGACTAAACAAGATTCCAAACCAAGACTTCTTCGCTGGGTTTTGCTGGACATTGCAAACTACTTGGCGGGTGGAATTCTCGTTGACGGGTTAACATCCCAACAAAAGAAGAAGTTCTTCAAAGACATTAAGACTTACTTTTGGGATGACCCATATCTATTCAAACAATGTGCTGATTTGATTATTCGCTGATGTGTTGATGGACCGGCAGCTTTAGAAATCCTTGACGCTTGCCACAAAGGACCCACCGGTGGTCACTTTGGTCCCAACTACATCGCCAAAAAAGTGTTTGACTCGGGATTTTATTGGCCCACCATTTATCGTGATGCTCACGAGATGTTTAAACATTGTGATGCTTGCCAAAAACAAGGCAAGATCACACATAAAGACGAGATCCCTCAGAATTTCATTCAAGAATGTGAAATCTTTGATGTTTGGGGTATCGACTTTATGGGGCCATTCCCTTCATCTAAAGGAAACAAATACATCCTTGTAGCCGTTGACTACGTTTCAAAATGGGTTGAAGCCAAAGCTTTACCCACTAATGACGCGAGGGTGGTTTGTAACTTTTTGAAGTCGCTATTCGCTAGATTCGGTGTGCCTTGTGCCATTATTAGTGATCACGGGACTCATTTTTGCAATGACCAATTTGCAAGAGTCATGGCTAAGTATGGTGTCAATCATCGTCTTTCCACCGCCTACCACCCACAAACTAATGGCCAGGCTGAAATCTCTAACCGAGGATTAAAGTGAATTCTTGAACGAACCGTGGGAGGGCATCGTGCCTCATGGGCTGATAAACTTTATGATGCTTTGTGGGCTTTTCGTACCGCATACAAGACTCCGATTGGTTGTACACCATATCGTCTCGTGTACGGGAAGGCATGCCACCTCCCCATTGAGTTGGAGCACAAGGATTACTGGGCCTTGAAGTGGGCTAATTTCGATATCAATAAAGCCGGTGACCTACGCAAGATCCAACTCAATGAGCTGAATGAACTCCGTAATGAGGCTTATGAAAATTCTATGATCTATAAGGAAAGAACTAAGCTCATTCACGACTCTAAGATTAAGAACCGAGAGTTCCAAGTTGGAGACAAAGTTTTGCTCTTCAACTCTCGGTTGAAAATCTTTTCGGGCAAGCTAAAATCTCGTTGGTCCAGCCCATTCACCATTGCCCAAATTTTTCTATATGGTACTCTCGAGCTCGCTCAACCTAATGGACCTAATTTTAAGGTGAATGGCCAACGAGTGAAGTTGTACTTTGGTGAGGACATCTCTCATGAAATGATTCCATCCCTCACCACGTTCCCCATGAACTAATTTTGGGTCGAGTCAGGCTCGTGAATCGGTTATCAAAAACAAGCGCTCCTCGGGAGGCAACCCGAGTATCTATCCTTTTCCGTTTTAACCTCCTAAGTGTAGGGGGACCTCTATAGGTTGTTTGTCTTTGTGTGGTGATGTGATTACAGGGATGAATGGACTCTTGGAATCCTTGAAGAACCGTGCTCCCGTGTTATCCAAAATCCGGTTCTATCACTCAACTATCATGATTCAATTTTCTTCATACTCACATTTGAAATTGATCACGTTAGTCGTCTCTTCCTTAGCTTGATTTAACCAACGTGCACAATGTCATAAGTGTAGGGGAGACTTTTTCCCACATGCTTAAACATTGAGGACAATGTTTATCTTAAGTGTAGGGGGGACTTCTATCGAAGTTTTAAGTGGACTTTTCCATTAAAATGCCTTCATTTAACCGGAAAATCATCTTTTTCAGCATTTTTCAAATTTTTAATTAACTTTGGCCATTTAGTCGTAATTTTTAAAAAAATTTTCGTTGCTTTCATATGTATATGTCCCGCAATAAAGTCAAAAATATTAATAAAGTGGTGTAGCTAGTTTTGGAAATCTTTGACATATTAGGCCCGTTGCGATTATTTTGACTCAACCAGAATAGACTTATCCAAGTTTATTCTAGCTAGTATCCTTAACCATGTAGACCTTAATTAGTTTATTAGGCTAAGCATCCACGAGTCTCATTACTTGAGATTTTAATTGGTTTATTCTCCCATCACTTGCTAATAAATTATCTGCAATAAGTAAGGTCGTACGATTTGAAAAGTTACTTAGCTTCTAGCCCAAGATCGTTTAAAAGTTGCTCGGTAATGATAAGAGTTCATAGCCAAGGCATAACTTATGAAGCGGGGTGCGAAGATTGGCGAGTCCGAAAAGGCCCTAATAAGGCATGAGGATTCAATCTTATTGCTAAAGATCCAAAGTGATGTGAAAAGCATTATTCCCAAAATCAATATGAAGGATCAAGACTCACGACGAAAAGCAATCAACTCCCATAAAGATCATGGAGAAGTCTATCCGAAAAGACCCTAACAAGGTATGAGGATAAATAGATCCAAGTCCGAAAAGGAGGCGGATCCTTGTATCTCAAAATCCCAATTAGCGATTGAAGAAATAATCATGAAGTCGTGGTCAACAAAGTTGGAGTACCCCTCAAAAGTCTCCAAGTGAAGAAACTCTATTAACGAAGAGAAGACCATTATCTCAAGAACGTCTCTCAAGATATGAAGTATGAAGTACATGCCAAATAGGCCCGAGAAAGGTCTTAAATCGTGAAGCGAGTTATGCCAAGATATGAACTTTTTGATATCCCGAGAAGCAGTTTTAAGAGATTTTGTCATTTAGCTAACTATTGATCAAATCGTCCTACTTTGCTTTCAGCCTAAATAAACTATCGCAATAAGTCCAAAAATGCATCTTCATGATCATTCTAAGACAAAAATAAAATATAAGAGATACACCTAGGAATAAGGGAGTTTAAGCATATAATTAAGCCATGTGTGTAAGTGTTTGATTTGCTAAGTTATAATAACAATGATCTCGTTATTAAGCTTATTTTGGGGAACGTGAAACTTGAGGGTGATAAATCCTCGCAGCACCAAAGCCCTAATGTAAGTCCTTGATCTCTTTGCAAGTTATTTCCATATAGCTATTTTCTAGTGAAAATGGTTTTCTATCCTTTTGTTTACTTTAAAGTTTTAATTTCTCTTAGTACTTTAATTTTTGTTTAGTAGTATTTTAATAAGGCCAAGGTTGATTGATTATGAGGAAAGTATAAATTTGCTTTATAACTGAGCATTGCATGAGGGCATGGCAATGGTTAAGTGTAGGGGATTTGATAGGTGTGAAAACACCCATCCTTTCACCACTTATTTCTTACTAAAACAATACCAAAACGCGTATTTAATATCATTTGTTTGGAATTATGCATGGTTTTTGTGTTTATTGTGTTTTCAGAGTCAACCGGATGAATATTGAAGTAAACATGGGACTGCACGGGTTTTATCGAAGAAAAAGACTCAAGACGAAGTCTATTGTCCAAGAAATGCAAAAGATTTGAAGTCAATGGGCCTATTTGAAGATTTATCGAAGAAAAGGACCAAAGATGGAAGATTTACATATGTCGAAAGAACTCAAGTCTATTAAACGAAGAAATTAAAAGACGAGTTGAATTTATTCGACGACAAATCCCGAATCAGAATAAAAAACGTCGACTTTTCTGAAAAAACGAGAAGACAAGAAGAAAGGGAGAAAGCCCACTTCACCAACCAACCACTAGCCTATAAATAGACAAACCCCTCACACATTTGGAGCTAGTTTTTCATTCCCAGTTTCTTTTTCTTTGTTTCGTAGGAAAGAAGCCAACACCATTAAGGTGTTGGTGATTTTTCATTTTGTTGAATCCTTCATCTTGTAAGCTTTTTAATCTTTCCCTTTGTTTGTTTAACATTAATCTTTCAATACAATCCTTTCATTAATCTTGTTCATCTTCATCTTTTTGATTTAAAGTTCTAAAGTTCTTATTTGGTTGATTTGATCTTCTAAAGTTATTGGGTTTTGTGTTTTTATTGCTGGGATTTGATGTTTATGGTTAGTAAATGATTAGTGTTTAGTTTGGTTTAAATCTTTTGGTTAAATTTGGCTTGTTTTGTTAAAAAACGAATTGCCCTGTTTCTTTCTGTCTACTGTTCTTCATTCCCCAGTATTCCGAATCAAGTACTGTTCATCTTTTATTCCGTATCAACGTCCTTCATCCGGAATATTTTATATATTCCGGATCAGTGCCTTTCATTCGGAATATAATTTATTCCGAGTCAAGCTCCTTCATCCGGAATATCCATTATTCCGGATCAACGTCCTTCATCCGGAATATCCATTATTCCGGATCAACGTCCTTCATCCGGAATATCCATTATTCCAGATCAACCATTTATTCCGCATCAACCTTTTATTCCGAATGAACCAGTTATTCCGAATGAACTAGTTGTTCCGCATGAAGCACTTATTCTGCATGAACCATTTATTCCGCATGAGTCAAATATTCCGCATGAGCCTTTATTCCGAATGAAGGATTTTTCAGTTTTTATTCCGCATGACCTATTATTCCGCATGAGCTAGTTATTCCGCATGAAGGATTTTTTCTGATTTATTCCGGATCAAGCTTATATTCCGAATCAAGCAATTTTTAGGGTATTTACAAGTTACTGTTTTAGTTCAATTTTAATTCAAGTTTATTTTTACTAATTAATTGCTTCTAGTTTACTTTTATTTACTTCACGTATTTACCTTTTTAATAGAATAGAAAACCAAACCCTCTATTTGTCACCAAGAACAATCATTCCACTTTGAGCTGTGATCAATTCGAGGAGATTCTGAGATTAATACTGAACTCCATAACAACGCATTGTATCAGTAATTACCCTTGTTGAAGTTACGTTGATTTCCTTGATAAGCACCATTTTGATTGTTGTTTCGATAGTTGTTAGCATTTTGATTTTGTGGAGCTTGATTTTGACGGGAACCTTGACCGTTTTGGTTATAAGTTCCTATGGCTACGTAAGCATTCAAAGTGTTGCCATCCGCGGTAATGCACTCGGAAAAATCATGAGCTCCACCACACAAAATACAACTCTTGGCAACCGCTTTAACCGATGCGGAATTCAAAGCATCTTGTGCTTTCCAATGAGGCATAAGAGTCGAAACCCTATCGAAAAACTGATTCTCCTCATTTGCTTCATCTTGCAAGGCACTCATGTTACGAGACGACGATGACGAACCCATAGTGGCAACACTCGGTGTGTTACGAGGGCTATAAACTTTAGATCTATTCTCAATGATTTTTAAAACCTCATCGGTCGTTTTGCACAAAAAATTACCACCCGCGATGGCATTTAAGTAATCTCGTTCATGATCATTAAGCCCATTATAAAAAGTGTCAATTTGATGCAATTCGGAAAAATCATGGTGTGGACATTCATGTAACATTTCTTTAACCTTTCCCAAGCCATTGAAAAACTCTCATTAGACCTTTGAGTAAATCGTGAAATCTCGTTTTTCAAATGTGTTGTTTTAGATGGTGGAAAAAATTGATTCACAAACTTAGAAACGAGATCACCCCACGTCAAAATCGAATTTGGGGGTTCTTTCCCGAGCCATATCTTGGCGGGTCCATCGAACGAGTATGGAAACAACATCATCTTCATGGCATCGTGGGGTACATCCTTAAACTTGCTTGTCGCGGTGAGACGATTAAATTGCCTAATGTGATAATGTGGGTTGTCTTTTTCGTGTCCAGGAAACTTGTTGACTTGAAGCATAGACATTAAACCCGTCTTAATCTCGAAGTTCTCCGCAAGGATGGCGGGAATTACAATGGCCTCTCCAAAACCCTCGGTGGGTGCTTGAAGCAACTCCATCATAGTAGGATTAGCCATGATAGCTTCTTGTTCTACAATAGGTTCCTCACTTGGAGTCTCTTCACTAGAAGGTGTTGGTGTGTTTTCCTTTCGATTACGACGTTTACGTGCACATCTTGCTTGATTACGAGTTTGCATAAACGTCACGTACAACGTGGGGATGAGCAAAGAAGATTTTTTTTGTTGTTTTTAACTTTTTCAATTTTTTTTGGATTTTTGATTGTTTTTACTTTTTTTGGATTTATTGTATTAAGTAGACAAAAATCTATAAATCTCCTCCTTAATCAAATCTCTTGATTAAAGAAGCCTCAAGTAATGAAAACGATCACGTGAAGTGAACGCCTTCGATGACTTTAGAACGTTGGTGGAACACCAAAACGTTCAAGAGGGTTTAATCAAATGAAACCAAGAAAGTATATATGATATTTAATAATACTTTGGGCAGCAAAACCCTCGATTAGCTTTCAGTCTCAAAATACTCACAAGCAAGCGGGGAAACGAGGCGGCGCGAAGCACTTAAGAGCCTTTTTCCTTAGGGTATATTTTATAATACCCGCCTTATACCCACCTTATAGTTTGTATTTTTCAAAATCGAGATTCACGAAAGTATTTATCTATTTTTGCCTTTTCTTTCTTGTTTGAGATTCGAATACAATGATTGAGTAATGACCTCCCAATCAAGGTTGTGTTTTCACACTTTTGGAGTACATGTAAATTTATTGTTCTACGTACAATATAGTAATAATATTCACACAAAAAAACGAAAAACCGATAATACGTATTAGTAGAGTGCTACTAATACAAATACTATTTATGGTTAGTATAAAAACAACAATTTCCAAATCAAAACACAACACGCCTCCCCGGCAGCGGCGCCAAAATGATGGTAGTGTTTTTACCACTCTTTAGGAAAAGAGAGCAAAATAGGGAAAGTATTAAGTGTTGGTTTAGGAAAACCAAGCACTAATGACCAATGAAGTTCAAGTTCGTTTCCCAAGGAGGATAGTGTGTTGTGTAAAGATATGATTAATTATAATGATGAGAAAAGAAAATAGAAGATAGATTAGAAGAGAATGACGGTTACGGTTATGAATTACACTAAGACGAAATATCGTACACGTAAAACCGTAAAAAGTGACAAAATTAAAAATTTACCCTAAAAATTACTATAAAATTGCAATAAATCCTCAAAAATGTAAATAGAGTTTACAGAAAATCAAAAAGTTACTCAAACCTTTTATTTAATTAAATAATATTTTTGTAATGCTAATTAAAGCCCAACAAATCAATTTAATTAAAAAAAGCCCAAAATGAGATTTTTTCAATTGTAAACCTCTAAAATGACTTAACTAAATTTAAAACTATTTTTGAAAATTTTAAAATTTATAAAAACAATTAAACACTATTAAAACTTAAAATAATTATAAAAATTAATCTAATGAAAATAAAAATATTCTAAAAATTGTAAAATCCCTAACTTAATATATTTGACCTAAGAAAAATATAAAAAGTGCAAAAATGTGAAAATTGAAATTTAATAATAAAATAATATTAAAATAATATTAAAAATCCAAAAATTATAAAAAATTCAGAAAACTTGCAAACTAGTTTATTTTAACCTAATTAAACAGAAATGAACTTGAAATACCAAAAATGCCCCTATTGGGCCTTCAAATGGGCCAAATACCCAAACAGATCCTTAATGGGCTTAATATTGGGCCCAATAAGAAAAAGTCCTCAGAAATGGTCCAAAAGCTCTAGTCAAGCTTAAACTATGACTTTAAACACAATTTTCCAAAGGCCCAAAAGCTGAAAATGAGCTTAAGCTAGCTTATTTCAAAACAGCTTATTCTTAATGGGCTTTTTGGCCCATTAAGCTATAAGCTGATGCCATAAGCTAAGATTTTACCCACGTCCTTCTCTTGACCTAATTAAGCTATTTGCAAAAAGAAACTTGAAATAAGCTCAAGGAATAAGCCTGAAATAAGCCAAAACCCTCTTCACAAAACGACAAAATAGTCGTTTTTGAGTTCTAGACTATTTCAAGAGCTGATTCAAGTTGCAATAAGTTACAAATGGCTTAAATAAGCTTAATCAACAAAAATATTTCCAATAAGCACACTCAATAAGCTGAAATAAGAAATAAGCTGATTTTGAAAAAGACAAAATAGTCGTTTTCTAGTAAAAACTTAAAATCAAAAGCTGTAAACTTCTAGAATCACTTATAAGCTCAAAATAATAAGACCTATTACAAAAAATAAGTTGTTGCACATTAGAATAATCTAAAATGACTTATTAATAAGCTGAACACCAATTATAACTAGCAGTGGCTAGAAGTAGGGGAAAGGAGTTCCCACTGCCTTGACTTTTTGACTTTGAATTTTTAGAGAGTTTCACTTGGTATTTTTGGACAATCAAGGCACCCTTGTGATCAGTGAATCACAAGGAGTCAATAACAAGCAAATAATCACAAAATCACCCAGCCAATCAGTGCAGTTAATTCAATCTTTGCCCAGATGTATTCCAGACAAGTAATAAGCAGGTCTGAAGATTATAAGCTACTTTTAAGCTAGTAAAAGCTAACCACAAGCCACCAAATGCATACACAAGCTCAATACACTTAAATAAACACAGATTAACACATTTCATCCAATAAATCCAACTTATGAACAAGATCTTGGCAAAAGCAGTTACCGATGAACAATGATGAACACAAGAACTATGTTTGCTGATCTACTTGACACAAAATCCAAATCCAAGGCCTCAAATATATCACATAGGTTGCAATAACACTGATTTAACACTTGTTAGCCCTAGGTTAACATGAAAACTAGGTGTGCACAAGATTTCATAGCAAAATAACAAATTTTCAAGATTTTATAGCCAAATGTCTGATTTAGTGATTCAAGGCACAAAATTTGCTTATATCAGAACACAAATACCTTAATATCAGATACTCACTCAAACAACACCACAATACCAGCTTCAAATCACACAAACTTGAACAATCAGTCAATCCCAAACACCCTTTTAACGTTTTAAACTCAATTTTAACAAAGTAAAAGTCTTCTCAAGATTGATTTAAGCCCAAATAAGCATCATAACATACCACATATGATTCAAGAACCAATTTTTAGGCATAAAAACACACTTATACTAGCAGAATCACAAAATCATTAAAAATCAAATACTTAATCAGAAAGATGAAGTTTTGAGAATTCAAACCTCCAAGATGTACATCCACACCTTGGAATCAATGAGCTGAGGTGCTAGCAAGAACAAGCACCAGCTCCCCCCTGCTAAGAACAACAAACAAGCCCAGCCAAAGGCTTGAGCCTAGGTTAGCACAAATCAGATAAATAAGGTGACAAATGGTCAAGTCTATGCAAGACTTAGGTTCCCACAGGGCCTGAATCTTCCCTTAAGGCCTCACCACCCCTTAATCAACCAAGATTAGGAGGCTATGATCACCCTTAAGCTCAAATAAGAAAGTTGTTGAACCACAAGCACTTAGCAAACCACTTGACTGATTTTTGAGATAAAAACATATACCAACTTCCAATATTGTTTAAGCTAGTGAATTGTGACTTATGTCACTTAAAGAAACACCTCAATAAACAATCCTCACCAAAGCACAAGCCAAATTCTTGACCTCAACAAGAACAAAGGGACTCACAGGCTTATAGGCTATCTTGGACTTGTTCAAGGTTTTGTTTAAGTAAAAAAAGTGAAAATTAGCTACTCAATACAATAACAATAAATGGAACTCAGTTTAAATCACAACACAATACCACAATCTTATAAATTTCAGAAAATGGCTTTACAAGGCTTGACAAGAGTAAAACTGAGAACAAGAACTAATGTGGTGATACTAAGGCCTTATATAGGCTACAAGAAGTCCTATGATACTGAAAATAAAGTAAAACCCTAAGTGGTAAACTTCCAGAATTGCCCTTGGTGATTTTGAAAATTCTTGAACATGTGACGGATTCTTGGCTGTTTGTGTGAGTTGGCAGTGGTGAGATAGCATCAAAGGATCAAAAGTAAGCTTAGGTTTGAAGCTAGAAGCTTGGTCGTTGGATGGCTGGCAAAATTTGTCTTCTTCTCCCAAAGTGTAGTAGGGGAATCATGTGTGGGGCTGTTGGGTGGTGAGGTGTCAAGTTTATAAGTTGGGTTGTGTTAACTAAACCCTTAATCATTAATCTGGATGATATTAGGGTTTAATTCAAAGTGGTTAAGGAATACCCAATTTTCATATGAACATGAAGAACAATGGGGTTTAATCTGTTTTGTTTTTTAAATATGTGTTAAGGCGCCAATATTTAAACTAATCAGTTAAGATTAGTTTACTTAAGTGAGTGAGAAGTGATGTAGAAGAAGGGTGGGTTCTTATTGGTTGAGGGGATTTGGTGGGTGAGGTGGCAACATATGGTTGGTCTAGGTGAGTTGTTGTGTTGGCCAGCTTTAGTCCTCCATCTCTCTTTCTCTTTTCACTTGCCATTTAAACAGCCAAATTAGTTTTCCCTTTGTTAATGCAGTTTCAAAACTTCTATTTTGGCCACAAAACTTTTCACAAGGACTTGTTTTGTATTTCTTTGATATTTGAAGGACTGATCTTGCACATTTTTGAACTTTTAAGGTCTTCATGGTATGTTTGAATATAAGGAGGACCAATATTGACAATTTAGTTTTGATGAGGGACTAAACTTGCCAATTCTTCAAAGTAGAGGGTCCTTTTGCAATTTTGACAAACTTTAAGGACCAAACTTGTAATTATGAATTTACAAGGTTTTATAGTGTCAATTCTTCAATATTGGCGGACCCTTCTTGCATAATCCTCAAATCTTCAAGGTTTATTCTTGGAAAGTCATTACTTGGGCTTGGTTCATTGTGCGGCTTCTTTTCCTGTGTTCGTTTTTGCATGTTATTTGTGATCTTTTGTCATTTCCTCAATATCCGTACCTAAAATACACAAGTAGCAAACACAAGCATATATTTGGCCATTTTCATGATATTTTATGCGTTTAAAGCCCTTTTTGGACGATGAGACTATGTATAAAAGAAGTCTCATCATTACTCTTGCTTACAGAAGCTTTAAATGGCAAGTACTCAATAAATTTTGAAACATTAGTTTTCTTATATAGGCTACGAGTTTTCTATGTTTGCGGTTTGAAAAGACCATAAAGACTGTTTTCATAAGCATAATTATATGGTTTAACAAATTCTTTATTAACTTTTGGTCTACTCTCTTCTTCCAAATCGTCTGTCTCTTCACTATCGGGCCTAACAAAAAGGCAATCAAGATCGTTCCATTGGGACTCATCAATATATAAGTGCTGATTCTTAGATTGAGCTTGCTCAAGATACTTAGGATTAGCAAAACTAGGTCGATCCTTAAAAAACGAACGAGGTGCCAACATTCTCATGGTTTGAACTGATTGATTAGTTTTGTAAACAATTTTCTTGTAAAAATCAATTTAAGTTTCAAGTTCCACCATTTTGTCGATATCTTTCGCTTGTTTAGTTTTGAAATCCTTTTCCAACTTTTCTACCACTTCTTTCTTTTCATTAAAAAGTTTAGTTTTATCCTCTTGAAGAAAACCATTTACTTGAGTTAGCTCATTGACTTTCGTGGTAGCAAGATACGTTTTGTGACGTTCAATACTCAAAGAGGTATTATAATTACGTTTCTCTTGTTCTAGAAGCTTAAGAGTTTCGTTATATTTCTGTTGATAATCGTCCTTTTTACGTTAATTAAACACCCTTTGTACCCCTCAATCTCATTGGTCTTTTGAAGAAGCTGAGCTCTATAGCTATCAATGGTCTCACTAGATTTGATTAGAGCAGCTTTGCATTCTTCAAAATTTTAAGTGAGCATAGCGTTTGCGTTCTTTAATTGATTTTGACTCTTTCTCGTTTCTT
Organism: Glebionis coronaria; assembly: GCA_025667525.1. Lineage (NCBI taxonomy): Eukaryota > Viridiplantae > Streptophyta > Magnoliopsida > Asterales > Asteraceae > Glebionis > Glebionis coronaria. The sequence goes on from CM046878.1 coordinate 256,333,521, forward strand.
TGACATCTTTTTGTAAAGAAGCAATTAAGTTAGCAAGCGCAATACGCTCCTCATCATCATCATACTCGTTTGCATGTTGATCATCCTCAGACTCATTATTGCACATGTCTGATGAATCGGGTGTGGTATTGCTATCAACCGTTTCCATCATACATGTGTCATTAATGGCTTTGGGTAGCTCAAAATTCTCATGAGTATTACCAAACACATTATATTCCTCTTTAGTGTGTACCTTATCGATTGGCTTAGTATCAAAGATAGGACCATTGTCATCTTCAGTGACGTTGAGAACTTATTCAAAGTTTGCCATGTACGAGTAACGTGCTTCAAGTTCTTGATCGGAAGCCTCATCATCAGTGTCATCAAGCATGGCTCCTTCATCAGCCGACAATTTAACCTCAACTTCCATCTTCTTGTAAAGCAGCATCTTTTCCTTATGATAACCAGAGTCCCTAACTCGTTTCGGCATTCTGCATTCCTTTGTCATATGCCCATAACCTTGACAATTAAAGCATTGAATCCCACTTTGCTAAACCACTTGAGTACCAATAGTGTCCCTATTCCCAGCAGCAGTAGCAATCCTCTGAGCATCTCGATCATACCGTGCAGAACCCTCAACATGTTTTAGATTACGTCGATCATACCTTGGAGGACTTTCATCACGTTGACGTGTTTCATACCTTCGAGGAGTCTCAACATATTGATTCCTTGTATTTGATGATGTTCGAAGATTGTTCTTGGTGGCTTTGAAGATTTTCTTTTAGGTCTTCATAATGAAAGCAATTTGTTGCTTCATCTCCCTATCCTTTTGAGCTAGGTCTTCATCATTGTCCTCTTCAGATGATGGCTCAAGTGATGGTGATGGTGCTCTTAGTTCTTTGTCTCGTGATCTTATAGGAGCTGAATACTTAGATGAAGTGGAGTATCTTGGTGAAGAGGATGTGGTGGAGTATCTTGGTGATGAGGATTTAGTGGAGTATGATTTTGGAGCACGAGAGCGATGATCTTGGACATGGTGAGTGGTAGACACCAAAGCAAGTGGATTAGCAGTCTTTGCGACCCGTTCAGCTTGAAGTTCATTGGCCTCATTCTGAAATTGTTTCAAAATGTCAAAAAGTGTATGATTGTTGACCTCGTCCAACTTATTTTGTTGTTTCACCAATGTTACAAATCGTGTCAACTCGGGTTGAAGTTGTTGTAGAAACTGCACATTGACTTGCATGGTGGAGACTTGCAGATTGTTTCTTGTCATGTCATTCATCATCATGTAGAACCTTGAGTAGTAAGAATAAATTGATTCCCCATCCAATGAAGTAAACTTACCAAAGTTCCAGAACAAGTTGGTTTTGACATCTTGCTTGTTAAGTGATTCTCCTAGTTGCAAGCGTTAAATGGCAAACCACATTTCTTTTGCAGTAGAGCATGCATCAACCGTTGAGTAAATATCATCCCCAATCCCACTGAGAATCAAATAGATAGCTTCTTTCTCTGCATCAATCCAAGCACGTTTCTCTTTGGAAGTGTTCTCATTTGTTTCCTCAATAGTTTGCTCATCAGAACCGGTTGTCGATTCGGTTGCTGGAATTGCAGGAATGGTTATTGTAGAGAGAGTATATGGTCCTTCTTTGATGCAACGTCGAAGAACATCACCATTGGGTTTAGTGTCAAGATATCGAAGGAATCGTGATTTCCATTGTGCATATCTACCAGTCACAAGCATTGGTGGTCTCTCTTTATTACCCGCCACCATTATGTTGTTGTTTGTCGCACGATATTCGGTAGTAGAATCCATCTCAATATTCTCTGAAATGATGAATTGGATGTGGATCTTAAGTAGTTATGTTGTGACTGTTTTGTTGTTGAAATTCCGAAAATTGCGATTTTTCTTAGTCCGACAATAAATTCCTCAGTTTGACAAAATGGTAGACCTAAAAAATTTGTAATCACCAAATTTTTAAATCGAGCTAGAAATAGCCTAAAACTAGTATGGAAAAAATTAGAATCTACTTGACGGGAAAATTTTAACTCTTTTTTTTTAATCTTCGTGTAAACTACGTTTCGGGACTAGTCTAGATAGTGGCTAAGTATAAAAAAATACTATAAGAAAATTTAGATGTCCATCGCAATGTCACCCATCGCACTCTTAGATCGCAAGTCTGATCGCACCCTTTATCACAACCCCTTGATCGTAACACATGATCACAACCTTGATCGTAGTCTTTGATCGTAGTCCTAGATCGTGGTCTTGATCGTGGTCTTGATCGTGGTCTTGGATCGTGGTCTTGGATCATGGTCTTGGATCGTGAGTTGTGATCGCAACAGCAGATCGTAACCTCGATCGTAATAGGTGATCACAACAGCAGATCGTAACCTCGATCGCAGTATGTGATCGCAACAGCAGATCATAACCTTGATCGCAATATGTGATCGGACTATTAGATCGCAAGTAGAAACCCCAGGTTTATGCGATCGTAATATCCGAATCGTAACCAATAAAAAGTTCGAGACTTTTAGGCAACAAGAAAGATGAGAACTTTACCTGGGAATACGTGTTTCTAGCCAAACCAATATCTCCAAATCATTACTATAATTATTTAGATGATCTATAGTATGATTTAGAACACGAAACACAACGAAAAACAAGAAAATACTTGAATTCGGGATGATGTTAGGAGTAAATCACATGAACCCAATATAATAGCAACAACGAATCACAAAAACTACCCCATGGTGATTGATACCAAATGTTGTCCCTAAAAATATGTGATGATTCTACACGAATAAAGAAGAAAGAAAGGTATATAAAAGATGGGAGGTTTCTAGAGAGAGAAAGTAGTGAGAGAAAGTAGAGAGAGGTGTGTGTTAAACTTTTGAGAAATTAGATTAGAAATGAGACAACCAACACCCTTCCTAACATGCTAGGAAGGGTATTTATAGCCTAGCCTACATGTGGCTTAATGGGCTATAGTTTGATTGGGCCGAGCTTGAATATATGCTTAGTACCTTGATAGAGGCCTTTTAAGCTAGCTATCAAGCCGGTAATGTCACGACTATATTAACTAACTATTACAACGTTTTACTGAATGTTACAATATAAACCTATGACCGAACATTCTTGTTTGACTCAATATTTTGAGGCTAACAGTTTGGTTGCTGAAGAAATAGCTTTCGGAGAAACAAGTGTCTCAAGGGATTCACGGTTAAGCTTACATCATGGTTTGCAGTCACATGACAGATTGTAACCCGCACTTCAAAGAAAGGAAAGTTTATCGCCGATGATAAACTTATCCTAACAACGAGAAATTAACTTTTCTCGGGCATGTGCTTATATTAAAAACATTCGAAGTTTTTAAGCTCATGCACAATGACTTACAGTTAAATATCAGACTGTAACTCGGACTACAATTTTAAGAAAGCTTATCTTTCATGATAACTTATCCTTATAACGAGAAAATAATTTTTCTCGGTCATGATCTTGTATTAAAACATTCCAAGTTTTAAGCTCATAAAGGAAAGTGTATCTTTTAAATAAGATAACTTTTCCTCATAACGAGAAATTCACTTTTCTCGGTCATGAGCTTTACGTTAAAATATTCAAAAGTTTTCAAGCACATGAAACTGACTTCCAAGTAAATGTCAGCTTAGAACTCGCTCTTCAGTTAAAAGGAAACTGTATCTTTAATGATAACTTATCCTCACAACGAGAAGCTTACAACTCCTCGGACATGAGCTCGTTTAGTAAGATATTCAAAATCTTAAGCTTATGTAATTGGTTTATTAAACCAGTTGAACACAACTTTTCAAGAATTTTTCAAAAATTTTTTTTTCTAAATCTTTCAAAATTTTGTGTTCAATAATGTTTTGATAAAAAGAGCATGTCTTATGGAATCGATAATATTTACGATCCTAGAAATGTAATTCAATAATGACACGGGGTTATAAATAAAGTTTGAATAGAATTTTAAATGATTTAAAACATGCTCACTATGGCTTGTAGTTATTTTAGGCTGCAACCCGCTTTTCATATTAAAGTCAAGTATTTCTTATGAAAGCTTTGGCTCCAAAACGGGAATTAATTTTCTAGGGCATGGTTTACTTTTTAACCATGTAAGGGATTGTGTTTACGTTATAACACAATCTAACACGAACATATGTACGCATCAGTGCATTTATTTGTTAAAACGAGAGAAATCTTGTTTTTATGAAGTTATCATCTCCAAAAACTGTAGTTCTTTACAATTGATATCTACATACTCGACGACGCGACAACTCAAAAAATGACTACAGCTCTTTAGATAGAACACGGGTCAACAATTGAGGGGGAGCAATTGTCAAGCGTTCGGAATCTTCGATGTCGAAAGTGCCAAGTTCACAAATTGGTGTCAAGACAACGATATCAAACGCCCCTTAAAAACACTTAGAAGGCAACAAATCACATATACACCAATTTTTGGCAGAAAAAGAGATATGAGACTTACCTCAAAGGTGTACTTCCACACCCTTGAGATTTTTAAGCTTTTGTGATAGCGTAACAATCACAAGCTTCCAAATAACCTGCTGAGATTCAACAAACGTGAACAGTACCACAATATCAATAAATCTGATTTTTTTTCTTTATTTTCTTTTCTTGAAACTTTTCAATCAGATAAAACTTGAAACTTTTCAATTAAATGACAAATGAGGTAAACATGAAACATTGGTTATGAAATATTTAAAAATAATACCAACTTTTCAAGAATTTGAAAAAGGAATTATAAAACGTTAAAATCCACAAACACAATTGATAGGTAAAGTGGAACTCATATTAATCTCAAATAAACACCAACTTTTAAAGAATGTAAAGGAATTACTTTTATAATAAAATACCAACTTTCATAAATATTAAAAAGGGATTACAATGTTTGAGAAAATCTGGAACAAGAAAACTATGAAGGGTCCAAGGTGCTTTATATATCAGCAACAAATGTTCTAGAAGAAAAAAGAAAAACTAAACCCTAAAGATGTTGATTTCCAGATGTACCCTTGGTCTCTTGATTTTTGAAATTGGTCAAAGGGGTGTCCCGTGAATTTGAGGAGGCATGTGAGATGCTAGTTGTACCAACTCATCTCATTCGTTCAATTGTGAGTAGGGAAGAAGGCATTAAGCTAGTCCATAGATCCTATTTCCATTTTTTTGGTTTTATGCTCAAAGATGTAGCAGCGCACATATGGGGAGGAATCATGGGTGAAGTGGTGTAACACCCCACTTGGATAAGTGGACCATTACGTGTATTTATGACGTGTCATCAAATCATGCAAATAAATATGTAACAAACATACATGACCATAAAGGAAACCAGAATCAGACAAAGGCTCCTAAGCATAAACTCAAAAATCCACATAAAGTAAATGAAATGCAAAAGGAATAGAAGTATAAGTTAGCTCACATCCTATGCACGTCCGCTAAATGCTCAAGTCCATCCTTGGGTATCTGTGAACGGATATAATGACATGATAAGAATATCTCGAATATAAAAGAAGGATTTGGAATACTAAGCTGAATAGATAAAAGGAAGCACTGAAACTGAAAGATTGATAAGAATATCTCGAATATAAAAGAAGGATTTGGAATACTAAGCTGAACAGATAAAAGGAAGCAATGAAACTGAAAGATTGATAAGTAAAATGCAGCGGAAACTGTGTATGTCCTAGAAAACCTAGTTATAACTGGTAAGGCTGAATAATTAACTGTTAAATCTGAAAACATGCATTTAATGTATTTTAAGTGCCAAGAGCTTATATAGGTCATGTCACTACTAAAAACTGAAGCTAAGGCAACACTCACAAAGTGTTGTATTATGCCTTATAAGTGTTGCATTATGAGTAATGTGACACTTTTAGAAGTGCTGCGTTAGGCAACGTCGCCTTAGCCTAAAGCAACACTTTTAATAGATACTGCAACAGTTTTTAAAAGTGTTACCACTATTTATATAATGCAACATTTGAAGTGTAACACTTTTTAGACTTAGAATTCAACATTTATTAAATACTATAACAACACTTTTTACAATGAAAGCAACACTTTTCACAAGCAATGACAACACTTTTAATTATCCAAAGCGGCACTACGACTTGTTTTAATGCAATGCTTTACAAGATCTATCGTGGCACTTGTACGGTATTATTGAGATTTTGTTCCGTCAAAATTGTATAATATGCATTTCAATTACTAATTATACGTCTTGATTTAACAATACAACTCATGACATAGAATACAATGTTGTATATCGCACTAATTTATAAACTGTCAAAATAACTACAATCAATGATAACGATAAGTATAAATTTGTCTCAAGTACACTCCTAGATATACTAGAAGTCTCCTCTACAAGTCTTTATCCAACACTTTAGCCGAATACACCAAATCAACATAGCCTGAAACAAAAGAAAGTGAGAAGTGAGAAAGTAGTTGGTATTTTAAAATATTTAGATTGCTTGAAATGTATTTAGTAATCAAATTTCAAGTTTTCGTATCATTTCATAATACTCTTCTAAGTATTCAGTAAATTCCAACATCATTAGTCAAATTCAGAAAACCAGTTTAGAAGGTACCTTGTCAAATCATAAGTTCAAAAAGAGTATACATTGGGTATTTGCATTTCTTTCAAAGATAACTAATTAAAATCAATTCTTGTTAAATATCCTACCTTATCCTTTTAAGTGTCTGACATGTTTTTATATGTAAGGCTAGAAAAGTTTAGGCTCAACTTTATAGGTATTAATAGTTCCTTTAGCAGCTAATTAGAACTTTCAAACATACAATAGATATAAAAATTGAACATATACAAACAATGCACTTTATAATTCTCGTTGACAATGAATTTGCGCAAAGACTCTTTGTGAAGATCATTTAAGTCGTTATTATTTAGAACATGATATAGACTCCGGTACAATGCAATATAATCATTATATTTGGTTGGAAATATTGATTCAATTTTATATTGGAAACCACATCAACAACCGGAAACATACATAAGAGCTATTGAAACTTATCTTGGCGAAGTCGTTGGTGCTCAAGATAGTCAACATAATTCTTTTTGACGAGTTGACAATGTTGAGACTTCCCTTAACTAGCTCCCTGTCTAAACTTTTTCTTGAACTGGAAGGTTCACTTTCCCTTTGATCGGAAGTTGTTCTGACCTATTAAATAATTAAAACAAAATGAACGAATTCACTTAAGCATGATAAAAATAACATAAGAAACATGGGTATTATATTCGCATGTTAAGTTTATCATGAGATCTTACTTTAAATTGAAACATGCACAACTTAATGACATACTCTAGTAGTTTATTGATTCTTAGACATATATGCTAGATATGATAACAGATGGTTAGTCTATGTGTTCACAGGTTTCCAAAATTCTCAATGTTCTTACTCTCTTTAGTTCCATTGGTTGATCATTTATCAACACATGTTGAATAGAAGACTTTCCTGCAAGTACATGTTGACTTTCTGCAAGTACATCATGAGGGAATGTAAGTGACATGGTCGGGTTTTTACTTTGGATTCATCATGAATTGTAAGTATGTTAGGTTTCCTTTATTGTGAACTTCCAATACTATAAATGAAGTTAACATCGAGGTTGGGAAAATGGTAAAAAAACGAGTTCCGATCGATTGGGTCACATTATGTTTGTTTTAGTGATGACCAACTTTATCTTACTCTATTATCTTTAAATCTCTCTAGATAACTGATATATCATATGTAAATTTACCTATTAATTAGAGTACTAATAACTATAGGGATATAAGCTATGATTTTCATTTGGCAAGCTCAAGATCATTTAGTTAACTCTTTATCAAAACAAACCCAGAACTCCAATACAAAAATACAAATTTACCAAAAAGAATGAAATCATTCAGTTATGTTTATGGTTATGTATCTTTATGAGTGTAAACACTTCAGATGAACCACAAGAAATACACATGTTTGAGACCAAGTGTAAAATCCGCATGCTTTTACCATGAATAGTACCCTTTAGATCGTACGTACAAGACTAAAACTTTCCTTTTATAGCATGTTTACGTTCACGTATAGGAATTTTAAGTATTACGTACGTGTTAGAACACGATAAGTGTTTATTACGTATGAAGACACGATAATTATTCAAATAATAATTATAATTACGAACATGCGATCATGAAATCATGAACGTAAATTAATCACGAGCTAATATTAATTACGTATATATATTTATTACGAATATGAATAAATATATTAGGGTCACGATCAATAATTAACTAGAACACATAAAACACAAACACGATAAAACACGAACGCACACTAAAATAATTAGACTCGGAAAAGGTACGGGTTACCCCATGTGGGGCCCCCTACCCGCGGCTACACCAAAGGAATGGGCCAAGCCCATTTTAATTTTTTACTAACAAGGGGTTAAGGTAAAAACTTGTTTCACTTTTCACAAAATCAAGAAATAATTAAAAACCCTAAAAAAATTTCTCCTTCTCCTTTGTTTCTTTTGGCCGCCGGATACAAGACACAAAAAGGGGGTGTTCGGTCGATTTTTGATCTTGAATATTGTGCAAGCATTCGTGTGTGTTCATCCTTGATTGATCCACGCATTCGGTATAACCTTTTTAACCTTTTCTTTTATGTTTTGATTTAATAAATCACATAAATCATGATGTTTTTAAAAACTAATTAAAAACATTTATTAAAACATGTCTATGATTATGGGGTAAATCAAAACAAGGGTTTTTAGGGGTGTTTGTTCTAGCCGACGCCTAACCGAACCCCTAAGGGGTCTCGGTTTGGCTTATTAACCACCACCGAGACCTCACGGACTCGGTATGGTGGTGGTGATCCCACGGCAGCAGCAAACAAGGAGTACCCCGACCTTGGTTCGGGGTATGGTGTTGATTACGGGTCCGGTTCATGGTTTCTAGTCACGGTCCGGTTCATTGTTTATGTTAAGGGTTATGATTTTAGTAGTTATGTGTTAAAAATTAAATTAATAAAACATGACATAATTAATTTAATTAACATGACTTAGATTATAATTTAATTAGTAGATCATGAATTTTAACCTAAGTATTTATATTTTTCTAGACTTTATAATTAATTAATTATTAAAAACCATGACTATAATTAATTAATTAACATGACTTAGGTTGTATTATTAATAACTAATAATACATGTTTTAACCTAAGTATTTTAACTTGATTTAATTAAAAACATGATATATTTAATTAAATACTTTTAACCTAAAGTTTAATTAATTTACATGTAATAATTAATAAACTATACCTTATATCAATATGACGTAGAAAATAATCAGAAAACACTTAAGCTTATATAATTAGATTATTTAGCCAGCTTATATCTAATTATGGAAACTTTCTATTTTTAGAAACTTATATAATTAAGGCAGCTAATCTATTTATCGAAACTTTCTATTTTTAGAAACTTATCTATCTTAAGCAGTAATTCTATTTTTGAAAACTTTCTATTTTTGGAAACTTTCTATTTTTGGAAACTTTCTGTTTTTGGAAACTTTCTATTTTTGGAAACTTTCTATTTTCGGTAACTTTCTATTTTTGGAAACTTTCTATTTTAGGAAACCTGCTATTTCTAGAAAGTTACTTATTATTACACAGTAAGTATAATAATACATGAAATACATGTAATACTTAATCAAAATAGACAGAATATAAGATAAACACAGCTTAAAGCTTAAAACAGTAAAACATGACATTGACGTATAAAATAAGTTAAGACATGACATAAAACCAGTTACGTATTTAGTAATCAGATGCTTATACACGTGTATATTTATGTAGCATTAGTGATACCGAAGTAGGACTCTCTTCCGTTCGTCTTCTTCTTTCACTGGACATTAGGTACGGATTCCCGTCCTTTCAGTATGGACATTCTTTCCTTATTAGGATTCCCCGTATGCAGCGAACTGTTTTCCCGTAGTATAAGTTATATGTTTGATTGCTTATGTTTAATTAGTATTACCTAAAGCCATATACAAGCATGACCAGTTTCTCCTAGTTACGGAGGTACCATAACCATAACACTAGAGGCACTTGTGTTATGACTTCCCCACGGCGGAGTGATTGCTCGTGGCGTCCCTTCAGCTTTTGGCCATATTATTATATTTATCATGTGGGGCGTATGTGTGCATCCAGTTACATGTTTTCAGCAGATTACTCAGTGTGAATGTGGTGTGTGCCTTGCATCCTTCACAAGGAGCTGATCCCTCCTGCCCAAAACCAGTATATTAAATTAGAGGCAGCCCCTCTAATTTGCATGATGAGGTCACCCCTCCAATTATTCATGCACGGTGGATTTTCATGACCTATATTGGCTAATGGTAAAATATGTTAAACAGTTTTTACAAGATAAACATAAGGCTTTTCAAACTCTAAAACCAGTTTTACTAAGACTTAACCGGGTATTCGAGAATTAGTTTCTTCCGCTGTTATATGCTTATGCTTATATTATTCATGCTTTATTTGTATATCCGTGCACTGAGCGTATTGCTAAGCCGTTTTCCTTTTCATGTTCCCAAAACGGCAGGTACCCAAGGACGCTCGTAGACTTTAAGCGTACGTGCATATGGACTGGAAGCTTTCTAGCCTTTCTTTACTTTATGCATTATCTATACTTTGATACTCTTTCCATGGACATTGTTTAGTCATTTCATTTACAGTACTTATGTTTGTGTGTGATGAGCTTTACTTTTGGACTATCGATGTTTGATTCCGGTATTTCCTTTTTATGGTCATGTAATGTTTTAGACATTTATCCTTGTATGCTTTGATGATACACCATAATTACGCGTGACATTCCATTATCAAAATGGGGTGTTACACCAAGACTTTATGGGACAAAAACAAAATTCAATAGTTTTTTACAAGAATTATCAACCCAATGTAAGGAACTAAATTATTGAAAACAAAATCCCATTCTACAACAATTAACTTTACCACTCATGGCAAGACTATAATTGCCTAAGTGTTGATATAGGTGAAACAAACTGTTCAAAAAAATAGGTGAAACAAAAAGCTAGATCTACCATACTTATATAAATATTACATTTGGTTTATCATTTATGGAGTTAACTAACCTTATCAGTTAAAGGAAATTGAGCGTGAGAATGCTCTTGTTCCACATAGTCAAGAGCATTGAAGCATGTATTTGAGGAGCGCCACAAACATCAGCTTTTTCACTTAACAAGTTCACATTATATATGCTTTTGCCAAGATTAGCTAACATGATGGTGGAAGACTTGACGTCATTTTCTATTCGTTAACACCACTGATATAATCTATAATAAACTAATTCAGAATATCTTAGGATATCGTAACAGAGTGAATAAGGTTCAAATAGGTAAGAATAAAAATAAGGTGATAATTTATGAGTAAACAAATCCAATGTAGCTGAGAATAAACACGACCAACAAGAAGTAAAAATTAATCTACTTCTCAAAAAACTCTATAGCATTCAAACAGAATTGTACATTAAGTCAATAATAATATATGTATATGAGCACCTGTATTACAATTCATTGAACATTACCTCATGTAGTTTACTAGATTCTAAGAACACATAGGTTACACTTTAAACAAATGCTTCGACCAACTTAGTAAAGCGCAAAAATTGAAACCACAACCTCCACCCCACCCCACCCAAAAATTGAAACCATAAACGATATAAACTTATGAAGGTCAAAACTTGAAATCCGTGTAGGCTGTAGGAAAAGTATCAGTCTGAGTATAATACAACCATGTTATAATAACATAGCCATAACTTAGCCCACATTGCATCGACAAAATCTATGTCGAAAGCAATTATATGTTAATGATAACACTAGATCTAAACATTAATTGAACAAAATGAGTCTAATTGCAATGATTTAAATAACTCTTAAGAACACGAGGACAACCTCAATATACACGATACGTCAATTGGCTATATAACTAGCAATGAAACACAATAATATAGTAATACACAAACTATTTAGCAAGAAGAAGTTTGTTTACCTAGATAAAGGGCTCGAGAAGGGGCTAAAAAATCGAGCTAACATGGCTACAAAACTGAATGGGGGAGTAACGAATTTGGTGAGGAAATCGTGAGATATGACAAAGTGGTTAGAGAAGACCGATAGAATGAAGAAAGGAGAGCGGAAAGTCAAACAATGGTAATAGAGACTTTTGAGAGAAAAAAGGGAAACTGATTTGGGGGGCGGAAATTTTTAGGAGGGGCGGGGAAAGTTAAATCCAATTTAATTTTTGGGTGGGCGGAGTGGAGAGCAGTTTCAAATTTTATTGAAAATAAGATACAAACATTGCAACACTTTTAAGAAAAATGTCGCATTACATATAGAAGAGCAACACTTATTTATCAAATTTTGCTTAAAATTTAATGTCTTTTAAAATGTAACAATTTTTAAAAGTGTTGCTTATTAAATATTGCATTAGACACATTTTGTTTTAGTGTGTGCTGTAACAACGTATGCATGAATACATAGGGGGTGACCTCGTCATGTTGTAGATGGGTGACCTCTAACTGATAAGTTGGTGGAGGGATCAACTCCAATGTGAAGGATGTATAGCACACACCACATTCACCTAATAAGCTGTAAACTGATAAACTAGGATGCCCCCATACGCATTGTTGATAATACTGATAAAATGGCCAAGTTGAAATAAAAGGGACGCTGCGAGAAATCACTCCCCCGCAGAGGAGTCATGACACCGGTGCCTCAAGTGTCATGGTTACGGTACCTCCGTAACTAGATATAACTGGTCATGCATGTATATAAAACTCAGGAAATTAAACATAGTTATCCATGTAATTAAAGTAAAGTTCATAACATATACTGGGGAAAACATTTGGCTGCAGACGGGAATCCTAATCATGCATAGGGAAGAAAGTCCATAATGAAGGACGGGAAATCCGTACCTTAATTAGCAAACACGACGCTTAACCAAACTCCAACTTATTTCTCGGTTCAATCATCTACACGAGTTGTAAAATCAATTACTACTAAATTAACTAGAATACATGTTAAATCCATTCATACAAGTACAATCTCTTTCTTTTCATTCTTTTTTTTTCGCATGATCATGCATGGCATGTCTACGTCAACTTTTATTTTCACATCTTAACTTCTCAATTTGGTTTGAAGACATAATATATTTGTTTACGATTGGATCCATAACGGTTTTATTTTATAATGAAAAACGCTTTTATCATGTTAGCATATAGCAAAATTTCTACATCTAATACTTATGTGTGTAGAGTATGAAAGCTTACCAGCTATATGATAACGCGAATAGATCAAACCTAAAACAAGATGACGAACAGTAAGATGCAACGAGACATATGGTCGAACTCAAAACTTCAGCTGAGACCAGCCGATCGAAACAACCGGTTCAGGAACTCCGATCATGAACCATCCCGACGTGAACCATTAATGCACTCTGATTTTGGTTGAGTCGCTCAAACTTCTAGCTTCGAAACCGAACATTCACAAGACGGACTGAAGAAAAAGAATCACTCATAAACAACAACCAGAGATCAATCTAAACTTATAGCTTGATTAATGTATGAGGGTAATCCACCACTCACGGTTCAAACTTATTTGGCTCGAACCAAAACTCGAGTTAAACCCGAAAACAAACGGCAGAACACATGTTCTAAGATTCGAACGATATGATGTTGACGATGTCTCAATATGTTTCGTATATTTGTTTGAAAGGGTTTAGGGTTCTGTTGTAACCTATGACTTATAAAGGCCACATAAGATATGGATGTAAAGATATGAACGTGTACCAACTGTTAAGCGAGAAAAGTGGATATAAATGGAGAAAACATGGAATGGATTAATTGTTAGACAATAAGTTTTATTTCAAATGGATCTCTTCTATATTTAGAACTATCACAATCTTTTTATTTCTTTTTTTTAAACGCACCGATTCAAATCAAACATCAAACATAGTCGCATAAACTAAAATTGTTATGAATGATATGATAAAGACGTCGACACAATACCGTCCAAATTGACATGCTAGCCACTAATGCACTCATGAATAAAAAACGTTATTATGTGTATATTGGCTTTAAAGCCCATGTCTCATTCTTTTCTTTTTTGGTGCCGCAACCCACTCCACACATACACCTGTGTTTCACTTTCGACTTTTATAAAATTATCGTGACATGTTCTAAGGTTCATGACCTGCGTTTATATTTTACTTTCGTTTTTAATCATTTAACTGAGTGTTCGTGTTTTAAACACGTCATGTATTTATTTATTTCTGAATAAATAATACCTACGTAATACTTGGATAGTTAAAAGTAATTATTATTCTGAATAATTAATTACGTAACGTTCTTAATTAAATCTGAGACTGCGTAAAATTAATATTCGTGGATTTTAAAGGCGGGTTTTACAACTCTTCCCCTCTAAAAGAATAATTCATCCTCGAATTAGAAATCTGATAATGCCGCGGTTATACAATTCTCCCTCTCTAAAAGGAAAATTCGTCCTCGAATTAAAGATAATAAAAGCTGATGAAATTTTAAGAACTGAAAGGACACGTAAGCTGAAAAGACATGTATGCTGCAAGGACATGAGCGTGGCTTGACTGAAGTGAAAATGGAACGTGACATGGCTGAAGAGGACATGGAACGTAACATCACTGAAAGAACGTAACTGTGGAATCCATTATTCATGGATCGATTAAGCTTACTAGGATAATCAACGTTCATATGATAAACATAGCGGAATTAGAACATTGATTACGAACAAGGTGTTTCTTTTCCAACGTTTACTTGTATTAAACTTCAAACGATTACAAGTAACAAACCCTAGACGTGTTTACAAGAACACATACGTCTAGAACACACGACACATGCTTTATGACTACACTGTGAATAATGGAATTAATGAAAATCTATGCCTTCGTATTCTTTATATAATAGAATACAAGACTTTTCTTACAAGAAAACTTTAATTACATTAGAAGTCCCTCCATCTTTTGCTAATAAGTCCTCCTTGTTGTATGAAAGCGCTCCAAATTCTTGTAAAGCTTGATATTTGCATATAAGTCCTTCTTGTTTCATTATTCTTGTTTTGTCTCATCAAATTAATTCCCAACAATCTTCCCCTATTTGATGATGACAAAAACAATCTTCAAATCTTTATCTTTCACGAATGAAACAAGCTTCCCCTTAAAATAAGATTTCTTGTAAAACATATCACCACATAAAAATAAGTTGTATACCTTGATCTTTGAATCTTCTTCCCCTTTTTGTCTAATCCAATAGGGGTCTTCTAAAGATAAACAACTAATAAACGCTTCCCCTTAAGTGGTGCATGTAAATGAATCACGAACTATATAGACTCTAATTGTAGATAACGAATGAAGAAAAACGAATATAACCTATTTGTTGAAGAAGTGGAATCTCCCAAGCTTGTACCTTATATATTGCACTATCCATGTGACGTCTAACTTATATGAAAATAGAAAACTATAAGCAGACCTCGATCTCTTGTCAAAATCCTCATCCTTTTGTGAGACACTGAGCACGATAATGTAACTCCTTCAAGTGATAGCAATGTAGATGGCATTGCTAGATATGACAAGTCTTCGTCACCAACATAAACGAACAAGCAAGTTATCTCAAAAGAGAGGCTAGAATCTTTTGAGATATGATAAAATACAAACTTGTGAAAAACAACTCCAACACCAAAGAAGCAATAATCAATCGTCTAGATCGAAGCCTCCAATTTGCAATGAAAATCATGTAAGTACAGTATCATCCTCTTCTTTTATGCAACTACTGCCTCTGTCGGCGTTCTGCTTCTAATCCAAGTCGGTACGTAACCGCAAGGTTAGCCTTGTCACATAATCAAATAAAACGTCATTGCACCAAACACAATCTGTAACACCCCCAAATTTATACAACTCAGTACAGCGGAAGACTAGTTGGTGTTACGGGATAGCACATTACTCACATCATAGACAACGCATAAAAATCGCGTCGTTTAATAATAAATCATTTCCATTCATAAACAAAGTTACATCGGTCCCAAGTCATTATATTTCATACAAAGTTTTACAAAGTATTTGAATGGAAAAATATTGTTTAAGTGCGGGCCATGAATTCTTGTCGTCTTCCCGAGAATTACCTTCAAGTACCTGAGATAAAACATGTTAAAAGAAAAGGTCAGCGATAACGCCGAGTGAATTCATAGAGTTTAATAAATTCCATCAATATAACTTTGGTATAAAATTAGTACCAAAAATCATTTTGTACAAATCATTGTAATAGGCCGTAAAATAGCCAAAAGCATTTTATACAAATCTTTGTAATAAGCCATAAAATAGCCAAAGTCATTTTATATAAATCCTTATCGAAAATCATAATATAGGCATTTGCCTTAAAAATCATTATACGAGCCAATGTCGCAAAAATATCATACAATACGTCTTATAAGTTGTATGAAAATAAAAACCGTTATATGAATATGGTTATGAAAACCAAAATACAATCATAAAATCAATAGTATGACCCTGTATTGCTAGTCAGGCAATACATCGTAAATCGGAGCGTCTATTAGTATTTCGTTAATTCGGATTATTATAAGCCGCATGACATTGTTACCTTACTAAACCAACAACGGGTAGCTAACCCGATACCAATTTTTGCCCATCTAAAGTAGCGTGTCGTCACAAAGGTCACGCTATGGAAATCTTCTCATACATAAATTCGCTTACCAATCAATGTGGCACGACGGGGATCAACCGTCAAGGCGCGAACTGGGGTGATCGTCCCCAAATAGTACTATTATATGCATAAGCGTCTACCAACTCCCGGTAGTTCACAATTCATGCTAATGGGACTTTTAGTGACATAACCTAACTTTAATAATCCATTTTATTTCATCTATCGGGTCCATTAATCATTTATTGGGTCATACAATCAGGTCATTCAATCATTCGGGTCCAAAATCAATAAACAAACAATCGGGACAAATGGTGTCCTATTTTATAAAAACTAACATGTAATCTCCCTCGCGGGTTTATAAAACATTTATAAAAACATTTAAAAGAGTGCGAGGCTATGAACTCACGTTGATATGGGAAGCCGGGTGATCGGCAATTCGGACGTACGGTACGTGCTTCAATCACGGAAACCTAGACAAATAATACTCGGTCTTAGACGTTTGTCCAACGACTTTATAAAAATAACAATTATGTATACATATGATGATTATATATATATGATGATCAAGTGGGTTTACATATTCTCGTTTACTCATTTTAGTGTTATATGTCGATAACTTTTATACTAGTTTACTAGTTTCACCTATTTACGTGTTTTAGGTCCAGTAAGCCTATTATAAGTTCTTAACTTGTATTAATCCTTTTTGTACTTATATTATCAGTACATACATTTTCAAGTTGGGCCCAAATGGGTTAAGCCCAATAAGTTCTTTTTATGGGTGTTTATCTTACTTAGTCCAATTATTAGTCCAAGTATTAGTCCAATATGTTTACTTAGCTCGTTAATGTCCGTATGCCCTATAGTTCGGGTTTTATCGGTTTTTACTTGTCATACATGTCTATATATCAGTATATAAGTTTTATAAAGTTTTCATTAGACGGGTCCAACCATCTAAGTTTTATTTAACAAAAACGTTAATCTTACGGCAATAGCCGAAAAAGTCGTAAAAATCATATTTATAGTTTTTATTACTTATAAACATTATTTCACCACCATTTATATAATTTATCCATTTGATTAACCTTATATATATATTTATATAAATAAGTTTTATAAGTTAGTGGGTTTTTATTTTACATTTTATATATTAAAATGTGAGTGCTTATATAATAGTATTATTCTTTAATTTCCAAAAATCTGATTTTTAACTTCATCTTCACCAAAACTGCCATATCTTGAGTTCTACATGGAGATAGAAGCTCAAATTTTTATCACATAAACTAAATGATATGTGATACATTTAACTCTTCTATAGCTACTGTTGAATCATTCTTTAAGTATTTTCTAAAAATCGTCCAAAACAGTAACTTCAGATTTATACCCTAAACTTGTTTTAGTCATATCTCACTCATTATTTTGATTCCATTGTATGGCCAACTCTCACATGTGTACAAGACCCATAGCTTACTGTAAATACATTCTACTTCACCATTTTATCAGATTACCATATAGTTCTTTACTGTTTTATACAGTCATCAAATTTAACCAAGATTTTAACCTTGTTTCTTATGGTTTTTTCACCTTTTTATCCATGATTATCAACAACAAATCCCCACATAACATTTTTATCATCATATAATCATCATAAATATATACAATAGGAAATAAAATACATGTGTACATAATCAAAATAACAAGAATATGAGGAGGACAATCTTTATACCACCATGATGATGTAGGTTGTGATCAAAACATGGATTTTGATGGAGAAACTTGTAGACAACCATGACCATCTTCAAGACCACCATGCTTCATGAACTCCTTGTGGAAAATCAGCCTCAAAACAATATGAAAACTCCTCCATGGATGTTAAAACTTGCATCAATCTTCCTCTTTTTGAATGGAGATTAACATATGTTGATTATAACATATGTTCATGGTTAAAATTTGTATGAAATGGGTGTTTGAGGATGGATATGGGACAGCATAAGGAAGCCAAAGGAGAGAGAGAGGAGTGGTTTGCATGTAAGAAATGGATGAAGTGGTTTGAGCTAGTTTTTTTTATGGGAGAAAGCTTCAAATGGAAGCTAAAGTGGACAAGTGTAAGTAATATTACATACAACTTGACACCAAGTTGTTAGGTTGCACAAGTTAGGCCGGTTTTGGTAGTGGGGTGGGACAAGTGTCCCACTTGTCTCATCCCATTTATTTACGGGTACTCCTCGATTCTAGTTTCCTCGATTTGCGTGCCCTCGGGTCGTTTTACGAAAAACGTTTTTATAAATTATGAATCGACGTCACAAAACGAATCCAATAAAAATTGTCTCATCAAAAACGGAGTTCTAAAACGTAAATACGTAATCCTAAGGTTTCCGGTTTAGTCGTAAAAGACGTTAAAATAAAATCGTAAGTCCTAGTCTTTTCTCGTAAATTTGTGAGTTTATGAATCAACACAAATTTAAAACTCCAAAATAATATTCATGGACAAATTTATTTTCTGAAATGTCGGACTGTCACCAAGGACGGTGTATGTAAACGTAAGCACGTAACGTTGAATCCTCCGGTTTAGACGTAGTCGATGCTACTCCAAGATGTAAATCCAAATTTCTTCCCAAAAATATGTGAGTTCATATTGTAACTTTAAAATAACGTTTTTAAATAATATTCGAGAATAAAATATCAACCATAAATTGACGGATTGTCACAGCATTTACCCCTAAACAGGATCTTTGTCCTCAAAGATCATCTTACCTTACTACTCGCTTCTTATAGAGTTAAAGCCATGTGGGTATTTCCTCCACATTCGGTCTTTTCTCACAAGTGTAATCCATTATAATACGCGAGTTTCATCAAACATAACCACGGGAATAAGATCAGGCTTAATGTTGACTTACTTTCTCTATCCATGATGTTCATGGGTTTCTGATTAATGCAACTTTTCGCCGATCTAAGCTCTACTAAGGAACAATCGGATTTTCACTTGATAGATATTTTATCAAGTTCGATTTACGAAACAGAATTCACGCAGTTCTTGAAGTCCTAGGGTAGATCCAGCTTATATGCCTTTCAATCCCAACTTTTACATCATTTCAATGGTCCCATACAACGGGGACTTATATCCCATGATTTGTCAGATCATGTATTCATCTTTCCAAGGTTAAAAATTGTGGCATAACTTCGCTACCCATTTGGCACTTCAGATCTACATTTCACATTCACATAACCTCTTGCCCACTACCGGCTGTCAATAATCAAATCCTAATTTCAATATTAATTTCAGATTTCGCGGGTCGGGTATTTTGCAAGGATAGGTTCGCCATTATAGGAAACCTTAAACCTAAGAGACATGTCCAACTCACAATGGGTGTATGTCGGATGTCTTCATCTCAACTCCTGCTTAAGGATGCTCTAATATGGATACTAACAAGATTCGATCTCAATCCTAATACGATGATTATCAATGATAATCCTTCCAAAGGAAAACGATTATACGGTTCATTACCAAAGGTCAATCATTCAAACATAAAACAACACTTATATTACTTTGTATCGTTACTTTACCTCGTCCCTTCGATTTGGGGTGGTACATAGTACTCTCAATCAAGGTTCGTTCTCAATGATTTCTGAGCAAATCTCTAGAAATTCGATGCGAAGCGAGGATCTTGACATAGATGATCGATACAGGCATGCTATGTTTACATAACTCTTTTGCATTTATCATTAACGAGAATGATATTAGCAGATTTGGTTAGTCTGTCGACGATGACCCAAATCGAATTAAATTCAGATGATGACCTTTGCATTAGCTAGATGTTTACTAATGTATGAGGCGATATCTGCCTTCATGATTGCTATTAGTACAACTTCTTCAAACAAAGATACATTTAGTCAAAAATGACATACATATAATACTTAGACTTACAAATTCCAACATAACTATATCTCACAATCTTCCACATTCAGACAATCATAAGTGGTCTTTAAAATATTTAACGCTATCGGCTTCTCAATTTTTAATGGTTCACATTAGCCGCGAACCTCTTTGATAATCTATATTATTCATTTTTAAAAACATTGTTTGTTTTTATATCGTTCGGCAATTTATTGTGCACCTTCATTATTAAGGAACACGTCCTAATGGATTCTTTATCTTTTATACATAATGCGTCGGTATCTATATTCACTTCTCATGATGATATAATTATCATGTCCACAATTCACTCAGATATTCTTTCTATATTATGCGTCAGTATTTACGTTCAACTTTTTTCATATTTTCTAAGTTTCAGTTTCGTCTCATCTATCATTTTTATCCGTTTTACTCAATCTGTCGTCTAAAGCGTCGATAATTATTATAATTAATTAAATAATAAATTTTCAATTTTTACGAAATGTAAACATAAAGATTTTAGATTTCTTAGTTCGACCAATTATATAAAATGTTCAAAATAAATTTGAATTTAATTGACAAGATTTTCGTTGATTTATCCAAAATATTTAATAAGATTCGTAATTGTTCGAAAAATCTTTGGTTTATACTTTAGTCAAAATTTTCTTATTTGAAAAGCAAAAATTGTCGTTTCAAATCTCAAATCATGGTTCAAATGGTTTCCTCAATCCCTTTTAGGTTATCTTGAGGTATACACAAACATTTACCCCTAAACAGAAGTTTAGTTAAATGGTTTGTGTATAAGGGAATAATCCCTTTAAAAATCCTTTGTTAAAAACATTTGTCAAAATATATTTCCATTTCTTTTTGGTAAAATCCAAAGTCTTAAAAGGGCTCTTATTTTTGAAGAGTCTATATGCATACATCTTACCATTATTAATCCAACGGTCATTTTATGTAAAGGATTAAGTTTTTAATCCCTAAGCGTTAATGGTTCTAATCTTTGAAAAGTCAATATAGCTTCCATTATCTATTAATCACATGGTTAAATCATGTAAAGATTCAAGTCTTTAATCACGTGTTAATTATTCAAGGTTCAGGTTTTCGTTGTTCGGCCAATTCAGGGCAACTATAAATAATTATTAACTCATTCTTATTCTTATAAACAAATAAATGGTCCTTAATGATCACGAGCATGAATTTATCAAATTACAGCCTACACACGTGATTCACCAAATTTATGAATGCTACATGTGTATTAGTCAATCCAAACGACATCACGTGAAACTCATAATGTTCATTACAAGTACCGGATGTAGTGATTGGAATACATAATCTTCTTCGCGGACGCGAAGTTGATGATAATCATGCCGTGAATCAAATCTTTAAAACATACGCTAGAACCTTGTAAATGATCGAACAAATCTTCCATTTCGAGTTATGGATTTCGTTTTCGATTGTCAATTTACTCAGTCACAGTAATCTATAAATATAAGGAAAGATAACACCATAGCTCTTCAGGATGACAGGCTTGGTATAATAAAATCTTTCTCCGACAACTTTCTCAGTTATACAGAAATTCCTTTAATTCAGATGGTGCTGACGTACAGTGCACACGCCACAGGTGCAACACCGGGAATATAATCAATACTAATTTCATCTTGCCTTAATGGCGAAAGTCTAGGTAATTCACCAACAAATACTTCCTAAAGTTTCAGATAAGATAAACATCTTTTAATAACTTCATATTAGGTTCTTCTAGATTATAATATCTATAACTAGTTCACAATCATTCACAATATAATTTCAATTCCCAATATAGGATATCGTCATCCACCAAGAATTATTTATATCACTTTTGATAATCAACATCTTATCTTTTTAGGGGAATTCTGCTCGAGTTCCCATCAATTAAGACAATATCGTCATGTCATCATCAATCAATCCATTCTACCGGCATTATCAACTTTTCAGTTCCATTGCCGTCGATAAGATGTGAACTTCTCAAAAGACTAATAAGAACTCATAATCCTTCACAAATTCAAGGATATATGGAGATACAACTACCATCTAAAGAGTAAGGTCAACGCATAATCTACGTGAGAGAATTTCAAATCAGATTCGGACGAAAACATTTAACGAATATGAATATATCCCATGTTTTCATGATTCGAGGACGCATTCGAAAGCTCCTCGGATCGTTGCCCAGGTCATTCAAATGAAATCAAATCAAAAGAAATGACAGGAACGTCGATACATCCAGTCGGGTATCAACACTCGGTAATCAGATACTTTTCCTAAGAATCTTACTACGGGAGAATTGGACAAGAAAGAATTGTCAATTGTCAAGTAAGACAATTTCCACAGATGAGTAAATTCAACTCAGAAGAATAGATGCTACAGGCACATATGTAGGTGTCCCTAACACTATGTCCTTATTTTTCACTTCTTGCAGATCTCATAAAATTTAATCTTTCACAATCTTCAAAGAAAATTTAGTGTTTATTAATCAGTTTTATGGTGACTACTAATCAGTCTTGCATAGTCCATTCCAAATTGTATGTAGGCGCGCAACTATATACAATTTCAAGATTAACGATGCAATACTCAGTTCGTCAAAATTTTATCATCCATGTGTATAGTAAAATCATTTTCATGCTTAATTCTTAGATAAGAATCAAGAATAAATTTACAAATATTTTCTTTGTCATGGAAACAATTAAGTTTTCCAAAGGGTTTCATAAACATCTTTATTTCGATAACAATCACTTATAAATCTCACTTTGAATAATCCTTATTGTGATAAAATTTTCTCAAAGGATACCGTTTTAATTTTATAAAAACAAGGTGTGATCTGCAAAAGAGTGATGAAAGCTTGTTTACCAAGAATTAACTACGATATGATAGGAAATGAGCTTAGCCAAATAATCATGAGGTTCATGACCTCGATGGCACTCAGGAAGAATAATCCAAAACGTAACTCAAATCAAGATGAGTACTTTTTCAATGGTTGCATCACTAATGCGAGCATTAGGATGAAGCAATAAAAGATAGATATCATCGATACATGTAGAATTTAGCAATCAAAGGTAGTCTTTTTATTAATCACAAACAAGTAAAAATTGTATCGTAACACATTACGTGTCACTATGTCATACAATTCTCAGAACTCATCCTACCAACTGATGTCTCAGTTAAGTTAGGGATTTTTAAAAGATACCACAATGAATACTAATCTACAAGAGTCATTAGGTGTCCTGCCTGTCCCGGAAGATCCATCGGTCCCAATTCAGAAGAAGATTTCTTCGATTTATTTCTTGGACACTGGGCATCCTCGTTAGTGGACAATGGCCTAGGAACAACCCTTAACACGAATCAACAAATAATTAAAACCTTATAATTCAATCAAAGAACTTAACGACTTCCTCTTATCAATTTCTTATTCCATACAGGTTAAATTTTTACTTCATTCAAGTCTTAACCAATTTTATACTCAATTCGATATCCTACATCATTCTCCAATACTTTCAATCTTATTCTTCAGCCTTGTAAAGGCAATACAATCTCAATATGAATCAACACTTAGTTTCCAATCCTATTAACTCTTACAACAACAATTATCAAATGAGTCATTAATATGAAATGACTTGATCATTCAACTAGACTTCTCGGAAAGGTATTAGTGGCATGAGGCTTTTGGGTAATGGTTCCAATAACAGCCTCAAGTGCAACATTCACCCTTTCGATTTCAATTTAAGAATTGGATGACAACGAATCATATGACATCTTTCTAGGTGGTAATGTTTTGTCAAACTCCACTCTATAAGAAAAGATCGTCATGACCTCGATATCAGTTTTAATCTTGCCAATTCTTTTTCAATATCACAATCAACTAATATCTACATTTCTACGAATATCAACCATTTGTTGGGATCATAAATATCCACAACTTGGTTTAGATCTAGGATAGCTAGAATTCCTACGAGAATAGCTTCGATTAATTTACTAGGGGATTTAGGGTTACTTGTGACAATCGACGTCGTATATGTTGATCCCATTGATCGTTCGACTCAATGGTTAAGAACCATTATATCTAGGTTGATCATCGTTCATATGATAACATAGCGGAAAAGAACAATGATCATGAACAAGGTGTTTAGGCACGAAACATGAATTAAAACAATAGGGATGTTCATTATATTAATAACAAACATCCACTAGACGTGTATACATTGAATCCCACGTCTAGTGCGACACACACTTTAGGTTTACATTGTGAATGAATGATATTGTGAATAAAACCTAAGACTCTTGTTCCTTTTATAGTGGAAGGAACAGAATCTACAAGAGATAATATCAAATAAACATCTAAATCTTCTATTTCTATAGATATATATTGAATATAGCGGCTTTGACAAACGTCTTGATGTTTTCTTCGTTTTGAGTTTCTGCCACATCAACTCATATTAATTTAGACCCAACAATCTTCCCCTAGTTGATGTCGGCAAAACTCTTTGTATATCTCTTGTAAGTTGTACATGATCTTCAAATTGCTTCCCCTCAAGTGTAGCATGCGTATCTTCCCCTTTTTGTCACATCAACAAGGAAGTAAACAATGTATGCAATCTTTGAAGATTCTCCAAATGTAGCTCTATGTAATGATCTTGAAGAACAATTAATAAAGTATTCTTGATGTAGAAGTAAAATAACCCAACCTTGTGTTCCATGTCTTGTACTATCCATGTGACTAAGAACTTATATCAGACCAATTATAAGTAGACCTCGATCCCTTGTCAATATTCTCATCCTATGTGAGACACTGAGCACGATAATGTAACTCCTTCAAGTGTTATGACAAGTCTTCATCACTATCCATGTAAAGCACGAACAAGTTACCTTTAAAGTCTATGGCACTTTAAGATATGATAGAACACAAACTTGCGAAAATCTTCTTCAATCATCAAACTTACCATAAGAACTCTTCCCCTTAAGCTAACACCTCTTCATGACGATTTTAATGGAATAACATCTTCATACCATATGTAAAAGTCTTGTGATGAATAACTCTTTCTCAAGGCTATCCCGATTACATAGTTTAAAATATCCATCAAATCCCACGAATAATTGCTAACTCGCGTTAAAATCATTAATCCATTTAAAAATATCCGAGCCATAAATATCAACTTGATATTCTAAATAAAACGGAAATTCCATGTACCTTCGTGTGTATAATCCTCCTTTTTGTGTGCTTAAAACGTCTAATTTTCTCAAACAGCAGCAAACAGTGTGTTGTCCAATAACCAATTCTGTTCAATATCTTCATCAGATGCATTGTCCGATATTGGACGACACTTATCAGCGTTGAAATAGCATATATCGGACGACACTGTCAACCTATCAGTGTTGACTTATTCTGTCAGCGTCACAATTCTTTTTGTCAGCGCCTCAATTACAAACGTCAGCGCCAACCTAAAATCCTGTCAGCGTCCATTCTTATCAGCAATCAGACCATATATCACACATCTTTTAATCTTATATTCTTTCGAATGAGCTTTGATCATGTAACCTCAGGTACACCATAACTAATTGTATGACGTGAACACATACTTCTTTCCACCAATGAAAAATCTTGCTTCATGTGAACACAGACTTAATCTTCACGTCACTAGCTTACTTTGATCAACCAATCAAGATTTTCAAACCGTGTGAACGCATGAGATATTCACCAATCACAAAGCTTGCATCGTATGAACATAAAATTCTTGCTTCTTCGTGTAAATGGAATCCTTATATTCATGTATGGTCGTGTGAACACAAGATACTTCGTGACACACCATCTTGCTGCCTTCGATCTACCAATAGAAAGGTCTAAACTGTGTGAACACACCTTTCTCCACCAATGAGAATTAAGTAGCTCACATCTTTATAACCTTTTGTCAATTGAAAATCAGCAACTAGTCTCGAACATAACACGTCTTTTCTGTTTTGAAGTAGATATAGGGTTTATAACTTATGCATCGAAACCCTAATTAGGGTTTGTAAATAATCCTAGCTTGATACTTCCATCATAACAGCCATAAATCTTTCTGCCTTTTAAAGTCGATCTAGGGTTTGTGAAAAACCCTAATTCATGATTTCATGTGAAAAGCAAAATCATTAATACCTTTACTGCAGCAACCTTCGACCTTGAATAATTTTTTCATTAGGGCTCAGATCGAAGATCCCTTCGGTGAGATTCTAGACACAAGTGCCTAGAATCTACAGTTCAAAAATCACAAAGATCCAACGGTTAACGAAGGAGAGATCGTGTTTTGAACATGGCTGTCCACAGAAAACTGCATATACCCTGCTGCTGACTTTGACGCTTAATAACTTTTGCCTGGGGATAAAACTCGACAATCCCTCCGGTGGATGTTTAGATCTATGTATGTATAACACACATATAAAATTTCGTGACGATCCAACGGTTCAATCAAAAGTTATGACCTTCTGAATACTGTTGCGCACACAAAAACGTCCAGAAAAATTCCATACGAATTTTTCTTCTTCACGATACACGAACACCTCGTCGGACCTAGATATCAAGAGCCTTAGGCTCTGATACCAATTGTTGATCCCATTGATCGTTCGACTCAATGGTTAAGAACCATTATATCTAGGTTGATCATCGTTCATATGATAACATAGCGGAAAAGAACAATGATCATGAACAAGGTGTTTAGGCACGAAACATGAATTAAAACAATAGGGATGTTCATTATATTAATAACAAACATCCACTAGACGTGTATACATTGAATCCCACGTCTAGTGCGACACACACTTTAGGTTTACATTGTGAATGAATGATATTGTGAATAAAACCTAAGACTCTTGTTCCTTTTATAGTGGAAGGAACAGAATCTACAAGAGATAATATCAAATAAACATCTAAATCTTCTATTTCTATAGATATATATTGAATATATTATTTATAATATATCCAATATATTCTCTAAATAGAATTCTCCATCAGCGTGTAAACATCTGTCAGCGTCTCAACACTTTCTGTCAGCGTCTCAACTAGCCGTGTCAGCGGCTTTGACAAACGTCTTGATGTTTTCTTCGTTTTGAGTTTCTGCCACATCAACTCATATTAATTTAGACCCAACAGTATAAATACCTCGTATAAATATCAAAATATTCATCAAACAATCATGTAATAAAATTACATCATATATATATAATCCAAGTTATATATATATATTAAAATAACACTTCTCAGTCTTGGCCTTGTCGGTAACTCGGGAATTCTTCGGCACCGTTATAGTCAAAAGATTTTTAGGCATTTTAGAAAAATGTTTATAGTTAAAAGATTTCGAAATGTTTTATTCAAAACCTTAGTTTTAAAAATCTTTCGTTCTCTATAACGAGAGCTCTGGTACCAAACTGTAACACCCCCAAATTTATACAACTCAGTACAGCGGAAGACTAGTTGGTGTTACGGGATAGCACATTACTCACATCATAGACAACGCATAAAAATCGCGTCGTTTAATAATAAATCATTTCCATTCATAAACATCAAAGTTACATCGGTCCCAAGTCATTATATTTCATACAAAGTTTTACAAAGTATTTGAATGGAAAAATATTGTTTAAGTGCGGGCCATGAATTATTGTCGTCTTCCCGAGAATTACCTTCAAGTACCTGAGATAAAACATGTTAAAAGAAAAGGTCAGCGATAACGCCGAGTGAATTCATAGAGTTTAATAAATTCCATCAATATAACTTTGGTATAAAATTAGTACCAAAAATCATTTTGTACAAATCATTGTAATAGGCCGTAAAATAGCCAAAAGCATTTTATACAAATCTTTGTAATAAGCCATAAAATAGCCAAAGTCATTTTATATAAATCCTTATCGAAAATCATAATATAGGCATTTGCCTTAAAAATCATTATACGAGCCAATGTCGCAAAAATATCATACAATACGTCTTATACGTTGTATGAAAATAAAAACCGTTATATGAATATGGTTATGAAAACCAAAATACAATCATAAAATCAATAGTATGACCCTGTATTGCTAGTCAGGCAATACATCGTAAATCGGAGCGTCTATTAGTATTTCGTTAATTCGGATTATTATAAGCCGCATGACATTGTTACCTTACTAAACCAACAACGGGTAGCTAACCCGATTGTTGGAAATACGTTTTACGTATTTATGAAGGATCGGTCGCTCCAACGATATTTATGTAATGGGATCGTGGTCCACTTTGTAATGTATAGTCCATATAGCCCACATGTAGGGTGGGCTATATATATACCCCTCCTAGCATGTTAGGAGGGGGTTGGTCATTCATTCATTAACACTTTCATTTAATCTAATCTTACTTTCTCTCTCTACTTTTCTTCCCTCTCCTTTCTCTCTCTACACCTAATCTCCTTCTTCCCCATCTCTTCCACCAAATCCATAGATCTAATCCATCCATTACCAAATCCTTAGAATTAGTAGGCCTTCAATTGGTATCAAGAGCCATGGTTGAATCTTAGGATTTGCATTTTTTATCTTTTGATTTGGTGGTAAAAATCCCTTCTTTTCTAATTTTTTTATCAATCTTTTCATCATTTGATCATTTTTTTTATCAATTTTTATAAATGTTATCAATTTTCATTTTTTATCAGTTTTGTTTTTTTTACGTTTTTTTTATAATCAGTTTTTCTTATCAGTTTTTTCAATTTTTAAATCATCTTGTTTTATTAAATTTTAAAAAAAAATAAAAAAATAATAATCAGTCTTTGTCTTTTTCAATAATCAGTCATTTTTTTTCTAATAATTTTTTAATCAGTATGTTTTCAGTTTTCTTCTTCATTTCTTTTTTCTTCTTAACGGTTCATCAGTCACAATAGTCCATCTGTTCAAAAAATTGTCCACTACTGTCCAGATCTAATTTTTGTCCAATACTGTCCAGATCTATCTCATTTTCAGTCCATAAAAGGTTTCATCTATCCTTTTGTCCTTTTTCACGTTAACAGTTTTCCGTATAGGGACTTTCCGAATAGACATTTATTTTCCGAATAGACCAAATTTACAAAAAAAAAAAAAAAAAAAAAAACTTCCGAATAGACTAAAAATTCCGAATAGACCAAAAAATTCCGAATAGACCAAAAGTTCCGAATAATCAAAACTTTCCGAATAAGAAAATCTTCCGAATAGGAAAAACTTCCGAATAGACCAACTTTCCGAATGGACAAAGTTTTCCGAATAGAAAAACTTTCCGAATAGGTTTTTTAAATTAGACTCTTTCCGAATAGAAGTCCATTCGGAATAAATACTCTCAGACTCTCAACACCCTCTATTACCCTCGACTCGAATCCTCAATCAACAGACTCACAATCCAACACTCTCGAACCACCCTCATCTGACCCACCCTAGAAACCCACTCAACAACAAAACTCACTCCCTCACCTCTCGACTGACTGAAAATATTACACTCTCAAACTCAACCAAAAACTTGACTCGACATCTCATCACTCTCTCAATCACCCAACTCCCTCTCTCGACTCAAGACCCTCAAAAACTCATTTACACATACACTCGACTCCCTCAACCTTGACACAGGTCTCACCTTTCACTCAATTCACCCCTCTCTCCCCAACCACCTACACTCCCTCACCGAAACCCAACTCACTCCCTGGACTCCCTCTATCCCCAACAAGACTAAACACCCCTCACCCCCACACTCCCTCGTCTCACAGCCCCTCACTCACCGACACCCTCACCCTCGTCACGACATCACCCTTCACACAACCAAACCAGACTCCATTTTATCAAGACTCAACCTTTTTTCACTCGATTTCAGACCAAACCAAAAGACTCGAAACAAAGACACCTCTTACGATCTCCGTCTCACCAAACATCCTCGATCAAGACTCTCGACCCTCACACAAGAAAGACACGACAGAAGATAGAAGACAGACTCCATTAACCAACAAGAAATTAAAAAACCTACCCGAGATCAACGAGTGATCTTGAAGATCGTTTCTTTTTAGACGAATCATCAAATCGTAGTCAACGGACTTGTAGTTTAATTCTGTTTGAGATTCTCACCTGTGATTGTTGATGACTTGGTGACTACACAAAAAATATGATGATTTTATGAAGGATTTGGTGGATCCGATTGATCATGGATGCATGTGGTATATGATGGTTGTTGAGTCAAAAGATTGGGTAACTGTTAGGTGAAATTTATAGAGAGATATGGGGCAGAGAGAAGGGCGGTGGTTACAAGTAAATTAGGGGGCGGAGAAAATAAAGAAAAGATTAGGTTAGGCATGTCTTTTATATAATTTCAATTCTCAAGTCAAAAGTTTGGTATCCACGCATTTCTCCACATCTTACATTACAAGCCATGTGTATGTTGAAATTAAAGTTGTGAACACGTTTGTGGTATTACATGGGCCACGAATTCAATTTGCAGATGAGTCAACTGCTTGTTTGACCAGTTTTTGTGTATCAAACTAAAGGCCAAATTATCAATTAATATATTTGGATTTTGAGTTAAGTAAAAAAAAAAAAAAAAAAAAAAAAAAAAAATTTAAAAAACTTTTTATATTATTATATTTTTATATTTTAAAGTTAATTTTTTTAGTTAAGTTAATTTTATATATTTTGTCAATTGATATTTTTGGATTTGGTACATCGTGTTGCGGCGAGTATTTTGAAAGCTTCAAAGTGGTAAAATAATTGACGAGTCAAAAGTGACGAGTCAAAGTGACGGGATTTATTTTTCGTGGCTACGGATTTTTGATCGGGTTTTATTCATAATCTTTTGAGCCGATAACAATTTTTGAGCCGAGTCGTATTGTTCAAACCCGACAACAACAACAGCCACATCATTTTTCCTCGATTACCAATGGAATCGTTAAAATCGACACTTAAAGAGGGAGAATCGCATCAAGTGCAAGCCAACGCTAGGGAAAGTGGTATAACTTCATTTCGAATGCTTCAGTATCATCTAGTTAATCTTTCACGGATTCAAGGAGGGAGCGAATTTGTGACAATCTTTGGACAAGATCGTCATATATTCATCGACTCAATTTTCACCACTTTGACCCAACTCGCCGAGGAACTTAACAATAAAAGCTTTAATCACTCTGCATCGGCACTTGCTTATAAGGCTCTTGTGACACAACTCACGCCTTTCCTCCAGTTCAATATCATCAAGTCTGAAAGTTCAATGATTTGCCAATCATTTCTTCGAGATACACATACTGAACTTCGAGTCTTCCGTGATACAATTCTGAAACTCATGACATCAGTCTCGTCTTCAATTTATCAACAATCACAACTTCAGCAAACGTATGATAATGGAGTGCAAGAATCAATGCCGCAGATGCAAGAGGAGAATGGTCATACGGTTGACAACTTGGAGCCTAACGATGGCAAGAGCACGGATTCAGAAGGACAACATGATATCAGTGGCACGTCGGGGAATGTTCACGAGATTTCTCTTGATGACACCTTACCCATTTATGACGCAGAGCCTGCAAACATGGTACAATGTAATGTGGTTTATGATGTATATGCTGATGATATGCCGCATATTGAGAATTCTGAACCTAATTATGACAAACATGGGATGGAAACGAGTGATAGCAATACCACTTCTGATTCATCCGATGTAAGTCATAATGGGGGAGAGATTGTTCAGAATGCTAAACATCATGATAATTATCCTATAACTGCTTCATTGACTGCTTCTGATTCCAAGATTAAAGAGCTCGAAACGATCGTAGCTCGGCAATCAAAAGATCTTGAGGATGCCAAACTTGAATTTTCTAAGAAAACGGACAAATTTGAAACATACTTTGAAAAACTTGAAAAATCAAACGTTGTTCTTGAAAGAAAATTGGATCAAACTGTTCTAGATTCTAAAGCTGAAAAGGATAATCTTTTGAAACAAATTCAACTGCTTGAATCTAAGTTGGCATCCCAAGATAACGTGCTCAAAGAAAATGAAACGTTAAAAGCCCAAGTTCAGGAAAAGGTTTTTGCTATAGCTGCGTTGAAAAACGAGTTAAGGAAAAGTAAAGGACCTAGTGTGGACACTAAGCTTGAAAAACCATCAATCTTGGGGAAACCGCCTACAAATCAGTTCGTCAGACAACCGACTGTCAGACAACCTACTGCATTTGGATCCGAGCGATCACAATCCTCGAGACCGCGGTTTGCCTCCCAAGTTGATTTGGGTCATATTTCTAGAACTGTCACTCCAGCAACTAGGCCCAATGTGATCACTCCAGCTTTAGCAAGACCAAATCATATGATTGCCTCTAGTTTCCCTAAAAATACCAAGACCACGTCTAGAACTAGTTCAAATGATGTTTGCCATAAATCTGGTCAAATGGAAGCTATTCAAAAGACACATGTAAGAAATAGCAATGTCCAACCTAGTCAGATGCCTTCTAGATTACCCAACACTGCTAACCGTAGCATGCCATCTTCTAGGAGCATCGATCAATCATCTAGGAATTATTCAGACATTAAATATGCTACTTGTAAAACATGTAGAAAATGTGTCTTTACGGCAAATCATGATGTTTGTGTCAAAAAATTACTTGATGAGGTGAACTCCCGTGCTCGAATTAAGTCCCAGTGGATAGCTAAAATCAAACCCTTTGGTAAAGTTTGGCGCCCCACTGGTAGAACTTTCACTCTTGTAGGAAACGAGTGCCCTTTAACTAGGATAGTCTCTGATTCTACGAAGACTACTAGGGAGGAAATTGCAAAGGATGATACATCACTTAAGCCTGAACTTAAGATTTTTTATAAAAGGAAACGTTTGCCAACTAAGACAAGTGAATCATCCCCTCAGGCCACCTCTGATACAAGTAAAGCCAACTGTGAACCCCCACGTGCTTCAAAAATAGATATCTCTAACCCATGCAAAAGTATACAAACTCCTAATGAGATTGCAGGTACCAAAGTTGATGTTCCAAAAGAACGAAGCGGTCCAATCGTTGTATACCGTTCAACTAAGGACACTCTTAGAGTTTGGTTGCTGAAGAAGCAGATATCAGAGAAACAAATGTCTCAGGGGATTCATGGTTAAGCTGCACAAAGGACTTATAGTCATATCACAGACTATAACTCGCTCATCAAAGAAAGGAAAGTTTATCGCCGATGATAAACTTATCCTAAAAACGAGAAATTCATTTTTCTCGGGCATGAGCTTATATCAAAAACATTCCAAGTTTTTAAGCTCATGCATCATGACTTACAGTTAAATGTCAGACTGTAACTCGAACTTCAAATAAAGGAAAGTTTATCATTAATGATAAACTTATCCTCATAACGAGAAATTCAATTTTCTCGGTCATGAGCTTGTCTTAAAACATTCGAAGTTTTAAGCTCAGAAAGGAAAGTGTATCTTTTAAATAAGAGAACTTTTCCTCATAACGAGAAATTAACCTTTCTCGGTCATGAGCTTTCCGTTAAAACAGTCAAAGTTTTCAAGCTCATGAAAACGACTTCTAAGTAAATGTCAGCTTAGGACTCGTTCTTCAGATAAAAGGAAAGTTTATCGCCGATGATAAACTTATCCTTAACAACGGGAAGTTTACAACTTCTCGGACTTGAGCTCGTTTTATAAGATATTCAACATCTTAAGCTCAAGTAATTGATTTTCAAAACTTTGAACACAATTTTTCGAGAATTTCTCAAAAGGTTTTTCTAAATCTTTCAAAATTGTGTGTTCAAAAATGTTTTGATAAAACGAGCATGTCTTCTGGAATCGATAATATTTACGAACCTAGAAATGTCATTCAATAATGACACGGGGTTGTAAATAAAGTTCGAGCAGAAGTTTAAAAGACTTAAAACATGCTCCATATGGTTTGCTATTATTTCAGATAGCAACCCGCTTTTCATAATCAAGTCAAGCATTTCACCGGAAAGCTTTGACTCAACAACGAGAATTAATTTTCTCGGGGACGTGACGAGGTGACCATCATTCGTGAACAAGAACCATGTGCTTCTTTCATATGCTGTTCTCCATTATTCAGGTCCAACCTCGTACATTGCTAATCTTGTGAATTCATTATTATATATGATCTTTGCACGTAATAAATACCTTACACTTGTGTTTAAAAGGTATTTAATTTACGTTTCAAGTACACCCTCATTAATTTGAGGGGGAGCTTGTTAAAATCATGAAGATAATTGGATTTGCATTTTTCTTCCCAAATTTTCTTAAAATGCTATTAAATCAATTGATATTAAAAACATCGATTGGGTTAATATTTTTAATATGGGGGAGAAAATGTGATTTAATATGGGATATGATCAATCACAAATGGTTTGACTTAACGTGTTAGCTCATCCCGACATGTGCGAAATGTTTTCGAATATCGTAGCATATGTTAAGGGGGAGCAAAATGGATTTGCACTTCAAAATGGATTTCATGGTGACATACACTTACCCAAAACATCTCTATTCACGACGGTGAAGATTGTGGTGACATAAGGATGGTAGGATAGGATAAAGTCCAATGATTTCTCTAGAACCGGAGGAATCTTCCCAAGGACATTCCATAGCTAGAAATAGTAGTCCTTAGGAAAGATGGAGAAAGATTGTGAACGTAGCTGAATGCCGACCAAGTACTTAAGTTAGCACTGGAACAATCACAACAAGGTGCTAGTGATGACGTATTGGTAAGCATTGAAGGGGTTGAAGAATGAAAAAGAATTGTAAAGATAAAGGGTGTAAAGAAAGAAGCCCTCTTTACAACTTTAGGCAGAAACCGGGTCAATACATATGCTATTGAGATCATTTTTGTTAATGATTCTCGATATTGAAGAAAGACGTCATGGACCCAGTGATGCAATGCACAACCCTTCCCAGCTAACTCAAATATCTCTCAAAAGGTATTTGTTTTAATCACACGGAGATCAACACATTATCTATTGATTTATTCACTCCGAATAAATTGGTATTGAAAAGGTGGCACTCCTCTCCAGCCTCCGATCACTAAAAATCCAAAATGCACGATCGAGTCTAGAGCCATTTGAGATCATCAAATATCTCATTAGGACACACTTTCATATCTACTTGCTTCTTCACACACTGTGAAAAGTAAGAAAGTTCTTAAGAAGTCCTACGCAAAATCTTCATGATCTTGCCTGAACATCCGAGTAATACGAAAGTATTTACAATGAAGATGGAAATCCTTCTTGAGCGAATATCAAAAAGCTCATGGTAGGTGACTTGTGCGATTCTTTATGAATCAAACTTGTGATAACTGGAAAGCAACAGTGGTTTAATTCTTAAATGAATTTAAACACGTTCCAGGCCTCTACGCATTATCATATGATCTTGCCAGAACACTCAGAGTGACTCTTTATTGATCATAGTGACGAGTGGAAATCCTTCTAGTGTTAACATCAAACAACACTTGGTAGGTAACTTGCAAGATTCTTTATGAATCAAGCTAGTGACAACTGGAAAGCAACGATGGTGCGGTTCTTAATTGAACTTCACTTGTTCCAGGAACATGAATTGACGGCTTCAAATCATACGGATAATATTATCCAAATGATTCACTCTTTACGTTCGCAGTCAGCTTTGGACGGTCGAGTAAAGAGAACGGGTTTACCCGCGAAATCTTGTCAAGGAGGTTCTTTATTGAAACTACCTGCCACAAGTACGATATTTAATATCGTCCAATGGTCTTCACCGACCGGAGGTAAAATGCTACCGAATTAGAATGAAATGTTCAAGGCCATTTCATCCGTGTATATTGTTTGTTGCTAACTGTCTTATGCAGCGTAACAAGAAGGTGGCATTGCGGTGTACAATCCAGAAGAAGTCGTCACCACATGCTTATACTACATACACTTAGTACTTCAACAAATTCAAGAAAGTCTGAAGGTCAAGTCTTCCGCTGTATCAAACTCTGAAGCTTTCAAGAATTTAAAGGTATAAGTATGTGGAACATGAAGTCACGAAGAGGCAAATTTCACAAGTGATGCATGCACAAGGTCAAGGCAAGGAAACATGCTCAAGACTAAAGTCAAAGATCACATCAAGCATATTCACAAGAACAAGATCGAAGACTCAAGCATAGATGCTAGGTTTAAGATTTTGTAAAATGGTGTGACCTCCCTTAGGGGGAGATTGTTGGAAATGTGTTTTCCCAAAGAAAGTCTCGGTCACATCATTATTAGCATAGATCACGAGCCATAGTATATTTAGAACTTTGTAACTTGGAGCGACCTCCCTTAGGGGGAGATTGTTGGAAATACGTTTTACGTATTTATGAAGGATCGGTCGCTCCAACGATATTTATGTAATGGGCTCGTGGTCCACTTTGTAATGTATAGTCCATATAGCCCACATGTAGGGTGGGCTATATATATACCCCTCCTAGCATGTTAGGAGGGGGTTGGTCATTCATTCATTAACACTTTCATTTAATCTAATCTTACTTTCTCTCTCTACTTTTCTTCCCTCTCCTTTCTCTCTCTACACCTAATCTCCTTCTTCCCCATCTCTTCCACCAAATCCATAGATCTAATCCATCCATTACCAAATCCTTAGAATTAGTAGGCCTTCACCGATACCAATTTTTGCCCATCTAAAGTAGCGTGTCGTCACAAAGGTCACGCTATGGAAATCTTCTCATACATAAATTCGCTTACCAATCAATGTGGCACGACGGGGATCAACCGTCAAGGCGCGAACTGGGGTGATCGTCCCCAAATAGTACTATTATATGTATAAGCGTCTACCAACTCCCGGTAGTTCACAATTCATGCTAATGGGACTTTTAGTGACATAACCTAACTTTAATAATCTATTTGATTTCATCTATCGGGTCCATTAATCATTTATTAGGTCATACAATCGGGCCATTCAATCATTCGGGTCCAAAATCAATAAACAAACAATCGGGACAAATGGTGTCCTATTTTATAAAAACTAACATGTAATCTCCCTCGCGGGTTTATAAAACATTTATAAAAACATTTAAAAGAGTGCGAGGCTATGAACTCACGTTGATATGGGAAGGCGGGTGATCGGCAATTCGGACGTACGGTACGTGCTTCAATCACGGAAACCTAGACAAATAATACTCGGTCTTAGACGTTTGTCCAACGACTTAATAAAAATAACAATTATGTATACATATGATGATTATATATATATGATGATCAAGTGGGTTTACATATTCTTGTTTACTCATTTTAGTGTTATATGTCGATAACTTTTATACTAGTTTACTAGTTTCACCTATTTACGTGTTTTAGGTCCAATAAGCCTATTATAAGTTCTTAACTTGTATTAATCCTTTTTGTACTTATATTATCAGTACATACATTTTCAAGTTGGGCCCAAATGGGTTAAGCCCAATAAGTTCTTTTTATGGGTGTTTATCTTATTTAGTCCAATTATTAGTCCAAGTATTAGTCCAATATGTTTACTTAGCTCGTTAATGTCCGTATGCCCTATAGTTCGGGTTTTATCGGTTTTTACTTGTCATACATGTCTATATATCAGTATATAAGTTTTATAAAGTTTTCATTAGACGGGTCCAACCATCTAAGTTTTATTTAACAAAAACGTTAATTTTACGGCAATAGCCGAAAAAGTCGTAAAATCATATTTATAGTTTTTATTACTTATAAACATTATTTCACCACCATTTATATAATTTATCCATTTGATTAACCTTATATATATATTTATATAAATAAGTTTTATAAGTTAGTGGGTTTTTATTTTACATTTTATATATTAAAATGTGAGTGCTTATATAATAGTATTATTCTTTAATTTCCAAAAATCTGATTTTTAACTTCATCTTCACCAAAACTGCCATATCTTGAGTTCTACATGGAGATAGAAGCTCAAATTTTTATCACATAAACTACATGATATGTGATACATTTAACTCTTCTATAGCTACTGTTGAATCATCCTTTAAGTATTTTCTAAAAATCGTCCAAAACAGTAACTTCAGATTTATACCCTAAACTTGTTTTAGTCATATCTCACTCATTATTTTGATTCCATTGTATGGCCAACTCTCACATGTGTACAAGACCCATAGCTTACTGTAAATCCATTCTACTTCATCATTTTATCAGATTACCATATAGTTCTTTACTGTTTTATACAGTCATCAAATTTAACCAAGATTTTAACCTTGTTTCTTATGGTTTTTTCACCTTTTTATCCATGATTATCAACAACAAATTCCCACATAACATTTTTATCATCATATAATCATCATAAATATATACAATAGGAAATAAAATACATGTGTACATAATCAAAATAACAAGAATATGAGGAGGACAATCTTTATACCACCATGATGATGTAGGTTGTGATCAAAACATGGATTTTGATGGAGAAACTTGTAGACAACCATGACCATCTTCAAGACCACCATGCTTCATGAACTCCTTGTGGAAAATCAGCCTCAAAACAATATGAAAACTCCTCCATGGATGTTAAAACTTGCATCAATCTTCCTCTTTTTGAATGGAGATTAACATATGTTGATTATAACATATGTTCATGGTTAAAATTTGTATGAAATGGGTGTTTGAGGATGGATATGGGACGGCATAAGGAAGCCAATGGAGAGAGAGAGGAGTGGTTTGCATGTAAGAAATGGATGAAGTGGTTTGAGCTAGTTGTTTTTGATGGGAGAAAGCTTCAAATGGAAGCTAAAGTGGACAAGTGTAAGTAATATTACTTACAACTTGACACCAAGTTGTTAGGTTGCACAAGTTAGGCCGGTTTTGGTAGTGGGGTGGGACAAGTTTCCCACTTGTCTCATCCCATTTATTTACGGGTACTCCTCGATTCTAGTTTCCTCGATTTGCGTGCCCTCGGGTCGTTTTACGAAAAACGTTTTTATAAATTATGAATCGACGTCACAAAACGAATCAAATAAAAATTGTCTCATCAAAAACGGAGTTCGAAAACGTAAATACGTAATCCTAAGGTTTCCGGTTTAGTCGTAAAAGACGTTAAAATAAAATCGTAAGTCCTAGTCTTTTATCGTAAATTTGTGAGTTTATGAATCAACACAAATTTAAAACTCCAAAATAATATTCATGGACAAATTTATTTTCTGAAATGTCGGACTGTCACCAAGGACGGTGTATGTAAACGTAAGCACGTAACGTTGAATCCTCCGGTTTAGACGTAGTCGATGCTACTCCAAGATGTAAATCCAAATTTCCTCCCAAAAATATGTGAGTTCATATTGTAACATTAAAATAATGTTTTTAAATAATATTCGAGAATAAAATATCAACCATAAATTGACGGATTGTCACACAATCTTCAAAAATGAGCCATAAAACTTTAAACAGTCAGTTATTTCCGAGATCCTTTGTCATCCAATATATCTTCTATATGTATTGTCTGATATCAGACGATACGTGTCAGCGTTTAAAAATAATATATCGGACAACACGCTGTCAGCGTCTAAATTACAACGTGTCAACGTCTTCCTTGTCAGCGTGTGTTTTATTCCTGTCAGCGGCTCGAATCAGCCACTGACACCATCTGTAGCTACATACCTCTCGTGAACCACACAACAATCCTTTATCCCTCGTGAATAATTCCAACACATGAACCTCCATTAGTCCATACGTACTACCTGTAGACATTTACCAATATATTTCTTTTGTATATCAAACATCCCTTTGCTTAGTTGACAAATGGTTCTTTTATTATACTAGTAGGAGCATGGGACCACATCACGTGAATAGAGTTTTGATTGAACAAAACTTAGAATAACATAAACTTTCAAGTCATGTGAATACTCCTTTGTTTCTTTTGTACCCAATATATCACACGTGAAAACCAAGACCACTTGTTGGTTTTCTTTGCGTGAGAGCACATCTTTGGACCATCTTTTTGCAAACAGTACCATTGCATCCTTTGCACACGTCCCAAATAACCAGCAATACTGTTCGCCCCACTTTAGTCAATAAAGATCCAAAATATTATCCCATCTTATTATATAACCTCACTTGATCACTTTTCTTTACTTTAGACGAACAAAGAATAGCATATAGGGATCACATGAGCAATATATATATATATATATATATATATATATATATATATATATATATATATATATATATATATATATATATATATATATATATATATATATATATATATATATATATATATATATATATCAACGAGTTAGGCAACACACTAACCTTTAACTTTAAGCGACACATCTCGATCCTCCCATGTCACGTTTCTTCTATTTGTTTCTGTATTAAACAAACACAAACAGAATTTTTCTTCACGGTAGTAGTAATGTGCAACTACTAGCTTCCCATAAACCACAAGTAGATCACGATCACAATTTTTTATATTATCAATCACCACATTAAATCGATTAACTACTTCTTTTTTAACAGCAACAACGATCTGTCCCATTCTTGTTCTTGGTCAGTGGCATCATACTAGGGTTTCAAAACCCTAAAAACGAATTTTATATAATTCACATCTACGATTATCTTCACAACAGTTTCTAAACATGAACAAGAACTTCTCTTCTGTTTTTAAAATGGACCTAGGTTTTAGGGGAAGAAACCTAAATCTTATTTAATAAAAAACAAAAACATAAAATTAAATACCACTCTCTGCAGTCAACTTCGACGAGCTATAACTCACCATTAACAAATCAGATCGACAATCGCTCCGGTGAGATTCAAGACATATATGCCAAGAACCTACAGCAAAATTTTCACGACGATCCAACGATTAACGAACGAGTTATTGCTGTTTGAAAATGGCAACACAGTGAGATCCGAACATAAAATCATAGACGGGTTTTATGCTTTTTCTTGGTTCTTCGACTCAACACCTTGTTAGATCCTAGTATCGAGAGCCACCGCTCTGATACCAATTGTGGAATCCATTATTCATGGATCGATTAAGGTTACTAGGATAATAAACGTTCATATGATAAACATAGCGGAATTAGAACATTGATTACGAACAAGGTGTTTCTTTTCCAACGTTTACTTGTATTAAACTTCAAACGATTACAAGTAACAAACCCTAGTTGTGTTTACAAGAACACACACGTCTAGAACACACGACACATGCTTTATGACTACATTGTGAATAATGGAATTAATGAAAACCTACGCCTGCGTATTCTTTATATAATAGAATACAAGACTTTTCTTACAAGAAAACTTTAATTACATTAGAAGTCCCTCTATCTTTTGCTAATAAGTCCTCCTTGTTGTATGAAAGGGATAAATCTTCTTGTAAAGCTTGATATTTGCATATAAGTCCTTCTTGTTTCATTATTCTTGTTTTGTCTCATCAAATTAATTCCCAACAGTAACTGAATTATGGAAGGAAAAAGGATGAGAAGTCCGGATGGACTCCTCCGTTCCAAGTGGCTTCCCGCTCAGAACGGTTCCTTCAAAGATCTCAACAAATGAACAATCTTGGTCCTAATGACCCTTTCTTAACGATGTTAAAGAGTTCCTGGTTCCATAGTTGAGATGGATTTCTGAATCTGATCGAATGAAAAAGATATAACTTGTAGGATACATGGAACGATACGTATAAATAACATGAAACGATGACATTTATATCTCAGGGCAAAGCTATTGAAGACATATTGGGACGAACTACGTGAACAATTGTGAACGTGTTACGTGAGCAATTTTGAACGTGGTTCGCGATCATATGATGAACGATGTGCATGGAATATATCGTAAACATGATACGTGAAACATACTGTGAACGTGATACGTGGACATATCATGAACGTATGCTGACTGAGGGAGGAATGCCAAACGATACGACCTGAGACGTGAAACGTCTGTCTGGGTATGGAAAAGCTGTGCTAAACTTGAGTCTGGTTTCTCAAACTTTCTGTAACCATATTCAGTAA
Source organism: Glebionis coronaria (assembly GCA_025667525.1). Classification (NCBI taxonomy): domain Eukaryota; kingdom Viridiplantae; phylum Streptophyta; class Magnoliopsida; order Asterales; family Asteraceae; genus Glebionis; species Glebionis coronaria. The sequence goes on from CM046878.1 coordinate 256,376,113, forward strand.
CAAGTTGTGAAACGTGTATCGTGAGATGGAACACGAACCTGAACGTGAACAATGTCATGAACGCGAACGTGAACTTAAATCATGAGATAACACAAAATATGGACTGAAACAACATCATGATGTGAAAGTGAGATGTAAACGTAAAGGTGAACGTAAACGTGAACGTGAATGTGAACGTACACGTGATCGTGAACATGAACGTGAGCGTGATTCGTGAACGTGAATTTCTATCTGACATGATTTTTGATGGAATACCGTGAAATCGTACGATCTATTGCTGAATTTCCTACAGATCTGCTACTGTGTAATCCTTTCGGATGAAAGAAAATATGTTGGGTTAACTGCTTGACAACGACTTAGATAGCATCGTGCTTCTTCTGAGTCTGTGCTAATCTGATAACAACTATATGGGAAACTTGTCTCATTTCTGTTCAGAAATTTCTAATGGTTTCACTAACTCATTAACATGTCGGCGTTCTATCTTAAACCTACTGGAATGGCGAGCATTTAGATATGAACATAGCTGCCTCAACGTGTTATACTGCTTCTATCAAAATCATGCTTGAGATTATGGTACATTCTTGTGGAATTTGGATGAATAGTCATGGAAGAACTATGAGTCTCATTAATTTAGACTTCTCCTATCGTAGGATCTTATGGACTACATAATTTAGTGAAGATTATATCCTTTATGCGTAAGCTTAGTCGTGGAAGAGCTAATCGTGAGAACTGTCAGAAATTTCTACGGTAGTAGCCAACTGGATTCTAGAAAACTTCATACTCCAATCACAGATGTCGGTCTTGACCATCTGGTGATAGCCTCCACCTTCGCAGGATCTCTGAAATTTCTTTCTACTGAAATAATGTGGCCCAGAAATGCCACCTTGTTCAACTGGAATTCACATCTGGAAAGCTGTGTATATAAATTTCTCCTATTGGAGAATCTGCAGGATCATGAAAAGATGATTCTCATGTTCTTCTCTAGAATTTAGCAGATCAAGATGTTATCGATGAATATACTGGCGAACTTGCCTAAGAATTCATGGAAAATTTGATTCATCAATTTCGTAATGTAGCTGGATCATTTGGGAGCTCAGAAACATAAATCAAAATTTTAGAGAGACCAAAACGTGTGCAAAAAGTTGTCTTGGAATTGTCTTGTTCTTTTTCTCACCACTAATGGTAGCATGATCGTGAATTGTTCTTGGAAAATGCTTAAGACTTCGTGGCAGATCAGATACACCTTCTATACGTGGAATGAATATTGGTTATGAATGGTGATCTTGTCAAATTTTGGTGGTCGATACACGATCTCATGTTACCGTCCTTCTTCCTGACAGACAGAAATGATACACCTCCTGGTGGTGCACTCGGCGAATAAAGCCTCGTGATAGTAAGTTTTGCAGCTAATCCTGCAATCCTTTAACTCAGCTGGAACCCTTGATTAGGAGTTTTAAAAACAGATTATGTCCTTGAAACAAGCTCGACGTTAACTTTTGTCTCGTGGTTTGGAACGAATTTCTGGAAACCTTTCTAAAACAACATCTGAACACTCTAGAAAAGTCTGCTGATCATGGATTTAAGTAACTTCAGAAATCAGGTCATGAATGATAGCTAGAAAGTATTCGCAGCTATGGAATAATATGTCACGCGCTTGTAAAGCTGAAACAATTTGTACTGATTTTCTGGCAGTAAAATAATGAATGTATTCACGAGTTAGTAAGACGGATCTCTTCGTCAACTGAAAGGAAAACCTTATAAATATGGGTGATTTAGTGGAGTCTTTTCTGGCTGGGAGGTAGGTAATACATGAATTAAGATAAAGCTGACATGTGACTACGTGATGTAAACGTGGCAACTTTCACTGAATGTGTTCATTTGTAACCTCACAGAACGAACACTCTGTGTCTAACCTAGACAATACTCGAGTGGTGGTAACTGAATTTTTAATGTCTGATTTATGCGTGGCATAACAGAACGGGTATACCCCCTTTGGAGGGTACCCTAAATTACTAAGGGCCTGGTTTAGAAGACATACTGGAGTTATGACTCTTGACTCGTGCCTTAAGAAGATATTCGTATGACATGTATCATGACTGGGGCCCTGACAGGTGTCTCCCGAGATGATACCTGAGACCTGTGTCTTGACTGATGTATTGACGTGTGTTTTGGTAGGTGAATACGAATAAAGTTGAATTTTTTTTTGTAACTGCTAGGGTTGGCGGACCGGTTAGACTGATGACCTCTGTATTTTTGGTCACGTCCGTTCCGGAGTTCTGATGGTTACTAACTGATTAATTATTATGACGGTCATTATCATGACCGTGATTCATGTAACTATACTGCTGAGTGGCCGGCTGGGTACCGGTCCCCACTCTTCTGACTGAAAGAATAGCTGAGTGGCGTGTGAAATCTAACTGAGGGGTAAAGTCATGAAATGGAATGGTAGCGTCTGATGGTTGAAGTATATTCTGGTCTCAAATTTCAACTCTATAGTCTCCGTCCTTGCTCTGTAGAGTCTTCATAATATAAGCAGCATTAGCATTTTGTGGAATCTCTAAAGTATCAGCAGCATCAGCATTTGTGAGGTCTCCGAAGTGTTAGCAGCATCAGTATCTGGTAAAATCTTCAACTTACGAGCAACATCAGTATCTTGAAAAATATCGACAAGTGGGAAACGCCTGAGATGATTGAGGATCGATTAACAATACACATGGAGTAAGGTACATGGAGTACACCTGAAATACTGTACAAGAAGTACACATGGAATACTGTACATGGCTCCGATGGCAATTTCCTGAGATGATCGATATTGGTGTCAATCGTCTGACACGACCAAAGGAAAATAAATTGATTTAAACAGTTAGCAAACTGAACTGAAACGAGTAACATGATAGGCTGACAATTTCTGCGTAGACTTAATGCTGGTTGAATAAAAGGGGCTCAAAAGTATGATTTACACGAAGTTTCAACAATGGTCAGCATGAAGACATGATTGATGAAGACCAAACATGATTTATAATGAAAATAGAGTTTTTACTGTAATCCTTTTGTATCTTAGCATGAAAACATCATCACCTTGCTGAAAACATAATCCTCATGAGGAGACATGAAACTTAATCAGCATGAAAACGACATCTACGTGAGAGTGTGCAAACTTGACTGTTACAAATAACATTAAGGGATAATAAACTAAGGTTTAACATCAACTGGTGTGGATGACTATGGTTAAATCCACAAAATTCGAAAGAGAAGACATGTGACTAAGTATGGACGATTCGGGTTTGATCCATACTTGTCAAAATTTTACAAGAACTGTCATGTATAGAAATTTACAATCTGGGACTAATTGTGGATGGTTGTTGTCTAATCCATACTAGTCAAACTTCAATGAAACATCGTGATATGAGCAAAGGTGAACGCCTATGGGTCGGTTCACAAAACAACATTCGACTGAAAAGCATGAAATTTGACCTGAGCAATGGTGAACGCCTATGGGTCGGTTCACCAAATAACATTCGACTGAAAAACATGAATCTGACATGAGTAAGGGTAAACACCTATAGGTCGGTTTACCAAAACAAAATCTGAATGAGCAAAGGTGAACGCCTATGGGTCGGTTCACCAAAACGAAATTCATAGAAAAGCACATGCGACTAAATATGGCTAGTCATATACCAACCTTTTACTTAGTCAAAATTTTAAGAAACTGACTGATAAATGCATGAAAAACATGGAAGATAACAAACGCTAAAATCTAGGAAGTTTCCTGGTGACTACCCACTAGTCACATGTCAAGTTTTAGAGCCTACAAGTCGAACCTTGGTCTCTGATACCATAATTGTAACACCCCACTTGGATAAGTGGACCGTTACGTGTATTTATGGCGTGTCATCAAAGCATGCAAGGAAATATGTATTAAACATACATGACCACAAAGGAAACCGGAATCAAACATCGGCTCCTAAACATAAACTCAAAAATTTGCATAAAGTAAATGAAATGTAAATGGAATAGAAGTATAAGTTAGCTCCCATCCTATGCACATCCGCTAAATGCTCAAGTCCGTCCTTGGGTACCTATCGTGTGAGTCATGGAAAGAAAATACGGCTGAGCAATACACTCAGTGAACGAAAATAATGACATGATAACAATATCTGGAATATAAAAGAAGGATTTGGAATACTAAGCTGAATATATAAAAGAAAGTACTGAAAATGAAAGATTGATAAGTAAAATGCAGCGGAAACTGTGTATGTCTTGGAAAACCTAGTTATAACTGGTAAGGCTAAATAATCAACTATTAAATCTGAAAACATGCATTTACTGTATTTTAAGTGCCAAGAGCATATATAGGTCATGTTCTGTAACAACCTATGCATGAATACATAGAGGGGTGACCTCGTCATGCTGTAGAGGGGTAACCTCTAACTGATAAGTTGGGTGGAGGAATCAACTCCAATGTGAAGGATGTAGAGCACACACCACATTCAACTGATAAGCTGTAAACTGATAAACTAGGATGCACCCATACGCCCCACTGACAATACTGATAAAATGGCCAAGCTGAAATAAAAGGGACGCTGCGAGAAATCACTCCCCCGTAGAGGAGTCTTGACACCGGAGCCTCAAGTGTCATGGTTACGGTACCTCCGTAACTAGATATAACTGGTCATGCATGTATATAAAGCTCAGGCAATTAAACATAGCTATCCATGTAATTAAAGTAAAGTTCATAACATATACTGGGGAAAACATTTGGCTGTAGACGAGAATCCTAATCATGCATAGGAAAGAAAGTCCATACTGAAGGACGGGAAATCCGTACCTTAATTAGCAAACACGACGCTTAACCAAACTTTAACTTATTTCTCGGTCCAATCATCTACACGAGTTGTAAAATCAATTACTACTAAATTAACTAGATTACATGTTAAATCCATTAATACAAGTACAATCTCTTTCTTTTCATTCTTTTTTTCGCATGATCATGCGTGGCATGTCTACGTCAACTTTTCTTTTCACATCTTAACTTCTCAATTTAGTTTGAAGACATAATATGTTTGTTTATGATTGGATCCATAACGGTTTTATTTTATAATGAAAAATGCTCTTATCATGTTAGCACATAGCAAACTTGTTGTCCCATACTTTAAGATGATTAAACAATAAAATAGAGATGAAAAGATATGAATTCTAGAGAGAAAGTAGATAGAGAAAAGAGAGAGAATTGGTTGGAAAACTTGGAGGGTTAGATTAGAGAGAGAAATAACAAATGACCAACACCCTTCCTAACATGCTTGTCGGAATAAAATTAGCTAAGTCACTGGAACGCTGACAAGAGGAAATTGAACGCTGACAAGAGTAAACGAGGCGCTGACAGATGAGACGCTGATAAAGAACTATCAAGGCGCTGACAAGAATATTCTTAACACAAAGGCAAGGACTAAATCTGCCAATGGTGAATTCTTTAAGCTGGTGGACAAAATATGAAGATAAGAATTCAGAATATATTCTTAAATGTTTAAAAGATTTAGTCAATAAGTTATTTAAGTATGTTTATCTTGTGTTTCTTCCTAAAATAGTTTATCTTAGCTTTTTGTACAAGGCTCCTTAACCTATAAAAGGAGGCCTTAGGGTTAGACATAATACACACCTCTTCCACATATTTCACAAACACCTTGTTAATGGTTATTGTTCTAATTCCGCTTTGATAATGTTAATTGTTGATACAAAAGTTGGATGATCCTTGCTAGACCCAAATTAGGCTTAATTCGGGTTGGATGGGTTCCGGCTCTTGCACCAAGTGAAATATCTTGTTGGGATCATGCACACTAAAATAACACGCGTTAAGCTTACCGTAGGAATGTATCCCACGATTAGACTCCGGCGTGAGAGTAAGTAATCGGTTAGGGTTTAAGAATCGGATGGGAGTTGAGAGTGTGTAGAATGTAATACCTTTGTGGAACCCTTGGGGGTTCCTTATATAGGCGGTGAAACCCTAATGGGCTGTCACCGATGCTTCGACCCCAAGCAAAGGATAAGTGCCACAATTAGTTTGATTGTCATCTTCTAGTTATAGTGAGTATATATCCTTCACTTTGGGGTAAATCCTAATCATAATAAGATTATGATTCTGTCTAACCTTGTATCGGCCATGACGGGCCGTGCGTCGCACATATGTATGCGGCTAGTACCCGTGGGTCGCCCATAAGCTTTAAATGATATTAAACCAACCTATTAGTAACAGGCCGGATGCGGGTAGTACCCGTGGGTCGGGGTTATGACCCGGCTGGGGACTATACGTCATCATGTCCCCCCAGTCTAGTTGTTACAGCCGTAGGCGGAATATCTAGACTAACAAGATGCTCCCCGGACGTACCAAGAAAGAACAGTAGAGAATGATGAATTTCGAAAATTTTGTTTCGGCCGCACGTGGCAACCTTATTAGGAATTTATTCCTATGGTACCTCAGCCGCACTTGACGACCGAGACAAATTAAATGCAACATTGAATATGGTCTTACGTATGACCGCATATCCCGAGACAATTGACTGTTCACCTGCCATTTGACTGACAAAGTCCAAACAGTCAGAACCTCGAGCAGCGCAACCTTCTGAGTCAGAAGTGACCCGTGGGTCCTACCTGACTTTTCACTTGCCACTTGCTTCCCAACCATACGATTTTGGTGAGTGGAAAACACGTGTCATGAATCCAACGAACCATGACTATCAAGGCAACCCTATAAATAAGTCGCCCCTACGGCTGTGTGTGACATAGTCTTTTTCTTCATTTCTGCCATTAGCTCTTTTTTCCTTATCACCACCTTCTTTCGCACGGATCCTTCCTCATACAGGTTAGAATACCACGCCCTCATCTTTCTTTAATTAATAATGGCTCAAAGAAACAACCCTTCTATTGGATCTGTGCTAAACGTAATGACGGAGGAGAAATTAGGGCACTTTTGCTCTGATTTCTTCATTCCTAGCAACCTTCATCCCTCTCTCCCTGGTGCAGGGGACCTCATAACTGAGGCACCCCAAGGAAAGATTGGCCTATACACTCGTCTATTTGACGCGACCAATTACCGCATCCCATTTACTCGATTCCTTGTAGATCTCCTAGGTTATTATGACGTACATATCACCCAATTACATTGTATAGGCGCATGTAAGATTAGCCAGTTTGAAATCCTTTGTCGTGCAAGAAGCATCCCCCCTACCGTAGAGTTATTTAGACTGTTTTATACCCCCAACTTAGTGAATGGGTGGCTTTCCTTCAAGAAACGATCCCCAAACAGACCCACAGCCCACAACAAAGCCATGGACTCCCTGAAAAATTGGTACGATCATTACTTTTTTATCGACTCAATAGTGTGGCCGACTAATTTTGTGTTTAAACATAGAGTATCTCCTGTCCCGCCTCCACGAGCTGGAACATATAACGCCCAACATTCCCAAGAAATAGATAGGAATAGAACAGGGTTTTATAGGAATCTACCTGAGTCGTTCCTTTGTCTGCTAGGAATTAGCCGCAACTACTTTGGCCCGTCCAACAGATATCCTGTATTCTGGAGGAGGCGTGGTGAAGGTAGGTATAGTATCCGTACTTCAAAATATACATAATCCTGTTGTCCGTAACTAACATACTTTTTTTTCTTAACAGAAATGAACTTCTTTGGGATCCTACGCCAGGGTGATCCAACCCTTATACCAAAGGGAGCCCGTCCTAGATGTGAGAATGAGCTACCCCTTCTCGAGCATACCCGAAACGTGACCATCACCTTAGCAGCCGTACCGGACTCCCAATCTGACGAGGAAGATACAACACTCATGATGACCCCCGTAGATTTTGATAACGAGGATGGGGACAATCTAATGCTGGAGGATGAAGTCGGGCCCTCCTCTCCACCCAGGACTGCCACCCCTGCCCACGAAGAGCAGTAAGGTGATAACATAGAGAGGACCACCTCCAGCCTCCGCCAAATGCTGGGCGATGATGAGGAGGAAGTGCAACATGTAGAAGAGGAGGAAGAAGAACCCCAGCCCATCCGCAAGCGTACCCGTAGGAAGAACAAGCGGGCAAGAAGAGTTGCCCAGAGCAAGATCGGGGAACACAATGCCCCCGTGAAGAGACTGTGCGAGGATCACCCCCGCTACCAATCTGGTGAGAGCACCAACCAAGCCTCAGGGACGGCACAGGCTGCACCCGTGGATCCAGACGTGCCGTTACCAGATGTCGAGCCAGTCACTCAAGTACCCCCCCACTACGTCAGAACTAGAAAAAACCAACATGTAAGTCTACCGCACATGTTTGTCATTTATGTCTTTTGTCCAAGTAAAACGTAAGTCCTTCCATAGACAACATTTAATGTATATTCCAATTGTTGTTGCATGGGTGAACAAGCTGGTGCTGCACTTGCCCAAGAGGTACGAAAGGAGAAGGACCCTATCCTGCATGTCGCAGTGACCAGATCTGGCCCAGCCTTTGAGGAAGGTACCCCCATGGCTTCACAAGAGGTACCGGTGTCCGACCCCCATACATAATTCAACCCTGACTAGAAGATAACCACCGCTTCAAGAATGAGGCAGGCTGAAGAATGTCATGACTATCTGAACAATTGCATCCCTCCCGGCCTGGTAAAGGATGTAAATGCACTAAGTCATGTGGACTTGGTGGATGAATATAATGGTGCCTTGGTTCATCAGATGGCTATGGGTACTTCCATACGGGTAAGATTTGAGGCCGCCTTAGAGCATGTTGATTCCTTGAAGAGAAAAGTTGGCCGAAGAGAGAAGATAATTGAAGACAATGAAGCCCAGATTGTCGCCCTCAAGTCCCAACTTGCTACTGCTGACGCTACCATTAAAGAACAAGCAGCGCATGCCAATACTCATGATCAACGCATAGCCAAGCTTGAAACTCAACTTGAGACTGCAACAGCTAAGGTATGTATCCGTACTGCATCATGCCCACGCCAAACTATTCTGCATTCTAATACTTAAGGTATCACACACAGGTGACCGCGGAAGAAGCCTTGGCCAAGTCCTCCTTTGACTAAGTGTCCATCCTTACAAAGGAACTTGAAGACACGCATGCATTGATCCAGGGTGAGGAGAGACTAAAAGAGGAGCTTGCCCGTGAAAGGGCCGTGGCGGAACAATTGATGGAGGCTTCCACACAAAAAGACATACTGCTGAATGCCCTTACCGCAGAGTGTGATGATGTATTGTACCCCCAATTACTAGCAGCCATTGCCGGCCGCAGGTGGATGGTGGGTCATGGGACGCGCCTGGCTGTCATAAAAGTGTTGGAGGCCCCTCAATTCGTGCAACAGTTTGTAGATCTTGTATCGGATGGCATCGACCACGGTCGTCATGAGGGAATGGTTATAGCCGCAGAGTTAATAAGTAAGAAGAAAAACTTCACAAAACATGCTTACTTTAACACTGGAGTTGCTGAGAAGATGACCGCCTCTATGGCTGCTATGCGAGATCTTAACTAACCCTTCTTGGCAGAGCTGGAGGCTACAAAAGATGCGTACAATAAGGAGATTATGGAGAAGCTAAGCCTTGGTGCCTTCTCTCAGGACGAGGGACACTCCCAGACTCACTTCACTCCCTCCCCCAGCCAACTCACTCTTCCCGTCTATGAAGACGTCAGCAGGATCGTAGTTGGTGAACAGCTATTACGTGAAGTGTTAGAGGTGAATGCTGCTCGGGCCTTGGACAGAAAAGAGCATGATGATGTATTGCCTCGAGTAGCCGAAGAGCAGCGGGAGTTAGGTAAGTTCCTCCCCCCTGTACGGCGTTCCATAATTTGATACAAGTTCGGAATAATTTGGTCTGTAACCAAACTTTCGTCCGTGGATGTCCACGACACTTTATCTTTTGTACATTATCGTAACATTTAGCATAGTTATTTACGAGTTCGTGGTAGTCACGGAAATTTTGATAGTTGGAAACTTGCTTATATTCCTTTAGATATCATATACCTGCGTCGCATGACGTGTCACGTCTTACATAGAATAAACCAAGTCTATATTTTACTAGACGTGCGGCGTGCTTCTTTGCCATGCAAAGCACTACGTAAGTGCGGCGTATGGAAACTTATTACAACGTCTTGTGAATAAGGTGTCTAGTAAGGATACATGATCCACGTCACTGGGGTTGCATCCCTGTTAAGTGACAAGTTGAATTATTAGGTTCACTTAATCCTCTTACCCCGCCTGAAGGCGAATAGTACATGTACGGTTTTGAATGAATGCATAGGAATAAGAGATAGCACATGATAGAAATAACAACTAAATCTATACGACAATAATTTGCACATAGAATCTAAAAGACATGACAAGAATTTGCACAAGAACGAGCCGTGGAGCTAGCTAGCCACCACGACATTTTATTAGAACGTTTACGATTTTTGTTTTGACAAGAATGAGAAATCCTAAAACAAATAGAACCTAGAAAGCATGAAAACAAAATAAAAGAGAATACATGGATTTTCATTGAAGCCAACTATAGCGAAGTGTCCATGCGGAATCCGTAGCCTTTCAAAGATAGCATCTTTTAAGATTGCAGATATTCCATGTGCGTTCCAGGTCACGGCCATCCATGTCATGCAACTTGTACGCGCCTCGTCCTAAGGCTTCCGTAACCTCATACGGCCCTTCCCACTTAGGGCCCAGCTTTCCTGTATTCTCCGCGCGACTTGCCTCGTTGGCATGATAAACAAAATCTCCTGGTCGAAAGGAAACACCTTTAACCTTGGCGTCGTAATAAGCCTTCATCCGTTCCTTGGACTTGGCCTCATTGATAGCCGATATTTCTCTTTTTTCCTCCAACAAGTCCAGATTAATCCGGAGTTGCTCGTCGTTCGTGACGACATTAACCTCTGCTGTGCGGATGGTCGGCATTCCAATTTTTGTTGGTATAACAGCTTCAGTCCCGTAGGCCAGCGCAAATAGAGTGTCCCCATTGGCTGTTTTAATCATAGTCCTATGTGCGCATAGAACATGTGGCAGCTCATCTAACCATTTGGCACTTCGTTCATCCAAGCGTGCCTTGATGCCATCACCTAAGCTTCTATTTGCTCGTTCCACAAGATCATTGGTCTGTGGGTGCTTAACAGATGCGAAGCGTCGCGTGATGTTCAATGCCGCGCACTATTCTTTGAATGGATTATCAGCGAACTGCTTCCCGTTATCCGAGATGATTTCTCCTGGAAAGCCGAAACGGCACACGATATTTTCCCAAACAAACTTTAACCTGCTTACCTGTAATGGATTTAACCGCTTTAGCTTCTATCCATCGTGTAAAGTAGTCTATTGCGACGATCTAGAACTTAACTCCCCCTGCAGCCACGGGAAAAGGTCCTGCAATGTCAATCCCCCACTTATAGAATGGCCATGGGGACGTGATGGGTGTCAGTTCTTGCAGCGGATGTCGCGATACTGGTCTATGAACTTGGAAATCACTGCATTTACGAATCATGTCCCGTGCATCCCTGTGCATAGTAGGCTAGTAATATTCTGTGCGTAGAGCACGTGCCACTACAGATCGGGGACCTGCGTGCATACCGCATGACCCTTCATGTATCTCACTGATCACATAGGTAGCCTGGCGTGGCCCGACACACCGCAACCACGGCTGTAAGAAGGAGCGCTCATAGAGAATACCTTCTCGGAGCTCAAAGTGCTGCGACTTCCTTCTGATACTTCATGCCGCCTTCTCATCATCCGGAAGGGTCTCATCAGTTAAATAGCTAATGATCAGGGTCATCCATGTAGGTCCATCTTCCTCAACTATAGCTTCGATTTCCCCTTCCATTATAGACTTTTCCTTTAGTATTTCTACCAAGACTTGCATGGATAAGTAGGCGAAACTTGTAGACTCAATTTTGCTAAGAGCGTCCGCCTTCTTGTTTTCACCTCTGGGTACCTGCTTGATAGACAACTTGCTGAAAGTAGCTATGAGTGACTTGACTTTCTCCAAGTACCGAACCATGTTATCCTCCTTTGCTATGTAACCTCCTAGAATGTGGTTCGCGACAAGCCGTGAGTCTACGTAAGCCTCAAGGTTGCGGACTCCCATTCTAGCGGCGATTTTTAAACCCGCAATCAACGCTTCATATTCTGCCTCATTATTAGTGGATGTGAATTCAAAACGTAGGGCGTAGGTAAACTCCATTCCTTCTGGATTCATAAGGATGAGACCAGCTCCTGGCCCGTCCGTGCACGAGGATCCGTCAGTGAACAAGACGCATGGTTCTGTTGGAGTTTCCTCTCGTTGTATTACTAGTCCGTCCTCATCTGGCTTCTCAATTAAGAAATCTGCCAAGATTTGGCCTTTGACCGCTGTCCTTGGTCTATAGGAGATGTTATGCTCTCCTAGCAGAATGCTCCACTTCTGTAGCCTATCGGTCACGTCTGGTTTGGAGATGATTTGTTTTATTGGTTGATCAGTAATAACTACAATTGGGTGCGCCTGAAAGTATCGGCGTAACCGTTTTGTGGCGAATACTAATGCTAAAACCAATTTCTCCATAGAATAATAATTCAACTCCGGCCCTTGTAGTGTTCTACTTATAAAGTAGACCGGAGTCTGGACTGTCCTATCCGTCATAAGTATTGCACTTATTGCTCCGTGTGTAGCCGACAGATACATGATGAGCTCTTCCTTATGTCGAGGGGCCACTAGCATGGGAAGAGCTGCGAGGTGTTGTTTAAGCTGACTAAAAGCTTCCTCAGCTTCCTTTGTCCAACGGAAATCTCCCTTCTTGATGCACTTCTTGAGTGTTTTGAATAGGGGGAGTGACTTCTCCGTGGACTTCGACAAGAACCTGTTTAGCCCGGCCAGCTTTCCATTTAATGATTGTACCTCTTTTCGCGTCTGAGGAGATGGTAACTGTATCACCGCGTCCGTCTTTTACGGGCAAGGTTTGATCCCGTTCGGGTCGATAATGTATCCAAGGAACATCCCTTTAGTTGCCCTAAACGTGCATTTTTTGGATTCAGTTTCATATTAATCCTCCTTAATGTGTCAAACGTCTCTTGGACATCACGGAGAAGTGCCTCCTCCGTATAACTTTTGATGACTAGATCGTCAACGTATACCTCAAGGTTGCGGCCTATCTGTGAGTCGAAGGCTTTATCAACAAGTCGCTGATATGTTGCCCTGACGTTCTTTAGTCCGAATGGCATTTTTGTATAACAGTATACACCCTGACTAGTATGAAACGCCGTCTTCTCCGCATCCTCTTCCGCCATCTGGATCTGGTGGTACCCTTTGTATGCGTCTAAGAAGCACTTAAAGGGATACCCACATAGGGATTCCACCTTCTAGTCAATCTCTGGTAACAGATAGCAGTCCTGCAGACATGCTTTGTTCAGGTCCGTGAAGTCCACACACATGCGCCAGCTCCCGTCATGCTTCTTGACCATGACCGGGTTGGATAACCACTCGTGGTAGTATACCTCGCACATAATTCCTGCGTCCACTAATTTCCGTACTTCATCCAGTATTACTTGGCTGCGTTCTGGTGCTTGACCACGCTTCTTTTGCTTAACAGGAGGATATCCCCGGCGGATTTGAAGTTTATGTTCTGCTATCGCACGCGGCACACCCGTCATATGCTTGGGCTCCCATGCGAACACATCTAGGTTTGCTTTCAGAAGAGAGCACATGGCCCTTTTGCCGCTATCCGAGAGCGTTCCTCCTATGGACACCTCTTGTTCCGGATAATCGGGATGGATTGCCACCTTCCAGTTGGGGGGTGGTGATCCTTCCTTGACGGGGACAGGTAGGACTGGTGTTGCCACAGCGTGACATTCGGATACTGGTATGATTGAGTTATAGATGGTGACAATTCGTCCTTCCACAGGGAACTTAATCATTCCGAGAGCTGTGGAGGGTACTGCCCGTATGGCCAGGATGCCTGGTCTTCCTATGATCCCATTGTATGGGGAGTGTGAGCGTATCACCATAAAGTTCATCCACGCCGTGGTGGAATGCTTTTCATTCCCAATGGTTACTAGTAGACGCAGCTGTCCTATTGGCCAGATGGTGTCTCCACTAAAGCCGATGAGCGGCAACGTGGCCGGTACTAATTGGCTTCTTATTTCTGGTCGTAGCTGTACGAAACAGTGTTTGTATAGTACTTCCGCCGATGACCTCCATCCACATACATACGGCGAACATTGTGTGTTCCAATGCTTACCTCAATCGTAAGAGGTGCATCGGCCACGTCGCTTGCCGTAATGAGAGGGAATGAGATTTCTCTACCGCGTGAAAATTTTTGACTAATTTTCTGCTTTGTGCGGCGCTGCCAGGATTGGATCATGTATATAGTCGAAGGTTTGTCCTTTTGGGGATCCTTCTTGTCGTGCTTCTTGTTATCCTTTCCGTCCTTCCAATCCTTGACCAAATGTTTGAGTTTGCCTGACTTGATCAGTGACTGAATGTGCTTCTTGAGCTGGATACATTCCTCCGTGTCGTGGCCCTTGTTGTTGTGGAAATCGCAAAAGCGATTTCCTTGACGACGGTCCACCGAAATCGTCATTGCGGAAGGTCTCGGGAAGTTGGCCCCTTCTGTCAGCAAGATCTCCCGGTAAGACATCTTTAGGGGGTAAATTTGTCCTCCGACCGCCCTCCTTTGTTTTGGCTCTTGTAGTCCGAGCTCCTTCTACTGCCTTGGTTGCTTTGACCACCCGACTGTCTCCTAGACTGGTCGTTTGATCGATAGTTGTTTCCCTTTGTAGGATAGGCCGTGGCAACCGCGGATTCTCCTTCTATAAAGTTTCTGACTCTTTCCATGAGGTCGTCATACCTCTCCGGTCGCTTGTCATTGAGGTGCCTAATTAATTCCTTGTCTGTTATGGCACGCATGTAATCAGAAATTTTTAAGAGTTCTGGCATCGTCTTTGTGCGCGTGCACTCGTTGTTGAAGCGTTCTGTGAAGGCCTCCGTAGATTCTCCAGGCCGTTGCTTGACGGTTTCCAACGAGACCGTATCCCTATTATACTTCTTTCGCTGAGTATAATTGTTTTTGAACGCAGTGCGCAGCTCAGTAAAGCTATCAGTGCTTCGGGGAGGGAGTCCCTCAAACCAATCACGGGCATTGCCAATCAAGGTTGAATTGAACATCTGGCACCATATAGGCATGGGCCATCGTTCGATTTTCGCCTACGTGTCAAATATCTTTAGGTGATCATCCGGATCACCAGACCCATCATAAGTCTTAACGCACGTGGGCATGCGACGCTTCTTATCCTCGGAGTAATTCCGTATGCGGAGAGTAAAAGGATCTTCCCTGGGATCATACCATGGACGGGTGAGATTAGGGTCACACTATGGGCGGGAGAGATCTTCCCCTTCCACCTCATGATAGTATGGGCCACTATAGTACCCCTTATCGTCTGATGGCAGTGGAGGAGTACGCCTAGGTCAGCGACGCTTGGGTGGATGGTCATCCGAATCTTCTCCTGAGAGTCCGGGGGAAGGGGGCGGTGCCCCACCTCTTGGTAAAGGATCAACTCTATGAGAAGAGCTAGGATCCTTCTTCCCAGTATTCACCCTATCCCACACGCTTGTGCGGCGATTGTTCCTGGTTAATTCCAAGTCCGGCCGTTCGGCTGAGTCATCGGATCTATCTCCTTCTTCACGAGATGGTAGCAGTTCCTGCATAACACGATCCCCTATGCGTTCGAACATATTCCGAGGTTGACGGGTTTCCTCAAAGAGGTTTCGTTCCTGGGGTCGTGCCCTCTTCTTCTTTTCAGTTTGAAGAGATGTGCCGGATACGGCCCTGCCAAAGTTGAGCCTAGATTGGAGGTTCCTACCTAGGTTTAACCTGGACGCGATTCCTGGTACGATCCTTTCAAAGTTCTGCGTGAGAACTTGAGCGAGGTCTTCCTCACTAAGTGGTTCGACTTCCACTTCTTCTTCAATCGATGGCCTGCGCGGCTCCTTGTTAGGGTGCTTAATCAGGGTTGTCCCAGGTCGAGGTTGGTGGTGGGGTGATAGCGGACGTGCCTATTCCACCCATGGGCTGAAAAACGCTCCGGTTATTCGGTCCACCTGTTTGGTTGCCAGAGGACTGAGTGAGGATAGTATCCCGTCCCCTGTGGACTTCCGATTAGCAGGATTCATGTTCCTGGGATTTCCTTGCGGATGTCCTTTCGTCATTGAAAGAGATCGAGAAGAAATTTGCTCTAGCTTAGTGTATGGTCCCACTTATGGCACCAACTTGTTGATACAAAAGTTGGATGATCCTTTCTAGACCCGAATTAGGCTTAATTCGGGTTCGCTGGGTTCTAGCTCCTGCACCAAGTGAAATATCTTGTTGGGATCCTGCACACTAAAACAATACGCGTTAAGCTTACCGTGGGAATGTATCCCACGATTAGACTCCGTCGTGAGAGTAAGTAATCGGTTAGGGTTTAAGAATCGGATGGGAGTTGAGAGTGTGTAGAATGTAATACCTTTGTGGAACCCTTGGGGGTTCCTTATATAGGTGGTGAAACCCTAATGGGCTGTCACAGATGCTTCGACCTCAAGCAAAGGATAAGTGCCATAATTAGTTTGATTGTTATCTTCTAATTATCCTGAGTATATATCCTTCACTTTGGGGTAAATCCTAATCATAATAAGATTATGATTCTTTCTAACCCTGTATCGGCCGTGACGGGCCGTGGGCCGCACATATGTATGCGGCTACTGTTCATTCGAAGCCCATAAGCTTTAAATGATATTAAACCAACCTATTAGTAATAGGCCGGATGCGGGTAGTACACTTGGGCCGGGGTTATGACCCGGCTGGGGACTATACATCATCATTAATCATATGAACAATGGTCATTCCTAGTAGCTAAAAGATCGAGGAAACCAAGGTTTCCACAATAAAGATCGAGGAAACCAAGATCCGAATCTATATGTTTTGAAATTTCTGTTTTTTTTATTGAGTAAAGATTTATGGTTTCTTCCCCTAAACCCTAGATCGACTCTAAAACAGAAAAGATATTCCAAATTTGTTATGTTTTTATGGTGATCGATTCTCAAACCCTAGGTTAGGGTTTCGGTTTTCAAAATCTTATTTTTAGGGTTTCAAGAACCCTAGATCTGGTAGTGTGTATTCTGATCCAAGATGCGTATTTGTTGTGGCTGTTTCAATGTGTTTACGTGAGCAAGAAGTGCTACTGGTCGTTCAAGAATTTTGGTTTAGGGTTTGTGTCAATAAACCCTAGATCGATTATGTTGTTTCAAGTTGTGATGTTCGCTAGTTGGTTATGGTCGTAAGTTCTTATGGCTGTGACAATGGGAGAAAAAGACGTGGGATCTATGCTTGAGTGGTCCCAAAGGAAAAGTTGCTATGTTGGTCTGTGACGTGAGTGTGTGGTACAAAAAAAAGAAATAATGAAGCAGATTTGTGTTCACGTATTAATAAGAAGAAGGGACATCGAGAAGCAGCAGATATACTATGTGCTTATGTGCATCACGTGATGAAGAGAAATCCTAGATGTGGTCCATGGTGTAAAGGGCATGGGTACAGATCGTGATCAGACAAAAGGAGTACATGTTGGTTCTGTTGGTGTTGCTGCAAGAAAAATAAGTAGTGTGGTCCAGTTGGTGTTCACAAGTTGACAATCACAACTATATTGTCTTCACGTGGGGTAATTTGTTTAAATCTTATATTGCTTTCTGCTTCCTTGTGTTATTTGCGTATATGGACAAAAGATTTGTGTCAAAGGGTCATAAGGAACTATTGAATAACTGACATCCATACTTCAATCTTTGTTCACGTGGGAAGTGATGGTTTTAATGGATGCTCACTGTGGTCCCGTGACTTAGTACAAAGAAAAGAAAAGTGCAGCTATGATGTATTGGGTGTTTGGTTTATGATCAGAATGTACAATATGCTATTGATGTAGTCTGCTCAAGAAAAGGTTATCACGAGATGTACAGTGATGAGTACATGGTTCGTATTCACATGTTACTTTCTGTTATTGTTGCTTAGCCTAGAAGAAAAGGACGTCTATGTGATTTACTTTATATTAAAAGAGATGGTGACATATAAAATAGATGTGGAGTATTATGTTCACACAATATTGAGGGGTATGAATAAAAGGGACAAATAAAGACGACGTGAGAAAAAGAAGTAGACGAAGATAGTAAAGTGATGTATTAAAAGAAGACAGTATGCATGCATGATCGTGATTTTGATTAATCTTGTGGGTGGATCGAGCCGCTAACATGAAGAAAAGTTGACGCTGATGCATTAAAATTCAACGTTTGTATACGAGACGCTGACGAGTGTAGGTCAGCCGCTGACATAAGTAGACGCTGATAGGAATAAGTCAGACGTTGACAGAAGCACTGACAGAATGATGTGTTGTCAGAGATATGTCAACACATACTGATGGGATCTCTTGGACAGTGACGGATCTCGGATATAAGACTAAAAGTTGTTGTTTGGTTTATTGGTTGCGTTTTGGCACACAAAACGAGGTATTTACACACGAAGGTACATAGAATCTCTATTTTATTCAGAATATCATTTTGATATTGATGGCTCGGATATTTTTCGGAGAAGAAGTATATGATTAAGGGGAAGAATTCTTATGGTAAAATTGATGCTTGAAGTAGATTTTCGCGAGTTTATGTTTAATCATATCTTTAAATCATGTGTGTAGAAACTAGAAGGGGGGGGGGGTTGAATAGTTTCTTATATTTACTTGTTAAAAGATAGTTTTCAAAAAATCCTTTTTCAAAAACTTAGGCTTGAGGAAATATGTGAAATCTTCTTATGCACAATATGAAAAATGATAGTGTAACTAAACTAATACTAACTAATGTATATGCACAAAGAATAAAGAATGTAAAGAGTTAAGGGTAAAGAAAGATCAAACCAAACACCAAGGATTTATAGTGGTTCGGTAACGAAGCTCACTCCTCGTTCCTACTCCACTCCTCGAGTACTCCTTACTCGAGAGTTCACTACACAACAAGCTCCTTATGGTGGAGAAAACCGTACATGTTGCTTAACCAATTGCCGATTCTAAGCTAAAAGTCGAGCCCTAATCGTAGCTAGGACCAATCTACACAACTATACTTAGTTCATACACAACTTCCAAATAGACACAACTACTTGGATCTTCACAACTATGACACAACAACAAATGTATAAGATTTGATCTTCAAAGGATCTTTGGTGGTGGACTCAACACTTCACAAGGATAGTGTTCTTCTCTTTGCACTTGGAGAGGAAGGGATGGATGGGATAGATTCACTTCTAAACAAGTAGTAATCAATCAAATGATCAAGGATTTGAGTGATTTAAGAAGTATGTTTGAATCTGGAAATATATGTGAAAAAGAGGTGAAAAGAAAATCTGAGAATGGTCCACTATTTATAGGACAAAGGGCCAACGGCTATATCTGCCCGCGGTTCCTTATCTCAGCCGGCGGTTCCTTATCGATAAGGAACCGCATAGGCACTAGGGAACCGCCAGAGTAGACTCCGCTCCCTTTTTGTCCTTTAGTGGTGGAGGTCTTATCTGATTATAAAATATCCTGGAAGAATATTCCACATCAAAAAAGAATATGCCATTTTAAATTTTCAAATATTTAATTTAATAAAACATTTTCTTAAAAAGAAAGTTTAATAAAAAAATTTGTCACACTTATTAAAAAGTGAGTTTTAAGAAAAGATTAAATCACTTGATCACTTGATTAAGGTTAGTACTTTAATAACTGGTTTTTGCCAAGTATAAAAATTTGTTCGTCTCGATTCAGTTCGAATTGACTAAGGTTGAAATGTGCGACTCAGTCGTCTTTTGGCGAAAAGAAATAATTTGGTCGTTGTTTAAAATTAAATTGCAAAACTTAAAGTAAATGACAGGTAATTAAAACTAAAACTGATTAAAAAGTAAACGGTGCGAGAAATTAAAACAAATAACTAATAATAAAGGAGAGAAACAAATAATAAAACGCAAAACTAAAGCAAAACAATTAATAAAAATAAAACTAAAAGACGAAATTAACTATCGACTCAAAAATAAAGTTTGCTTAATGAAAAAGGAGAGAATAAAACTAAAATGGTACTTTAAAGTTAAACGAGAGAAAACCTAAAGCGGGTACTAAATAAAAGATAAAACTTGAACTTTACGAAAAAAATATTAATTTTAAAAATAGACGAAAAATTCAACTAAAAATACGTAACTTTCAAAAATTAAAAACGGAACAACTTTCAGATAAAACTAAACAATTACGGAACAATACTATTAAATAAATAAGCTAGCAGGCAGCTAGCTGGAAGCTAGCAAGCTAGCTGCTTATTTTGGCGCCAAAAGTAATTAACCAAGCAAGCACACACCACAACTTATTTCGGAATTTCAGTTATTTCGGAAAAAAGTTCGGAAAAGCTACAGTTTTTCAGAAGATTTGTTTTTCGCAATAAGTGTATTTTCAGAAAAAATGATTTTTTCGGAATATTGATACAGTGCTTTTCAGAGATTTTGTTTTTTCGGAATAATCATTTTTTCGGAAAAACAAGTTTTTCGGAATAATCACGTTTCAGAACTTTTAAATTTTTCGGAATAATCGTTTTTTCGGAATATTAATTTCTTCGGAAAAATAGCTTTTTCAGAAAAAGAAAATCTTCGGAATAACAATAAACTCAGAGAAAAGGGAAATTTCGGAAAAATGACTTTTTCGGAATAATTTGTTTTCAGAGAAATGACGAATTCATAGAAACAACAAATTCAGAGAAAAGGCAAGGTTCGGAATAATTAACCCTAATCCGAAAACATGAAAATAAAGATACAGTACTATTAAAAAGCAGAAAAATAAGCTACAAATAAGATAAAATCAAATATGCAATCTACCAAAACTTAATCTAAAACACTTTTAAGAAAAACTAATTCAACCACAAATCAAAAACTTGAAAAACACTAATAAAATTAAAAATTAAAAATCAACTTTTAATAAAATAAACTAATAAAAACACTTAACTAAAATCAAATCAAACACACAATAAGCTATCAAATCAATAAGCTAACACAATCAAACACATAAAAACATAACAATTAATCAAATAAGCATGACAATAAGATAATAAGCATAAAGATTAACAAAAATAAGAAAGGTAGAAGGAGAGATTAATATAAAACTTGATTAGAATTAAAGATTCAACAATAAAAGTAAAGATTAAACTTACAAATTTAAGGTGCAAGACAAGGTAATTAAAGGTGCAATTAAGTAAATGACAATATGAAAGTGCTTGGAAAATAAATTGGAAAGACTAATGTGTCAAATTAGCTAACAACATGAAATGTGGTGAAATGGGTGGTATTTATAGTGATTAGGGAGGTTAAGCATGTGTTGCTTCCTTCTTTCTTTCTTTCTTTCTCGTCTTTTCGTCTTCTTAATTCTTCGACTTTTTCGACTTCGTCTCGGGATTATTTGAACTCGTCTTATCATTTCTTCATTTATTAGACTTGAGTTCCTCGGCTTTATTAAACTTCCGTCTTTAGACTTGTTCTTCGATAAATCTTCAGAATAGGTCTTAGACTTCCGTTCTTTTTGCACTCTTGATCTTTTGACTTCGTCTTTTGTCTTTTTCTTCGATAAAAGACCGTGAAAGCCCGTGTTTTCTTCCCTTTTCACATTTTGATCCTAAATCACAACAAAAACACAAACCACGCGTAATTCCGACATTTACGACATAAAATACACGTTTTGGCTTGGTTATTATTATAATTAAGTGGTAAAAGGATAAGTGTTTTCACACTTATTAAATCCCCTACACTTGACCATTGCAATGTCCTCATGAAATGTATTAATTACAAAGCAAGTTTTACATTTTCCATCATAATCAATCCATCTTGGCTTTTATTAAAGAGACAAAAAATTTAAAGGAAGAAAACAAGTAAAAGGATAAAAAACTTACCTTAGGTTTTGGAATGTCATGAATGATCATCATCCTCAAGTTTCACGTTCCCCATACCAAGCTTAAAAACGAGATCATTGTTATTATAAGTTAGCAAACTATCACGAATTCATGTGGGCCAATTATTTACTTAGACTCCCTTATTCCTAGGTGTATCTCTTATATTTTATTGTTGTCTTGAATGATCACGAGGATGCATCGTTGACTTATTTCGATAGTTATTTAGGCCGAAAATAAAGTGGGACGATTTAATCAATAGTTAGCTAAAGGACAAAATCTTTTAAAACTGCTTCTCGGGACCTCATAAAGTTCATATCTTGGCATAACTCGCTTCACGATTTGAGACCTTTCTCGGACCGATATTTGGCAGCGACTTCATACTTCAAATCTTGAGAGACGTTCATGAAAAAATGGTCTTCTCTTCATAATAGGAATTTCTTCACTTGAGCTTTTTGAGAGATTCTTCATATTTGGACCACGACTTCTTCATTTTTCTCCAATCTTTATTTGGGATTTTGATATACAACGATCCGCCTCCTTTTAGGACTTGGATCTATTTATCCTCATTCCTTGTTAGGGCCTTTTTGGATAGACTTCTCCATGATCTTTAGGGGAGTATTTGCTTTTCGTCATGTGTCTCGATCCTTCATATTGATTTTTGATAAATGATTCTTCACATCACTTTTGGATCTTTAGCAACAAAATGTAGCCCTCTTGCCTTGTTAGAGCCTTTTCGGACTCGCCAATCTTCGCATCCCGCTTCAATAAGTTATGCCTTGGCTATGAACTCTAATTAATACCGAGCAACTTTTAAACGATCTTGTGCTAGAAGCTAAGTAACTTTTCAAATCGTACAACCTTATTTATTGCAGATAAATTTAATAGCAAGCGATGGGAGAAAAAGCTTATAATCAACTCACATAATTTCATGAAAGAATACCAAACTTATAATTGACTCTATCATCTCTCGTTCTCCACAATTTAAAATCTCAAGGAATGAGACTCGTGGATGCTTAGCCTATTAAATCAAAGTTTTGGGTTTTCGAGTCATCTATAGGATCTTGCAAATTCTTAGACTTTTTCAAGTTTAGAAAATGCATTTTAAAGTTCCCTTGATAAACGACTCTCTAGGATCAATTATAGGAACTTGCGAAAAGTTCGCGTTTTAAAGCTCCCTATATAAAGCTCCCTAGCTAGAGTAAACTTAGATAAGTAAACTCGGGTTGAGTCAAAAGATTCACAACGTTTGAAAACTAAATCCACTTTATTAAAATTTATTCTAACAACGAAATAAAATAACTATAACAAAGGTAAAACTACTAGGCCAAAATAGATTAAAAATTTTGAAAAATGTCGAAAAATCAATTTTCCGGTTAAAATGAGGACAAAAATAAGGAAAAGACCACTTAACTTCGATAAAAGTCCCCCCTACACTTAATATAAACATTGTCCTCAATGTTTAAGCATGTGGAAGTAACCTCCCCTACACTTAGGACATTGTGTACGTTTTTTAAATCTTGCTAAGGAAGAGACAACTAAAGTGATTCCTATTTCAATCATAAATGATAAAATCATGAATCAAAAGAGTTTAGGATAGAACCGGGAAGACGGGTACACGGGATCACGGTTCGTCAAAAGTCATCAAGAATGGATCTTTGAAAGCTCGAATCCCTGTACATGATTAGAAAGAAGACAACAAACAACATACTAGGTCTCCCCTACACTTATTATAAAAATAAGAGAAAAAGGATAGATACTTGGGTTGCCTCCCAAAAAGCGCTTGTTTTTTATAACCGAGTCGTGAGCCTGACTCGACCTTGATTAGCATAGGAAGAAGCTTGAAACACATCCACCGGGATCAAAGGCATGGTTTTCATCCATTAAATAACACAGGCTTAAGGCGAACAAGGCAAGCCAAAGAAGAGTAGGCAAGGTTCCCTTAAGCAGCGATGGAGCACGATGGTATCAAGGGTGATGAGGTGCAAGCACATCTTCATAAGTTCCAAAGATTTTTCCTTTTATTTCATCAGATGGATACTGAGATGGCTTGAAAAGTGCAATAGCGGGGTCGAACACCTTTTCCTTTAGGGGAAAAGAACACTCAGTCTCAGCAGATCTTGAAGAAGATCCGATCATAAATCTCGTAATCTCATCCTCAGAAGGAGGATAGAGAGGAGTTAAGACATAACTGTTGTTGATATCGGTGCCGGCCGGCTTCTTATCCTTTGAAGCGGGTTTCTTCATATCCGAAGTAGGATAAAGACCATAATCATCAAAGTCCAAAGGAGGAGCATCACTCTCATTTGGGAAGTAAGTGTTGATAAAAGTATAAAAATCTTCCTCAAATGAGTAGTCATCCAAAGTAGGATTAATCATGGTTGGCGGAGGATCTTCATCATGTGAAGAATCACTCGAGAGAGTATCAGCCTCATCAAAATCATCATAAGTGAGCATGTCTGGATACTCAGAAGTAAAGTCATCATAATCATCTCCATTAGAACTAGAATCGTCATCATAAGTATCAAAGATCGGTGGAGAATCATAAATTGGTGGAGGATCAGAATTGGATAGAGAATCATTGATAGGTGTGTAAACACCCATCCTTTTTACCACTTAACTACAATAATAACCGAGCAAAAACGTGTATTGTATGTCGTAAATGTCAGAATTATGCGTGGTTTGTGTTTTTGTTGTGATTTAGGACGAATATGTGAAAAGGGGAGAAAACACGGGCATTCTCGGGATTTTATCGAAGAAAAAGACAAAAGACAAAAGAAGAAGTCGAGAAATCAAGAGTACAAAAAGAACGGAAGTCCAAGACCAATTCTGAAGATTTATCGAAGAAAAAGTCAAAAGACGGAAGTTTACTAAAAGCCGAAGAACTCAAGTCTTATTTATGAAGAAATTTCAAGACGAGTTTAAAGAAATCCCGAGACAAAGTCATTAAAGTCAAAGAATTAAGAAGACAAGGACTTAATCATGCAATTAAAGAAAGAAGAAAGAGGGGAGAAAGCTTCCTAAGCACCTCCCTAATCCTCCTATAAATAGATCATTAGGATTTCATTTTCATGTTGTTGGCTAGAGTGACACTAGTTCTTCCACCATTTAATTACTTGTTCTTTAAATTCATGTCATTTTAAATACATTGTCTTGCACCTTAAATTCATTTAAATTCAAGTAAGTTTCCTTTTAATTATTGTCAATCTTTACTTTTATTATTTATCTCATATCTACCTTTCTTGTTAATCTTTAATCTTTATGTTTATTGTTCATGTTCTTGTTATTGAGTTTTTATTGATTTAATCAAGTGGGTTTTGATTATTTTGATTTTTATTGTTAGTTTGATTGTTTTGGATTGTTATTTTATGATTAGTTGATGTTATTTGGTTAGTTTGATTTAATCTTTTTTTTGATTTCGATTGACTTTGTTTAGATTCATATTCTTTTTGTATCCCTTGTTCTTCGCTACTGTTTCTGTTTCCCAGGTATATTCCGAATCAAGGGTTCAAGCAGGTTGTTCCGAATCAAGGAGTTGTTGTGAAATATTCCGAATCAAGCTGACATTCCGAGTGAAGAATTTGTTCCGAATCAAGTCGTTTATTCGGAATATTTAATATTCCGGATCAAAAGGCTCATTCGGAACATTTGGAACGAAGGGTTGTTATTCCGGATCAACAATTATTCCGAGTAAAGGGTGCTCATTCGGAACATTCCGGATCAGTGCTACATTCCGAACCAACTTATTCCGAATCACTCAAATGTTCCGGATCAGTGGATATTCCGAATAAAGGAAATATTCCGAATCAAGGTTTGAGGATTTATTCTGGATCAGAAACAATATTCTGAATAAAAGCATTTGTTCCGAATCAAAAGTGTTCATTCGGAATAGTGAATATTCCGGATAAGTGACATTCCGGATGAACCATTATTCCGAGTGAAGCAAATATTCCGGATCAAGGTGTTGGTAATTATTTCGAGTGAAGAAGAATCATTCCGAACGAAGGTGACATTCCGGATGAGTGATTATTCCGAACGAAGGATTATTCCGAATGAGCTGTTTTTAGGTTCTTTTTAGTTTCTGTTTTTAATTTTTAATTTTTTAAGCTTTACTTTTCCCGCCTTTTTACTTAGTCGCACTTTTAGTTTACTTGCCTTAGATTTATTTTAAGCCGTGCCTTAGTTTAAGTTTTAGTTGCGTTTTAAGTTTGCCTTTAGGATAGTTTTAAGTTTGTGTCATTTACTTTAATTGTTGTTTACTTTTCGTCACGCTTTTAAATTCTTGTCAATTATTTTAACTTAGATTTAGATTTAGATTTATTTTACCTGCTCTTTACTTTAAAATTTTGCACTTTTAATATACTACAACGACAAAACATTTGTTTCACTAAAGAACGACTGAGTCGCATAGTTAACCAGTTATCAATTCGATTAGACATACATCAACGAACAATTTTTATAACTAAAATCTAGTTATCAAATGGCGCCGCTGCCGGCTCTTTTCGTAAAGATTAACGGTTTTCTGTGAGAGACGCGTTGCTTTTTGGGATCCGTTCATTCGTGAGCGTTATTTTCTTGCTTAAAAATTTCCAAAAATCCATAAAAATTAAAAATTGTTAAAAATCCATAAAAAATAAAAATTTTCAAAAATCCAAAAAGATTTTATTTTTTTATAGTGTATATATATTCTCTTTTTGTTTGGTATTGTTTTCTTTTGCTTTAGCAGGTTTATGCGTACTAGATCTTCCAATTATCAAGAGTCCGAGACTCGTGAAGATTTAGCTATGGCAGGTGTAAATAACAACAATAATCCACCGCACCTCAATAATAACAACAACAATGTTCTTCTACAGCCCGATCTTCAGACAATGGAGGAGCTTTGTCAACCCATAATGTTTGGACGAGGAGGACCGATTTCGCCTATGCAAATCACGGCTCCGGAGTTTTCGTTGAAGCATCACATGATCAAGCAAGTGCAAACTAATCCATTCCGAGGAATGCCTGATGATGATGCCAACAAACACCTCGACAAATTCATTACTATCACTCAAAGCATGAAGTTGCCCGGTGCCACAATGGATGTCCTTCGCCTTCAACTCTTCCCACATACTTTATCACACCACGCCGAGAAATGGTTTGATCATCTTCCAAAGAATTCAATTCATACTTGGGATGACATGACTCAACGCTTTTTGTCGCTCTACTTTCCACCATCCATGTTCACGAGCCTTCGAAATCAAATCATCGGTTTCATGCAAGAACCCGATGAATCTCTCTTTGATGCTTGGGAAAGATATAATGTTTTGATCGATCGTTGTCCAAACCACAACATGCTCCCTGTGACCTTAATTGATACTTTCTACAACGGTTTGACTTTTCGAGATCGTGATACGATTAATGCAGCCGCCGGTGGCACATTTATGAAAAGGAGACCCGAGGAGTGTAGAGAGCTTATTGAGAACATGACTACTCATCACACAAACTGGGATTCCTCCGCTTCTTCAAGGAACAACCCGAGAGTCAATGTTTTTTCTACTTCAGCAAACCCCGATATGACCGAATTCACCCGCATGATGGCCGAAATGAACAAAAATATCTTGCTCCTCGCTACAAACCAACAACAAGTTAAAGCGGTAGCCAATCCTTGTGAGACATGTGGCGGTCCTCACTCATACACTGATTGTCCTTCTACTCAAGGAAATCCAAAAAACGTGTATGCGGCTTATGGTAATTATTCACCGGAAAATTACCAAAACCGACCTTAAGGGGATAGAAATTTGCTAAGTTACCGGTCAAACAACTATCTTTCACCCGGTTTTTCTCCTCAAAACCAAAACCTCAACAACAACTACAATAGAAGCAACCAAATCCCACCTCGAGCTTCTAATCCTTATCACCCACCCGCTCAACAAACCCCACCCATCAATCAAGATGTTGAAGCCTTAATGAGAACCCAAGGTGAGCAAATCAAGAATCTACAGAGCCAAATTATCAATTTGAAAGGGGATATCACCAAGCAAGGGAATGACATTAGATCCGAGCTTCGAAATGGAATACAATCCTCCTTCAGCAATCAAACGAATGATTTGAAAAATATGCTGGCTAGTTTCTTACCTACCACTCAACCCTCTACTTCGAGTTCTCTACCTTCAAACACCGTCACCAATCCGCGAGCGAATGTGACTTTAGTAGGACCACCTATCCCACCCCCATCATCTACACCTCCTCCACCACTATTTATCCCTACTCCTCCCACACCTAGTATTAGTACACCATTACCGTCTCCGCCTCGTCATGATGAAGTACCCACTAAGAATCCTCCACCAACCCAACCTTCCACCTTTAAACCTTCAACATCTCAACCTTTACATGCTACACCTTCCACCTATAAACCCAAGATTCCTTATCCATCTCGCTTAGACAAGGCCAAACTACACACCAAGGATGACATTCAAGTGTCAAACTATTTGAAGAAAGTTTTGGAAATGACCGTCACTTTTCCCCTTGTTGAAGCTGTAACACAAATGCCTAAATTTGTCAAGATGTTTAAGGAATTGCTTAGCAAGAAGGAGAAGATGGCCGAGTTTGTTAATACTCGATTGAATGAAAATTATTCTGTCGTCCTTCTTAAAGAACTTCCGGAAAAATTTAGAGATCCCGGTCGTTTTGTGCTACCGTGTACTTTTAACCAAACCGACAAATTTACTGCCTTAGCCGATCTCAGGGCGAGTATAAATTTGATGCCTTTAAGTGTTTGGAAAAAGTTATCATTGCCGGACCTTACACCCACCAAAATAACTCTTGAGCTTGCCAATCGCACTCTCGCTTACCCTGTTGGTATTGCCGATGATGTGTTCATTAAAGTTGGCACATTCACTTTTCCGGTCGACTTCGTCGTTGTTGATTATGAAATGGACCCTCATATTCTGTTAATACTTGGACGACCATTTTTGAGAACTGGTAGAGCTTTAATAGATGTGGATAAGTATGAACTCATTTTAAGAGTCGGGGATGATGCACAAGTTTTTGAAATGGGGAAGCTTACAAGCAAATCCTATGGAAGAGAATCAGCGAATATGATTAATGTGCTTGATGATTTTTTCGTCTACAACAATCCTCTATTCGATTCTTACAATGATAATCCACTGTTTCAAAATGATGTGGATGATTCTCTCTCCAATTTGGAACCTTCACCCATATATGATTCTCCACCGATCTATGATGCTTATGATGATGATGATTCTAGCTTCAATGGAGATGATTATGATGATTTTACTTCCGAGTATCCCGACATGCCCACTTATGATG
Source organism: Glebionis coronaria (assembly GCA_025667525.1). Classification (NCBI taxonomy): domain Eukaryota; kingdom Viridiplantae; phylum Streptophyta; class Magnoliopsida; order Asterales; family Asteraceae; genus Glebionis; species Glebionis coronaria. The sequence goes on from CM046878.1 coordinate 256,405,362, forward strand.
ATTTTGATGAGGCCGATACTCTTTCGAGTGATTCTTCTCATGATGAAGATCCTCCGCCATCCATGCTTAATCCTACTTTGGATGACTACTCATTTGAGGAAGACTTCTCTACTTTTCTCAATACATACTTCCCTCATGAGAGTGATGCTCCTCCTTTAGACTTTGATGATTATGGTCTTGATCCTACTTTAGATTTGAAGAAAATTCTTTCAAAGGAGAAGAAACCGAACGACACCAACATCCGCAACACGTATGTTTTGACACATCTTTGTCCACCTTCTGCGGACGAGGTTGTGCATTTTCTTAGCGAATCATCTTCAAATTCTGCTGAGCCTGAGTGCTATTTTCCCCTAAAGGAAAAGGTGTTCGACCCTGGTATCGATATTCTTCAGCCATCTCAGTATCCATCTGATGAATAAAAGGAAAGATTTTTGGAACTAATGAAGATATGCTTGCACCTCAACACCCTTGCTTCCACCGTGCTCCATCTTTGCTTAAGGGAACCCTGCCTACTCTTCTTTGGCTTGCCTTGTTCGCCTTAAGCTTGTGCTATTTGATGGACGAAAACTATGTCTTTGATCCCGGTGGATATGTTTCATGCTTCTTCCTATGCTAATCAAGGTCGAGTCAGGCTCACGACTCGGTGAACAAAAATCAAGCGCTTCTTAAGAGGCAACCCATGTATCTATCTTTTTGCTATCTTTATCCTAAGTGTAGGGGAGACCCGTTGGTGTTTGCTATTTCCTCTCTTCTTCTATTCAGGGATTCGAGCACTCAATGATCCACTCTTGATGATTTTTGACGACCCGTGATCCCGTGTTCCCATCTTCCCGGTTCTATCCTAAACTCTTTTTGATTCTCTATTTTATATTTTCCAATATTAAAATAGGAATCTCGTTAGTTATCTTTTCCTTAGCAAGATTTAAACAAAGTGCACAATGTCCTAAGTGTAGGGGAGTTTACTCCCACATGCTTCAACATTGAGGACAATGTTTATCTCAAGTGTAGGGGGACTTCTATCGAAGTTAAGTGGTCTTTTCCTTGTATTTGTCCTCATTTTAACCGGAAAATCAATTTTTCGACATTTTTTAAAATTTTTTGATCTATTTTGGCCTATTAGTTTTTCCCTTTGTATAGTTATTTTCTTTCTTTTCTAGAATAAATTTTAATAAAGTGGTTTTAATTTTCAAACGTTGTGAATCTTTTGACGCAACCCGAGTTTACTTATCTAAGTTTACTCTAGCTAGTATCCTTAACGTGTTTAAGTCAAGTTTTGCTAGGCTTTTATATAGGGAGCTATAAAACACGAAAGTCTTAACTCTCACGGGTTAAGAACAAGAACTTTTCACAAGTTCCTATAATTGATCCTAGAGAGTCGTTTATCAAGGGAACTTTAAAATGTGATCTCTAAACTTGAAAAAGTCTTAGAGTTTGCAAGATCCTATAGGCGACTCGAAAACCCAAAACTTTGATTTAATAGGCTAAGCATCCACGACTCTCATTCCTTGAGATTTTAAACTGTGGAGAACGAGAGATGATAGAGTCAATTATAAGTTTGGTATTCTTTCGTGAATTTATGTGAGTTAATTATAAGCCTATGCTCCCATCTCTTGCTAATAAATTTATCTGCAATAAATAAGGTTGTACGATTTGAAAAGTTACTTAGCTTCTAGCCCAAGATCGTTTAAAAGTTGCTCGGTATGGATTAGAGTTCATAGCCAAGGCATAACTTATTAAAGCGGGATGCGAAGATTGGCGAGTCCAAAAAGGTCCTAACAAGACATGAGGGCTACATTTTGTTGCTAAAGATCCAAAAGTGATGTGAAGAATCATTTATCGAAAATCAATATGAAGGATCGAGACACACGACGAAAAGCAAATACTCCCGTAAAGATCATGGAGAAGTCTATCCAAAAAGGCCCTAACAAGGTATGAGGATAAATAGATCCAAGTCCAAAAAGGAGACGGATCGTTGTATATCAAAGTCCAAAATAAAGATTGGAGAAAAATGAAGAAGTCGTGGTCCAAGTATGAAGAATCTCTCAAAACTTCAAGTGAAGAAATTCCTATTATGAAGAGAAGACCATTATTTCATGAACGTCTCTCAAGATTTGAAGTATGAAGTCGCTGCCAAATATCGGTCCGAGAAAGGTCTCAAATCTCAAAGCGAGTTATGCCAAGATATGAACTTTATGAGGTCCCGAGAAGCAGTTTTAAAATATTTTATCCTTTAGCTAACTATTGATTAAATCGTCCCACTTTATTTTCAGCCTTAATAACTATCGAAATAAGTCAACAATGCATCCTCGTGATCATTAAAGACAATAATAAAATATAAGAGATCCACCTAGGAATAAGGGAGTCTAAGTAAATAATTGGCTCACATGAGTTCGTGTTAGTTTGCTAACTTATAATAACAATGATCTCGTTTTTAAGCTTGGTTTGGAGAATGTGAAAACATGAGGATGATGATTATTCATGACATTTCCAAAACCCGAAGGTATGTTTTTTGATTTCTTTACTTTGAATGTTTATAATTTTCTATCTCTTTAATAAAGGCCAATGTGGATTGATTATGATGAAAAATGTAAACATGCTTTGTAACTAATGCATTGCATGAGGACATTGCAATGGTCAAGTGTAGGGGATTTGATAGGTGTGTAAACACCCATCCGTTTTACCACTTAACTACAATAATAACCGAGCCAAAACGTGTATTTTATGTCGTAAATGTCAGAATTATGCGTGGTTTGTGTTTTTGTTGTGATTTAGGACGAAAATGTTAAAAAGGGAGAAAACACGGGCATTCACGGGCTTTTATCGAAGAAAAAGACAAAAGACGAAGTCGAGAAATCAAGAGTGCAAAAAGAACGGAAGTCCAAGACCAATTCTGAAGATTTATCGAAGAAAAAGTCAAAAGACGGAAGTTTACTAAAAGCCGAAGAACTCAAATCTTATTTATGAAGAAATTTCAAGACGAGTTTAAAGAAATCCCGAGACAAAGTCATTAAAGTCAAAGAATTAAGAAGACAAGGACTTAATCATGCAATTAAAGAAAGAAGAAAGAGTGGGGGGGAAGCTTCCTAAGCACCTCCCTAATCCTCCTATAAATAGATCATTAGGATTTCATTTTCATGTTGTTGGCTAGAGTGGCACTAGTTCTTCCACCATTTAACTACTTGTTCTTTAAATTCATGTCATTTTAAATACATTGTCTTGCACCTCAAATTCATTTAATTTCAAGTAAGTTTCCTTTTAATTATTGTCAATCTTTACTTTTATTATTTATCTCCTATCTTCCTTTCTTGTTAATCTTTAATCTTTATGTTTATTGTTCATGTTCATGTTATTGAGTTTTTATTGATTTAATCAAGTGGGTTTTGATTATTTTGATTATTATTGTTAGTTTGATTGTTTTGGATTGTTAGCTTATGATTAGTTGATGTTATTTGGTTAGTTTGATTTAATCTTTTGTTTGATTTCGGTTGACTTTGTTTAGATTCGTATTCTTTTTGTATCCCTTGTTGTTCGCTACTGTTTCTGTTTCCCAGGTATATTCTGAATCAAGGGTTCAAGCAGGTTGTTCCGAATCAAGGAGTTGTTGTGAAATATTCCGAATCAAGCTGACATTCCGAGTGAAGAATTTGTTCGGAATCAAGTCGTTTATTCGGAATATTTAATATTCCGGATCAAAAGGCTCATTCGGAACATTCCGAACGAAGGGTTTTTATTCCGGATCAACAATTATTCCGAGTAAAGGGTGCTCATTCGGAACATTCCGGATCAGTGCTACATTCCGAACCAACTTGTATTCCGAATCACTCAAATGTTCTGGATCAGTGGATATTCCGAATAAAGGAAATATTCCGAATCAAGGTTTGAGATTTTATTCCGGATCAGAAACAATATTCCGAGTCAAAGCATTTGTTCCGAATCAAAAGTGTTCATTAGGAATGGTGAATATTCAGGATAAGTGACATATTCCGGATGAACCATTATTCCGAGTGAAGCAAATATTCCGGATCAAGCTTTTGGTAATTATTCTGAGTGAAGAAGAATCATTTCGAACGAAGGTGACATTCCGGATGAGTGATTATTCCGGACGAAGCATTATTCCGAATGAGCTGTTTTCAGGTTCTTTTTAGTTTCTGTTTTTATTTTTTTTATTTTTTAAGCTTTACTTTTCCCGCCTTTTTACTTAGTCGCACTTTTATTTTACTTGCCTTAGATTTATTTTAAGCCGTCCCTTAGTATAAGTTTTAGTTGCGTTTTAAGTTTGCCTTTAGGATAGTTTTAAGTTTGTGTCATTTACTTTAATTGCTATTTACTTTTCATCACGCTTTTAAATTCTAGTCAATTATTTTAACTTAGATTTAGATTTATTTTACCTGCTCTTTACTTTAAAATTTTGCACTTTTAATATACTACAACGACAAAACATTTGTTTTACTAAAGAACGACTGAGTCGCAAAGTTAACCAGTTATCAATTCGATTAGACATACATCAACGAACAATTTTTATAACTAAAATCTAGTTATCAATCATCCACATCATCTTGGAACAGTGGATTATCATAGCAAGAATCGAATAGAGGATTGTTGTAGACGACAAAATCATCAAGCACATTAATCATATTCGTGGATTCTCTTCCATTTGATTTGGTTATGATCTTCCCCATTTTAAACACTTGTGCATCATTCCCGACCCTTAAGATGAGCTCACCTTCGGCAACATCGACTAAGGCTTTTCCGGTTCTCAAGAATGGACAACCAAGTATTAAAGGAATACGAGGGTCCATTTCATAATCTAAAACAATAAAGTCGACCGGAAAAGTGAAGGTGCCCACTTTAATAAACACATCTTCGGCAATACCAAGAGGGTAAGCGAGAGTGCGATTTGCAAGCTCAAGAGTCATCTTCGTTGGAGTAAGATCGGGTAATGATAACTTTTTCCAAACACTTAAAGGCATCAGATTTATACTTGCCCCGAGATCGGCTAAGGCAGTAAATTCTTCGGTTTGGTGAAAAGTACATGGTAGCACAAAACGACCAGGATCTCCAAGTTTCTCCGGAAGTTCTTTAAGAAGGATAGCAGAACAATTTTCATTCAATCGAGTATTAACAAACTCGACCATCTTCTCCTTCTTATTAAGCAATTCCTTAAACATCTTAACAAATTTAGGCATTTGTGCTAGAGCTTCAACAAGGCTAAAAGTGATGGTCATTTCCGGAATCTTCTTCAAATAGTTTGACACTTGAATGTCATCCTTGGTTTGTAGTTTGGCCTTGTCTAAGCGAGATGGATAAGGAATATTGGGTTTATAGGTGGAAGGTGGAGGTGTAGCAGGTATAGGTTGAGACGTTGAAGGTTTAAAGGTGGTAGGTGGGGTGAAGGGCTCTTCTTGGGTGCTTCAGTAAGAGGTGGAGACGGTAATGGAGAACTAATACTAGGCGTGGGAGTAGGAGGGATAAATGGTGGTGGAGGAGGTGTAGATGGTGTAACTGGGGGTGGGATAGATGGTCCTACTAAAGTTGCTCCACTACGTGTAGTAATAGCACTCACATTCGCTCTTGGGTTGGTGACGGTGTTTAAAGGTAGAGAGCCCGAAGTAGAGGGTTGATTGGTTGGTAAGAAACTAGCCAGCATATTCTTCAAATCATTAGTTTGAGTGCTAAAGGAGGTTTGTATATCATGTCGAAGCTCGGATCTAATGTCATTACCTTGCTTAGTGATATCCCCTTTCAAATTGATAATTTGGCTTTGCAGATTCTTAATTTGCTCTCCTTGGGTTCTCATTAAGGATTCAACATCTTGATTAATAGGTGGGGCTTGTTGAGCGGGTGGGTGATAAGGAGTAGAAGCTCTAGGTGGGATTTGGTTGCTTCTATTGTAGTTGTTGTTGGGGTTGTGGTTTTGAGGAGAAAAACAGGCTGAAAGATAGTTGTTAGAACGGTAACTTAACAAATTCCGATCACCTTGAGGTCGGGCTTGGTAATTTTCCGGTGAATAGTTACCATAAGCCGCATACACGTTTTCCGGATTGCCTTGAGTAGAAGGACAATCAGTGTATGAATGAGGACCGCTGCAAGTCTCGCAAGAAATTGCTACAACTTTAACTTTTTGTTGTTGGTTTGTAGCGATTAGCAAGATATTTTTGTTCATTTCGGCCATCATGCGGGTGAATTCGGTCATATCGGGGTTTGATGAAGTAGAAGAAACATTGACTCTCGAGTTATTCCTTGAAGATGCGGAGGAATCCCAATTTTTGTGATGAGTAGTCATGTTCTCAATAAGCTCTCTACACTCCTCGGGTCTTCTTTTCATAAATGTGCCACCGGCGGCTGCATTAATAGTATCACGATCACGAAAAGTTAAACCATTGTAGAAAGTGTCAATTAAGGTAACGGGGAGCATATTGTGGTTTGGACATCGATCGATCAAAACATTATATCTTTCCCAAGCATCGAAAAGTGATTCATCCGGTTCTTGCATGAAACCGCTGATTTGATTCTGAAGGCTCGTGACCATGGATGGTGGAAAGTAGCGCGACAAAAATCGTTGTGTCATGTCGTCCCAAGTATGAATGGAATTCTTCGGGAGACGATCAAACCATTTTTCGGCGTGGTGGGATAAAGTATGTGGAAAGAGCTGTAGACGAAGGACATCCATAGTAACACCGGGCAACTTCATGCTTTGAGTAATAGTAATGAATTTGTCGAGGTGCTTGTTGGCATCATCATCAGGCAATCCGCGAAATGGATTAGTTTGCACTTGTTGGATCATGTGATGCTTCAACGAAAACTCCGGAGCCGTGATTTGCATCGGCGCAATCGGTCCTCGTCGTCCATACATTATGGGTTGACAAAGCTCCTCCATTGTTCGAAGGTCGGGTGGGGGAACATTGTTGTTGTTATTGTTGAGGTGCGGTGGGTTATTGTTGTTGTTCACACCTGCCATAGCTAAATCTTCACGAGTCTCGGGCTCTGTATAAGTAGAAGATCTAGTACGCATACACCTGCAAAAGTAAAAGAAAAAGATACCAAAGCAATAGACAATATATATACACTATGAAAATAAAATTAAAATCTTTTTGGATTTTTTTTAAAATTTTTGATTTTTATGGATTTTTAACAATTTTTAATTTTTATGGATTTTTTGGAAATTTTTAAGCAAGAAAATAACGTTCACGAGTGAACGGATCCCAAAATTCAACGCGTCTCTCACAGAAAACCGTTAATCTTTACGAAAAGAGCCGGCAACGGCGCCATTTAATAACTAGTTTTTACTCAGTTAAAAAGTTCTTTGTCGTATGTCTAATCGAATTGATTACTGGTTTAAGTGCGACTCAATTGACTTTGGTTAAGAAAAATATTTGTCGTTGTTATAAATTTAAAATGCAAGACTTTAAAGTAAATGACAGGTAATTAAATGACGTAAAATTAAAGCGCGACGAAAAGTAAATTTGACAATTAAGTAAAAATGCAAAACATAATTAAAATAGGCTAAAAGCACAACGAGAAAAACTGTCACTTTTTCTCTAAAAATAAAAACTAGAAAACTTTGAAATCTTAAAACTAAAACTAAGACAAGAAATTAAAACAAGCAAGCAGGCACCACAATTATTTCGGAAAAGCTACAGTGTTTTCAGAAGATTTGTTTTTCGCAATAAGTGTATTTTCAGAAAAAATGATTTCTTCGGAATATTGATACAGTGCTTTTCAGAGATTCTGTTTTTTCGGAATAATCATTTTTTCGGAAAAACAAGTTTTTCGGAATAATCACGTTTCAGAACTTTTAACTTTTTCGGAATAATCGTTTTTTCGGAATAATAATTTCTTCGGAAAAATAGTTTTTTCAGAAAAAGAAAATATTCGGAATAACAATAAATTCAGAGAAAAGCGAAATTTCGGAAAAATGACTTTTTCGGAATAATTTGTTTTCATAGAAATGACGAATTCATAGAAACAACAAATTCAGAGAAAAGACAAGGTTCGGAATAATTAACCCTAATCCAAAAACAAGAAAATAAAGATACAGTACTATTAAAAAGCAGAAAAATAAGCTACAAATAAGCTAAAATCAAATAAGCAATCTACCAAAACTTAATCTAAATCACTTTTAAGAAAAACTAATTCAACCACAAATCAAAAACTTGAAAAACACTAATAAAATTAAAAATTAAAAATCAACTTTTAATAAAATAAACTAATAAAAACACTTAACTAAAATCAAATCAAACACACAATAAGCTATCAAATCAATAAGCTAACACAATCAAGCACATAAACACATAACAATTAATCAAATACGCATGACAATAAGATAATAAGCATAAAGATTAACAAAAATAAGAAAGGTAGAAGGAGAGATTAATATAAAACTTGATTAAAATTAAAGATTCAACAATAAAAGTAAAGATTAAACTTACAAATTTAAGGTGTAAGACAAGGTAATTAAAGGTGCAATTAAGTAAATGACAATATGAAAGTGTTTGGAAAATAAATTGGAAAGACTAATGTGTCAAATTAGCTAACAACATGAAATGTGGTGAAATGGGTGGTATTTATAGTGATTAGGGAGGTTAAGCATGTGTTGCTTCCTTCTTTCTTTCTTTCTTTCTCGTCTTTTCGTCTTCTTAATTCTTTGACTTTTTCGACTTCGTCTCGGGATTATTTGATCTCGTCTTATCATTTCTTCATTTATTAGACTTGAGTTCCTCGGCTTTATTAAACTTCCGTCTTTAGACTTGTTCTTCGATAAATCTTCAGAATAGGTCTTAGACTTCCGTTCTTTTTGCACCCTTGATCTTTTGACTTCGTCTTTTGTCTTTTTCTTCGATAAAAGCCCGTGAAAGCCCGTGTTTTCTTCCCTTTTCACATTTTGATCCTAAATCACAACAAAAACACAAACCACGCGTAATTCCGACATTTACGACATAAAATACACGTTTTGGCTTGGTTATTATTATAATTAAGTGGTAAAAGGATAAGTGTTTTCACACTTATTATACTTGTCTATTCATACCTTAAGTGAAAATGGGTAAAATGAAAAATACTTGAACTCAAGAATTCGTTTTTTGTTGTTTTCGTAAATGCCTATTTTTACATATTGTCGTAATCAAAACTAAGCGAGACCAAAAAATGCAAGTAACGTTTGTAGGCATTATTGCATTAACAATCTACCCCTTTTTGATTCCGACAATACATAAACTAATCACACAAAAACAAGATTTTTGAAGACGAGTTTATTCATTTCTCCCCCTTTGTCGAAGCAAAAAGGTTGCACAAGTCGGTGTTGAAGAGACGGACTTTGCAAAGACTCCCCCTTGGTGCTTACTCCCCCTTGCTTGGGGCACCGAGGAAGCGAGATATGGTGACAAGCTACATAAAGGGTTAGTTGAAAAAAAGAGACAACCAACAAGAGATAGATATAGGTCACAAAAAAAAAAAAGAGAAGAAAACACAAAGACTAAGATCCAAGTGAAGTCATGTAAAAAAATCATACAAAGATGTATGAAAAAGGAAACAAGCCAAATGCATAAATCTAATCCTAGTTAATCTAGAATTCTAAGATTTGCGTGAATTAGGTGTCTTGTGGATAAGCAACCAATGCTTATATAAAAGACAAGGTAGTGGCGGAAGGTGGTGGTTGTGGCTTGGTGGAGATCTCATAATCAAAGTGAAGAGGAGGCTTGATTAAGAGACTCTTGATGTTGCTCAACTCCTCATAGATGTGTGCCATAGCAAGATGTTGATATTGACAACAATGACAATATGTCCCATTGTGCATGACATTATCATGAGAAGGAGGAAGAACACTAAAGGGTGGTGGTGGAAGTAAAGATGTTCCACAATAAACATTATTGGTAGGAGAAATGTGATTAAGAGTGTTCCTTGGGTGAATTTGGATTGAGAGTGTTCTTGGGTGAGTTGGGATTGAAAGCAATTGGGGAAATGGAGGAGAATCAAGGATTTCATTAGGAGAATAAGACATTTTAGGATATGAAGTATGGCAAAATGCTTATGGTTAAATAGGGAAGGCTCAAGGTATTTTTTGGGTGGTCAAAGGGTTGAAAGAAAGATTCCCAAAAGTGTTGGAACAAATTTGGAGTTTCAAAAATACCCGAAAAAGGAAGCACTGTACGCGGTTCCTTATCACTTCTGGCGGTTCCTTATCGCTAAGGGACCGCGGTTCATATATGGAACCGCCTACAGAGGATGTGTTTTGGTGGTGAAGGAAGATTTTTCAATTCAGCAAATCTTATTTTTCTAGTCTAACTAATCATAGGGATATGCTTAAAAGCAAAGATAGACAAAGAAAACACATACGAACTCACCAAATAGAGATTTGACCAAAATACATGGATTTTAAAATAAAAATCGATGTAGGAGGTGTGTAAGACAAGACCTTAAGTCACGACACAATGATCCTCCATGATTCTATCTTGTTCTTGCTATGTTTGAGAGAATCATACATATGAATTATGTAAGCTCGAGATTAATAGCAAGAATCTATGAAAAACATTTTTAGATTGAATTAACAATGTCAAAACATTTCTCGACCATTTTCGAACGAGACTTTGAGAATTTTGAAAAGGAGAAGAGAAGATTTTCAAGAAGAGTTTAGGAGACTCAATGATTCAAAGTGATAAAAGACTCAAAAGAAAATAAGAGACTCAATAAAAGGAAAGCAATTAAGGAATATGTTCCATTAATCCTAGACCTAGACGCAAGTAATTAAAAGGTTCCCTCTTAAGTGGCTTAGTGAAGATGTCGGCTAAGTTATCCTCGGAGGGTACCTTCTCAATCAAAATGTTCCCTTTTTGAACATTATCCCTAAGGAAATGGTGGCGAATTTCTATGTGCTTGGTTCGCGAATGTTGCACGGGATTCTTGCTAAGGTCTATAGCACCTTTATTGTCGCACATGATGGGAACATCATCAAGAGAAATACCGTAATCAACAAGCGCTTACTTCATCCATAGAGCTTGTTAGCATGCTTTTCTGGCACTCACATACTCGGCTTCCGTGGTGGATATCGCAAGAGAGTTTTGTTTCTTGGAGAACCAAGAAGTTAAACAACAACCCATGAAGGTACAAACTCTACTAGTGCTTTTCCGGTCCACATAGTCTCCCGCATGATCCGAGTCCGCGTAGACAATGGTTTCTACGCCGGTCCCTTTAGGATACTATAATCCTAAATGTATAGTGCCCTTAATGTATCGGAAGATACGCTTAACCGCTTCAAGGTGAGAGGTTTTGGGAGCCTCTTGGAAGCGAGCACAAAGGAAAACACTAAACATGATATCCGGTTGACTTGTCGTTAGGTACAACAAACTACCAATCATACCTCTATATTTGGTGTTGTCTACCGACTCACAATCATCATCTACGGTGAGTTTAGTATCCGAGGCCATTGGGGTCTTCATTGGTTTAGATTCTTCTAATCCAAATTTCTTTATCATTTCTTTAGCATATTTAGATTGACTAAAGAAAATACCATCATCCATTTGTTTAATTTGGAGTCCTAAAAAGAAGTTAAGTTCTCCTATCATACTCATTTCAAACTCATCATGCATGATTTTGGCAAAGTCATCACACAATTCTTGACAAGTTGAGCCAAATATAATATCATCAACATATATTTGCACGATTATGAGGTGAGAACCTTTCTTCTTTGTAAAGAGCGTGTTGTCTACCATCCCCATGGTATACTCATGTTTAACAAGAAACGCTTTAAGTATATCATACCAAGCTTTGGGTGCTTGTTTAAGACCATAAAGTGCCTTCTTAAGCTTGTAAACATGATTCGGTTTCTCAAAATCAATGAAGCCGGGAGGTTGAACAACATATACCTCCTAATTGATCAAACCGTTAAGAAACGCAGTCTTTACATCCATTTGTTGAAGTTTAAAGTCTAAGGCACAAGCGTAGTCTAAAAGGATTCTAATGGATTCTAATCTTGCTACCGGTGCATATGTCTCGTCATAATCAATCCCTTCTTGTTGATTATAGCCTTGAGCTACAAGTCTAGCCTTGTTACGAGACACAACACCATTCTCATCTAACTTATTCCTATAGACCCATTTGGTTCCTATAATGGTAGAACTTCTAGGTGGAGGAACAAGTTCCCAAACATCATTAGCAACAAATTGATTCAATTCTTCTTGCATCGCAATGACCCAACTCTCATCCGTCAAAGCTTCTTTAACATTCTTTGGTTAAATCAAGGAGACGAAACAAAAGAAGTTGCTATGGTTTTGTACTTGAGATCTTAGGGTCCTTTGATTTAAGTCACCAATGATATTACTGAGAGTATGATCCTTAGACTCCTTAATGTTTACTTCCTTTTCAACACTAAGGTCTTCAACTCCTATTTTTCTAACCTCTTTGGCTTTAACTACTTTCTATTTCATCCAAGTCATCATCAACCAATGGTGGTGTCTTGGGTAAAGGAGGGGTTTCATCAAAAGTCACGTTAAGTGATTCTTCAATTACGCCCGAGGTTCTATTGAGGACTATGTAGGCTTTCCTAGTTTGGGAATAACCTAAAAGGATACCTGATGTAGTGTTTTTACTACTCTTTAGGAAAAGAGAGAAAAAGTGGCAAGTATTAAGTGTCGGTTTAGGAAAACCAAGCACTAATGACCAATTAAGTTCAAGTTCGTTTCACAAGGAGGCTAGTGTGTTATGTGTGTAATGATACGGATTAGATTTGTGATTATATTTTTGAAAGAGAAAAATAGAAATGGGATTAGAGGAGAATGACGGTTACGATGACGTATTACAATAGGACGAAAAAGGCGTACACGTAAAACCGTAAAAACTACCCAAATTAAAATTTTAACCTAAAAATTCCTAAAAATTACCAAAAAGCCACAATAATATTCTAAGAGTTTAAAAAAAATCAAAACTTGCAAAAACCTTTTAATTAATTAGATAATGACTTTTTAATGCTAATTAAAGCCCTAAAAATCAAAATTAATTATCAAAAAGCCCTAAACAAGATTTTAAAGTTTGTAAACCTCAAAAATACTCTAATTAAGCTAAAAAGTATTTTTCAAAATTTTAAAACCAATAAAAACTATTTTTAAACAATTAAAAACTCCTAAAATCAATTAAAACTTAAATTAATTCTAGAAAATAATTAAAGGACCTAAAAAATATTTGGAAAGTTGCAAAAATCCTAATTAAGTGTTTAGAACCTAGGAAAAATATAAAACTTAGAAAATCAGACTTTTAATTTTTAATAATAAAATAATATTAAAATAATATTAAAAATCCAAAAATTATAAAAAATTCTAAAAACTTGCAAACTAGCTTAATTTAACCTAAATAACTCAGAAATGAAAGTGAAATTACCTAAATACCCCTATTGGGCCTAGAAAATGGGCTAAACCCAAAACAGACCCTTATTGGGCTAAATTAAGGCCCAATAACAAAGGTGTTTAAAATAAGCCCAAAAAGCACAGGTTGACTCAAAATTTGATTTTAAACAACTTTTTCCAAAGGCCCAAAAGCTGAAAATGTGAAATAAGCTAACTTATAACAAGAGCTTATTCTTAATAGGCTTTTTGGCCCATTAAGCCATAAGCTAATGCCATAAGCTAAAATTTGACACACAAGCTTCTTTTGACCTAATAAAGACTTCTGCAAAAATAAATTTGAAATAAGCCTAAGGAATAAGCTTGAAAATGCAATAAGCAATCTACACAAAACGACAAAATAGTCGTTTTTGAGTTCTAGGCCACCCCAAGTGCTGATTCAAGTTCTAAAAGCTTTTAAATGACTTAATTAAGCAAAATCAACAAAGAGTTTTCAAATAAGCTGACTCAATAAGCTGGAAAAAGCAGATAAGCACTTATGTAAAAGTCAAACAAGTTGGTTTTCTAGTAAAAAGTCGAAGTCAAAGTCCAATAAGCTCCAGTCTACTTAAATGGGTCAAATAAGGAAGACCTATCACAAAAAATAAGTTGTTGCAAGTCTGGATAAGCTAGAATAGCTTATTGATAAGCTGATGACAAAATTGCACTAGCAGGGGCTAGTTTTGGATGTTGAGCTGTGGAAACTTTTTCCACTGCTTGACTATTTTGACTTTTTGTCTTTAGTGACTTTTTTGGAGATTCAGATTTCACAAACGCACCCAAATGATCTTTGGATCAAAAGGAGTCAATCACAATCAAAATAACACAATCACTAACACCCAATTGATACAGTTTAATCAATCAATCATCAGACATTGCACAGACATGAAACAATAAGCAGTTTAGGTTCAAAAAGCAATTTAAGCACAATTCAGCCAGCCAAATTCAACCAAATGCATACACAAGCTATATTAAACTTAAATAAGCAAATCTAAACAAGTTTCATGCACTGATTCAAAGAATTAAGCAAGATTAAAGCCCTTAAAGTTACTGATGAACACTAACAGGTTAATGATGAACACTAACCAAAACTGATTTTTACTTTTGCTGATGTATTTGGCACACAAGCCAAATTCAACACTTCAACTCTATCAAATAGGTTATATTGATGATGTTTTAACAGCTTTTATCCCTAAACATGCATAAACTCTAGGTTTTCCCAAAATTCTAGGTCAAAAAACAGTCAACTCAACAAGATATAGCAATTTGTTTGATTCAAGGTTTCAAACTCAGAAACTTGCAGCAAAACACTCTCAAACAAAGATATAACAGATATCAAGCATAAACAACACAATCCAACAACACAATAACAAGTTGCAAGCACAAACCAGTAGACCCAAACACCCCTTTATCTTTTCCAAATCAAATTTTTCAAAGTAAAAGTGAGATTCAAGACTACCCAAGCATCAATTAACACTAAAACAGGTAAGATTAACAGATTCAAGCAAGAACAAGCCACAAAATTCACAAGATAACAAGTTTCATACAAATATCACCAAAAATCATGAATTTAAGCAGATTTTGAGATTGAGTATGCAAACCTCATGGATGTACATCCACACCCACGAATTTTGAGCTTATGTGCTACCAAGAACAAGCACAAGCTTCCACAATAAGCCTGCTAAGATTGAACAAGGTTAAAGCACAATAACATAAAAATCAGAAACTTCAAAAATCTTGATTGATGCAAACTTGTTACCCCACACTTGATTATCCCCAAGTTATAAGCCTCACAACACCTTAACTAACTCGGTTAGGATGCTATGATCAGCCCTATAGCCCAAGAATTCCAAGATTGGAACAAGACTTAGCAAAATATCAAGAAAATGAGAAAATGTGCAAACTTTTGCACACTCCTCTTTTGAAAACGGGTTTTAAACTTCAAAAGCAGTAAACTAAGAACATAAACAAGCAGAATAAAGATGGCACTTGGTCTTTCTTCAAAGCACTTAACTCAAATTCATTAAACAGAAAGAGGATTTACAAGTGTTTGAACAAAGGAAAAACCAAAAGCAAACTGGAATGTAATGACCTAAATGGCTTTATATAGCCTTACAAGTGACTAAGGAACAGCTAAGAACTAAAAACCCTAATACTTGAAGTCCCAAATATGCCCTTTTAAAATTTTTGAAAACCTTGGACTCATGTGATGTTTTCTTGGACGTTTGCATGAGTTGGCAGGGGTAAAATTTGATCAAAGGGTCCAAAGTAAGCTTAGGATGTAAGCTGCTTGTGGGACGTTGGATTCTTCTGGCTCTTTTGGCATCTTCTTCCTCTTTGTAGCAGGGCATGTCCCATGTGACATGTGTGGTGAGGTGGCAAGGGATTTTTGAGTTGGGTTATGATTAAGACAAGCCTAATCACAAATCTGGAGGTTTTGGTGGTTTAATTTTTGCTTAAACACAAATACCCAATTTGTGTTCATGTGTGAATAGTGGGTGTTTTAATCTGTTTTAGGATTTGAATAAGTGTTTAGCGCGTGATTAATATAACTAAATAAATTAGTTATATAACCGGTTGAGTGGGATTGTGACATGGCAGGTTTATGGCTTGTGATTGGTTAAAAAGAGGTAGTGGGGCACGTGGCATGTCTTGGTTGGTTAAGGTAACTATCATGTCTGTCAGGTTTAACCCTCAATCTTTTATACTCCTTTCATTTGCAAACTAAACAGCCAAAAACGTATTCCCTTTGTATTTCAAGTTTTCATTTTCACACTTTTGCCCTAAATACTTTTCCAAAGTATTTTCAGGGGTATTTCTTGCCATTTTTGAATTCTTCAAGGGCTGATTTGGCATTTTGATGATGGATAATGGTCTAGACATGTATAATTGAAGTTTTGGAGGACTGAAATTGCCAAGTCTTGATGATTGAGGGACCATTCTTGCCAAATGTTGAAAGTTAAGGGTCCTTTTTGTAATTTTGAGATTTTCAAAGGACCAAACTTGTCATTTCTTATACTTTGAAGGATTTCATGATGTATTTGACTTTGTGGATGATATTGGTTGACAATTTATCTTTGTTGAGGGGCTAAACTTGCCAAATCTTCAAAGTGGAGGGCCCTTTTTGTAATTTTGACAAACTTTAGGGACCAAACTTGTAATTATGAGAATAAAAGGGTATAAAGTGTCAATTCTTCCATATTGGAGGACCCTTCTTCATAATTCTTCAAATCTTCAAGGCTTGATCTTGGGAAAGTCTTCATTAGGGCTTGGTTCATTGTGCGGCTTCGTTTCCCGTGTTCGTTTTTGCATGATTCTTGTGATCTTTTGTCATTTTCTCAATATCCGTACCTAAAATACACAAGCAACAAACACAAGCATATATATGGGTATTTTTCATGATATTTAATGCATTTTAAGCCCTATTTGGAAGATGAGACTATGTATAAAAGCAGTCTCATCACTCCCCCATACTAAACCATTGACGTGCCCTCACGCAATGCTAGAATAAAGTATCGTAGCATCTCCAAAATTCATTTTTATTAACTTTATTGAACCAAAAACTAGCTACACTACTACTATTGCTACTTCTACTTGTGTTTTAGACATAATGTATGATTTTCATCGCAAAGTGGGACATTTAGGTTCATAGAATAAGAACACGTGAATGCTTCGTTAGAAATAATTTCATCGTCCTCGATTTTCACCCCAATTCCATGCCAAGCGTGTAATGAGATCATTGTCATTATAAGTTAGTAATGCTAACACTACTCATATGCCCTAATCACGTACTTATACTCCCATTATTCCTATGTTGTATTTCTTATATTTT
The DNA here is from genome assembly GCA_025667525.1 of Glebionis coronaria. NCBI lineage: Eukaryota > Viridiplantae > Streptophyta > Magnoliopsida > Asterales > Asteraceae > Glebionis > Glebionis coronaria. The sequence continues at coordinate 256,422,558 of CM046878.1, forward strand.
ATTTTGTCTTGAATGTTTCACGAGGATACATTGTTTGACTTATGCGATAATAGAGATTTAGGTCTAAAAATAGAGTCCTAACGGTGTAACCAAGACCATCAAATCGATAACCCCTCCCAATAGACAAGGATGTCAAAAAATTAAGTTGACAAGAAGAATCGATAGACACGGTTTTATAACGGTTTTGAACATGAGACTTATTACCAAGACTTTTATACGCCCCCTAACGGAAGGGCCTTATTATCTTTGGTTTACCTCCATCTTTTATTCAACTTCGCCATGAAGCTTTTATTATGACTTCGGTCTTGCCTTGCCTTTTATTATCGTCTCATCGGTGGTTTTATTAGCCAAAGACGTATATCCTCATGCTAAGGCGAATTTTGGATCTTTAAAGCTTCGAAGATTAAGGCTTGATTCACTTTCAATTTTGCATAGATTTTTCGGCCTTGTGGGGCTTCAAATTGTTTGCTTGATTTAGGTGAGCACTTGAAATCTTATTATTGGGTGAAGCTTTCGATTATTCGGGTGCCAATACTTCAAAACCGTGACGCTGGCGATACCTTAATGTCTTCCAAATTTAATTACACGGAAGCTACTAGAAAAGACTAGAAACCCAACAATCCCGACTAAACCGCTAAGTCAATATTTATTAAGCAAAAAATATTTACATGCGAAGGGAGAATAAGCAAACAACGAGAACACATGAGTTTTTGAAAGAATACGAGTACTCTACGTTTAGCATAGTAACTTATAATTAACCCTGTCATTTCTCGTCCTCATTTAAGAGACTTAGCCTAATGTGTAGTTAAGGAATCAAAGCTAAGTGCTCAACACGCACGGTCGAGTCAAAAATTACTCTTATTCTCGCCATCGGAAAACCTACATTCGTGTCTTCAAACACTTATAAAACATGAGAAAAAATTTAAAATTTGGCCATTTTTAGCCTTATTTTGCAACAAAACGATAAATAAAAAGATAAACTTTGGAAAGCGTGAAGGTTTGGCAAGGCAAGTATCTATTCACCCCCCATACTAAAGTTAAACATTGTCCTCAATGTTTCGAGTCTAGGGGTGCAAACACCCCATACTAGAGACGTAGTCGAATGCCTAATCTAGCATGGAAAGGGTGTAACCAATAAATTAATAGCCGTTTATGAAGTGTGCTAATAACCTAAGGTTAGAACATCAAAAGGATATATCATGGATATTGAGAAAGTCTTCAAAGCAAATGATCGAGTGCTCCCATAAACCAACACGAGAGGCTCCAATCGTGAAGATCATGATCATCTAAAGTCCACAATTCACAAACAACCAAGGAACAAAGGTTGGAAGGGCACAAATCCCCACACGTTAACTACATTAGAAAGCGATAATATGTACATAGGATAAGCATGGGACTCCCCCACGAGGCTCCTCATTTTTGATTACCGAGTCATGAGCTCGACTCGGTCCCCTCAATACTAATTATCATTGGGGAAGGTGACTTGGTCGAGGTAGTTCAAGGATGGAACTTCCCCGCCAAAGTAGTGCTTCAACCTATGTCCATTCACCTTGAAGTTAGGACCATCATCTTGAGCTAGCTCAATGGTCCCATACGGAAACACTTGAGTCACGGTGAATGGACCGGACCAACGGGATTTCAACTTACCGGAAAAGATTTTTAATCTTGAATTAAAAAGCAAAACTTGATCCCCAATGTTAAAAACCCGGTTTTTAATTTTAGAATCATGCAACTTTTTAGTTTTTTCCTTATAAATCAATGAATTTTCATAAGCAATATCCCTCAATTCATCCAATTCATTCAATTGCATTTTCCGGTGTTTCCCGCGGTCTCCATATCATCATTACAATGCTTTAGGGCCCAATAAGCCTTGTGTTCTAACTCGATAGGCAAATGACAATTCTTTCCATACACAAGCTTATAGGGAGTGCACCCAATGGGCGTCTTATGAGCGGTCCTAAAGGCCCATAAAGTATCGTCCAACTTATCCGATCACAATTGTCGGTTTTCCCCAACGGATCTCTCCAAGATCCTCTTCAACGCTCGGTTTGAAACCTCGACTTGCCCACTCGTTTGTGGGTGATAAGCCGTAGAAAGCCGATGTGTAACCCCATATTTCTTTAGGACCCTTTCAAATTGGTCGTTACAAAAATGGGTTCCACGATCGCTTATGATTGCACGAGGGGTTCCAAACCGAGAAAACAAGCTTTTCAAAAACTTGACTACCACACGAGCATCATTGGTGGGCAAAGCCTTAGCTTCCACCCACTTAGATAGGTAGTCAACCGCAACGAGAATGTACTTATTACCACGAGATGATGGGAACGGCCCCATAAAGTCTATACCCCAAACGTCAAAGATCTCACACACTTGGATGATATTTTGTGGCATTTCATCTTTTTGTGAGGCTTTTCCTTGTCGTTGGCATGAATCACATGACTTTACAAGATCTTGCGCATCTCGGTAAATAGTAGGCCAAAAGAAGCCGGCATCAAACACCTTCTTAGCCGTGAGATTAGCACCGTAGTGACCACCCGTGGGTCCCTCATGGCAAGCTCTAAGGATGTTAGAAGCTTCGGTGCCAAATACACAACGTCGGATGATTTGATCCGCACAAGTTCGAAACAAGTAAGGGTCGTTCCAAAAGTAGAACTTGACGTCACGAAAGAATTTTCGTTTTTCTTGAGTCGTCATACCCTTAATGATGAAGTTACCTGCATGGTAATTTGCAAAATCCGCAAACCATGGGGTGGAAGGATCAAGCTTAGAATTCACTACACCAAGTGTTTCAAGCGGAAATGTTTCGGTGATATCCTTGGGCTCGTAAACACTTTGGTGAGGATCTTCCAAACGATAAAGATGATCGGCCGCTAGATTCTCGGCTCCTTTTTTGTCAACGATGGTGTGATCAAATTCTTGAAGGAGGAGAATCCATAGAAGTAATCTAGGCTTAGCATCTTGCTTTGCCATGAGATACTTGATAGCCGAATGGTCCGTATACACTATGCATTTAGCTAAGACGAGGTAAGGTCGGAACCTCTCAAATGCATACACCACGGCAAGGAATTCCTTTTCCGTTGTAGTGTATTTAAGTTGAGCCTCGGTCATCGTCTTGCTAGCATAGTGAATAGGCAAGAAGTGCTTATCATGACGTTGCCCCAAAACGGCCCCAATAGCGTAGTTACTAGCATCACACATGAGCTCAAAGGGGAGGTTCCAATTGGGAGCAACAAGAATGGGAGCTTCGGTAAGTTTCCTCTTAAGGATTTCAAAGGCTCGTACACACTTTTCGTCAAAGACAAAACGTGCTTCTTTTTCAAGAAGATGTGTAATGGGTCGAGAAATCTTCAAAAAATCCTTGATGAATCAACGATAAAAGCCTGCGTGGACTAGGAAACTCCTAACTCCCTTAACGGTTTTGGGATGAGGTAATTTGGCGATGACGTCTACCTTAGCTTGATCTACCTCAATCCCCGCTTTCGAGACCTTGTGCCCTAAGACGATTCCACTCCTAACCATAAAATGACATTTTTCCCAATTGAGCACAAGGTTGGTTTCCTCACAACGTTTCAACATTCTCTCTAGATTCGACAAACACGAAGTGAACGAATTACCAAACACGGAAAAGTCATCCATGAAGACTTCCATCGTCTTCTCGATCATGTCATGAAATATAGCCATCATGCACCGTTGGAAGGTTCCTGGTGCATTGCAAAGTCCGAATGGCATTCTACGATAGGCAAACGTTCCATATGGACACGTAAACGTAGTTTTTTCTTGATCACGAGGATCGATGGGGATTTGGAAGTAACCGGAAAAACCATCTAAAAAGCAATAGAAATCGTTTCCCGCAAGACGCTCCAACATTTGGTCCATGAAGGGCAAGGGGAAATGGTCTTTTCGAGTGGCTTCATTCAACTTACGATAGTCAATGCACACTCTCCATCCGGTCACGAGTCTAGTGGGAATTAACTCATTGGCATCGTTTGGCACAACGGTTATCCCTCCCTTTCTAGGGACACAATGAATAGGACTCACCCAAGGGCTATCGGAAATAGGGTAAATCATTCCCGCGTCAAGGAGTTTAAGGACCTCCTTTTTGATGACGTCGTGAATTTTGGGGTTCACCCTCCTTTGACTTTGGATTGTGGGATTGAAATCCTCCTCCATTAAGATTTTGTGGCTACAAAACTTGGGGTCGATTCCCTTAATGTCGGATAACTTCCACGCAATTGCCCCCTTGTGGTCCTTTAGAACATCGACAAGTGCGGTTTTTCATCATTCGAAAGATCCTTCGCAATAATAACCGGCAACTTGTCGTCCTCCTCCAAATAGACATATTCGAGGTGAGGAGGTAAATCTTTTAACTCAAGGATAGGTGGTTCCTCAAGTGAAGATTTGGGCTCGATACTCATAACCTCCTCGGGTGGAGGAAATGGGAAATCGTTAAGAAAATCCTTGATAATCGAGAAGTCCTCATCGTTGTCGAGGTCTTCGTCACAAGTACGTGGAACATTGCATTCTTCCAACGTAAAACCACCACCTTCAAATGGAGTGAAGGTTGGTGTCGAATTATCAAGAATTGGATCTAACATAGTGGGATTGCCGCTAGTTTCTTCATCACCAAAACCTAGAACTTCTTGTGAAAAGTCCTCGCAAACCACGTCGATCATATCAACGAGGTTTATGGTTGCAACGGAATAAACATGAGAAATTTGAGAGTTTTGAGTTGCGTTTATAACAAGTTCCTCGTCGTTGAAACGTAAGATGATCTTTCTAGCATGAACATCAATCAAAGCCATAGACGTATCTAAAAACGAACGACCTAAAATGAGAGGAACTTGAGGATCCGTGGGGATATCAACAAAGATAAAGTCTACGGGATAGTAGAACTTCCCCACTTTCACAAAAACGTCTTCCGCCAAACCACATGCGGGAATTGTGGAATGGTCGGCCAACTCGATAGACATTAGTGAAGTAGTAAGATTAGGAAGATTGAGCGACTTGAAGATTGCAAGTGGCATCAAGTTAATGCTAGCACCAAGATCGGCCAAGGCGAAGCATTCCTCAATATCTTGGATTGCACAAGGAATCAAGAATTTACCGGGATCACCGACTTTTTGAGGTATGCGATTAAGATAAACCGACGAACAACTAGACAATTTGTGCAATTTCTCCTTGTTGTTCAACATACTCTTAAAGTTAGCGGCAAATCGAGGCATCATGACCAAAGCATCGGCGAAACTCACATTTAGGTGCAAATCACGAAACATTTTCATAAAAAGCTCAAATTGGTAATTGTCGCGCTCTTGACGTTTCTCCTTCCTAAGTCTCGATGGATAGGGCAAAGGTGGTGTGAGTTGAGGCATAGTAGGCATAGCCTTTGGAATCTCGGGTTCCAATGATGGTAATGGGTCAACCGTAGGTGTGGCATGAGCGGTACTTCGTGGGATTGGGACATGCTCCTTTTGGACCACCACCTCGGGTTCTTCCTCAATTGCTTCCTCCGTAGGAGCAATTGGTTGAGGAGTCGGTTCCTTAAGTGTCTTACCACTACGTGTGGTAATCACTTTCATCTCACCCTTAGGGTTGGATATGGTGTTGCTAGGAAGATTACTCGAAGACGGTTTACACATTATTGCCTCAAACATAGATGAGATTTTATCTTCAAAATTAGATTGCCTCAATACGGCTTCTGTTTGCCTTTTCTCGGCCTTAATCATCTCTTGTTTAATCTCATGTTTCCCTTGTTCCATTTTTTGTTGGTTTTGTTGCGACCTAGTGACATTTCCTTCCATCTTGTTGGTGTGGATTTTAAGTTCATTAGCTAACTCATTTTTCAACTCTTTCTTCAAGTCGTTTTTAAACTCGGATCTTAGGCTAATGATTTCTCTTTGAATATTGTCAAACCTAGCATCATTCCCACTAGCATATTCAACAAACTCACTTGGAAGATCTTTCAATGTTTGCAAACTTTTGTTGTTGTTTCGAAAATCATTTTGATTCTTGTTTGAAACTTGATTATTAGCCCCTTGATTCCCATAGTTTCCCTTTTTGTAATTGTTTTTAAAACCAACTTGATTGTTGCGATAGTTGTTGTTAGCATTTTGATTTGAACCAAAACCCGGTGGAGTCATTTGATTGGAGCGGGAAACTTGACCGTTTTGGTTGTAATTTCCCGTGGCCGCGAAGGCACTCGAAGTGTTACCACCGTTGGTAATGCACTCGGAGAAATCATGATCTCCACCACAATACATGCAAGAAACCTCAACCGCTTCAGCCGTAGCGGGAGCACTTTGTTCACCAACTTTAAACTCAATCAAAAGTCCTTTCAACTTATCAAAAATCTTGTTTTCCAAGTTCGCCTCAATTTGGCAAGCATCGATGGTAGTAGATAAAGAAGGTGAAGCCAAAGATGAAGCCTTACGAACACTAGACGTGCTACGAGGACTATACACCTTAGATCTATTTTCAATTATCACCAAAGCTTCCTCAACCGTTTTACACAAAAAATTACCACCCGCGGCGGCATTCAAATAATCCCTTTCATGATCATTAAGTCCATTGTAAAACGTGTCAATTTGATGCAAATCGGAAAAACCGTGATGAGGACATTCATGTAACATTTCCTTAAACCTATTCCAAGCCGTAGAAAAACATTCATTAAATTCTTGTGAAAACTTTGAAATCTCGTTTTTCAAATGCGTAGTCTTAGAGGGCGGAAAAAATTGGTTCACAAACTTAGACACGAGATCCTTCCACGTCAATATAGAATTGGGTGGCTCTTTCTCTAACCAAATTTTAGCGGGCCCCGCTAAGGAATACGGAAAAAGCATCATCTTAATCGAGTCATTCGAGACATCCTTAAACTTGCGAGTGGCGGTAAGACGATTGAATTGGCGGATATGGTTGTGTGGATTGTCCTTCTCATCACCACGGAATTTGTTGTTTTGGATCATCGACAACAAACCCGTTTTCACCTCAAAATTCTCCGCAAGGATAGCGGGAATCACAATAGCCTCTCCATAACCCTCGGTGGGTGCTTGAAGTAACTCCATCATAGTTCGATTCGCCATGGTTGGTGCTTCTCTTACAATGGGTTCGTCAATAGGAGACTCCTCACTAGAATGATTTGGAGTGGGAGTTTTGTTCTTTCGTTTACGTGCACGTCTTGCTTGATTTCGAGTTAGCATAAACGTCACGTACAACGAGGGGACGAGCAAAGAAGATTCTTTTTGGTGTTTTGTATTTTTCAATTTTTTTTGTGGTTTTTGATTGTATTAACCTTTTTGGAAATTGGTGAATGTATTAAGTAGACAAAAATCTACAAATCTCCTCCTTAATCAAATCTCTTGATTAAATAAGCCTCAAGGAATGAAAACGATCACGTGAAGTGAACGCCTTCGATGACTTTAGAACGTTGGAGGAACACCAAAACGTTCAAGAGGGTTTAATCAGTTGAAACCAAGAAAATATATATGATACTTAATAATACTTTGGGCGGCAAAACCCTTGATTAGCTCTCACAATCAAATACTCACAAGCAAGCGGGGAAACGAGGCGGCGCGAAGCACTTAAGAGCCTTTTTCCTTAGGATATATTTTATAATATCCGCCTTATACCCACCTTATAGTTTGTATTTTCAAGATTAAGCTTCACGAAAGTATTTATCTATTTTTGCCTTTTTCTTTGGTTTGAGATTCGAATACAATGATTGGGTAATGACCTCCCAAGTCAAGGTTGTGATTTCTCACGTATTTGGAGTACTTGTGAATTTATTGTTCTACGTATACAATATAGTAATAGTATTCACACAAAAACCAAAAACCGATAATACGTATTAGTAGAGTGCTACTAATACAAATACTAATTATGGTTAGTATATAAAAACAACAATCCCAAATCAAAACACAACACGCCTCCCCGGCAGCGGCGCCAAAATTGATGTAGTGTTTTTACTACTCTTTAGGAAAAGAGAGCAAAAGTGGCAAGTATTAAGTGTCGGTTTAGGAAAACCAAGCACTAATGACCAATTAAGTTCAAGTTTGTTTCACAAGGAGGCAAGTGTGTTATGTGTGTAATGATATGGATTAGATTTGTGATTATATTTTTGAAAGAGAAAAATAGAAATGGGATTAGAGGAGAATGACGGTTACGATGACGTATTACAATAGGACGAAAAAGGCGTACACGTAAAACCGTAAAAACTACCCAAATTAAAATTTTAACCTAAAAATTCCTAAAAATTACCAAAAATCCACAATAATATTCTAAGAGTTTACAAAAAATCAAAACTTGCAAAAACCATTTAATTAATTAGATAATGACTTTTTAATGCTAATTAAAGCCCTAAAAATCAAAATTAATTATCAAAAAGCCCTAAACAAGATTTTAAAGTTTGTAAACCTCAAACATACTCTAATTAAGCTAAAAAGTATTTTTCAAAATTTTAAAACCAATAAAAACTATTTTTAAACAATTAAAAACTCCTAAAATCAATTAAAACTTAAATTAATTCTAGAAAATAATTAAAGGACCTAAAAAATATTTGGAAAGTTGCAAAAATCCTAATTAAGTGTTTAGAACCTAGGAAAAATATAAAAACTTAGAAAATCAGACTTTTAATTTTTAATAATAAAATAATATTAAAATAATATTAAAAATCCAAAAATTATAAAAAAATTCTAAAAACTTGCAAACTAGCTTAATTTAACCTAAATAACTCATAAATGAAAGTGAAATTACCTAAATACCCCTATTGGGCCTAGAAAATGGGCTAAACCCAAAACAGACCCTTATTGGGCTAAATTAAGGCCCAATAACAAAAAGTGTTTAAAATAAGCTCAAAAAGCACAGGTTGACTCAAAATTTGATTTTAAACAACTTTTTCCAAAGGCCTAAAAGCTGAAAATGTGAAATAAGCTAACTTATAACAAGCAGCTTATTCTTAATGGGCTTTTTGGCCCATTAAGCCATAAGCTAATGCCATAAGCTAAAATTTGACACACAAGCTTCTTTTGACCTAATAAAGACTTCTGCAAAAAGAAATTTGTAATAAGCCCAAGGAATAAGCCTGAAAATGCAATAAGCAATCCACACAAAACGACAAAATAGTCGTTTTTGAGTTCTAGGCCACCCCAAGTGCTGATTCAAGTTCCAAAAGCTTTTAAATGACTTAATTAAGCAAAATCAACAAAGAGTTTTCAAATAAGCTGACTCAATAAGCTGGAAAAAGCAGATAAGCACTTATGTAAAAGTCAAACAACTAGGTTTTCTAGTAAAAAGTCAAAGTCAAAGTCCAATAAGCTCCAGTCTACTTAAATGGGTCAAATAAGGAAGACCTATCACAAAAAATAAGTTTTTGCAAGTCTGGATAAGATAGAATAGCTTATTGATAAGCTGATGACAAAATTGCACTAGCAGGGGCTAGTTTTGGATGTTGAGCAGTGGAAACTTTTTCCACTGCTTGACTATTTTGACTTTTTGTCTTTAGTGACTTTTTTGGAGATTCAGATTTCACAAACGCACCCAAATGATCTTTGGATCAAAAGGAGTCAATCACAATCAAAATAACACAATCACTAACACCCAATTGATACAGTTTAATCAATCAATCATCAGACATTGCACAGACATGAAACAATAAGCAGTTTAGGTTCAAAAAGCAATTTAAGCACAATTCAGCCAGCCAAATTCAACCAAATGCATACACAAGCTATATTAAACTTAAATAAGCAAATCTAAACAAGTTTCATGCACTGATTCAAAGAATTAAGCAAGATTAAAGCCCTTAAAGTTACTGATGAACACTAACAGGTTAATGATGAACACTAACCAAAACTGATTTTTACTTTTGCTGATGTATTTGGCACACAAGCCAAATTCAACACTTCAAATCTGTCAAATAGGTTATATTGATGATGTTTTAACAGCTTTTATCCCTAAACATGCATAAACTCTAGGTTTTCCTAAAATTCTAGGTCAAAAAACAGTCAAATCAACAAGATATAGCAATTTGTTTGATTCAAGGTTTCAAACTCAGAAACTTGCAGCAAAACACTCTCAAACAAAGATATAACAGATATCAAGCATAAACAACACAATCCAACAACACAATAACAAGTTGCAAGCACAAACCAGTAGACCCAAACACCCCTTTATCTTTTCCAAATCAAATTTTTTCAAAGTAAAAGTGAGATTCAAGACTACCCAAGCATCAATTAACACTAAAACAGGTAAGATTAACATATTCAAGCAAGAACAAGCCACAAAATTCACAAGATAACAAGTTTCATACAAATATCACCAAAAATCATGAATTTAAGCAGATTTTGAGATTGATTATGCAAACCTCATGGATGTACATCCACACCCACGAATTTTGAGCTTATGTGCTAGCAAGAACAAGCACAAGCTTCCACAATAAGCCTGCTAAGATTGAACAAGGTTAAAGCACAATAACATAAAAATCAGAAACTTCAAAAATCTTGATTGATGCAAACTTGTTACCCCACACTTGATTATCCCCAAGTTATAAGCCTCACAACACCTAAACTAACTCAGTTAGGATGCTATGATAAGCCCTATAGCCCAAGAATTCCAAGATTGGAACAAGACTTAGCAAAATATCAAGAAAATGAGAAAATGTGGAAACTTTTGCACACTCCTCTTTTGAAAACAGGTTTTAAACTTCAAAGGCAGTAAACTAAGAACATAAACAAGCAGAATAAAGATGGCACTTGGTCTTTCTTCAAAGCACTTAACTCAAATTCATTAAACAGAAAGAGGATTTACAATTGTTTGAACAAAGGAAAAACCAAAAGCAAACTGGAATGTAATGACCTAAATGGCTTTATATAGCATTACAAGTGACTAAGGAACAGCTAAGAACTAAAAACCCTAATACTTGAAGTCCCAAATATGCCCTTGTAGAATTTGAAAACCTTGGACTCATGTGATGTTTTCTTGGACGTTTGCATGAGTTGGCAGGGGTGAAATATGATCAAAGGGTCCAAAGTAAGCTTAGGATGTAAGCTGCTTGTGGGACGTTGGATTCTTCTAGCTATTTTGGCATCTTCTTCCTCTTTGTAGCAGGGCATGTCCCATGTGACATGTGTGGTGAGGTGGCAAGGGATTTTTGAGTTGGGTTTGATTGTGGTAAATTTAGATACTTGCTTTAGGAAAAACAAGCAACTAAATATGAGTGGTAAGTATCGAGTGATGATTTTAGGAAAAAATCAACACTAATGACCCAATCAAATAAAAAGAGAGAAAATTCGTTTCCCAAGGAGGTATATGTGTGTGAATTAACTTGCAATTATTTGAGATTAATATTTGGTTTAGAAGGGGATTAGAAGAGAAAATGACGAAAGCGTAAAAATAAAAATTAACTAAAAATAAGCAAAAACACTATTAGAAAGTTACGACGTAGAACCTAAAAAATCACCAAAAATAAAATAAATTCTAAAAATTATCAAAAATTCACCAAAAATCAATAATAATAAACTAAGAGTTTACCAATTATCAAAACTTTTTCAAACCTTTTAAATAATTAAATATTCAATTTTTAAATGCTAATTAAAACCCTAAAAATCAAATAAATTATCAAAAAGCCCAAATAAAGATTTTTCAATAGATAAACCTCTAAAATGACCTAAAATGATTAAAAACTACTTTTAAAAATTTAAAAACCAATCTAAACTATTTAAAATGAATTAAAAACTATTAAAACTTAAAATAATTATAAAAATTAATCTAAAAGTGATAAAATTATTCTAAAAGTTGCTAAATTCCTATTTTAATGTAATTAACCTAAGAAAAATGTAAAAAGTTGGAAAAAGTAAAATTTTAAAAATAATAATAAAATAATATTAAAAATCCAAAAATTATAAAAAATTCTAAAAACTTGCAAACTAGTTTATTTTAACCTAAATAATCAGAAAATCAAAGTGAAATTACCAAAATACCCCTAATGGGCCCTCAAATGGGCCAAATCCAAATTCAGTCAACACAAATGGGCTTTTGGGCCCAAAAAGTCAAACTTGGCCCAATTGACTTGGAAAAGCCCTATCTGACTTAAAATTTAATTCTAAGAACAAAACTCTAAAGGCCCAAAAGCTGAAAATGTGCTTATCACAGCTTATTAAACACAAAGCTTATTCTTATTGGGCTTTTCAGCCCATTAAGCCATAAGCTAATGCCATAAGCTCTAATTTGACACACAACCCTCTTTTTGGATGCTTAAGAGATCTGTCAAAAGAAATTTTCAATAAGCTCGCTCAATAAGCCAGAAAATAGAAAAGCAAAATTCCACAAAACGACAAAATAGTCGTTTTTGAGAAATACTCAACCTCAGAAGTTGATTCAACTTGCAAAAGCTTTCAAATGGACTCAATAAGCGATATCAATCAACAAAAATCCAATAAGCACAAGAAATAAGCCAGAATAAGCACAAATGAACTTATGTAAAAGTCAAAGGACTTGGTTTTCTAGTCAAACCTAAAAGTCAACCACCCAACTGCTCCAGGATGAACAAATGGATCAAAATATGAGCACCTATTACAAAAACCAAGTTGTTGCAGGTTGGAATAAGCTATTATAGCTTATTGATAAGCTGACACCAATTTAACACTAGCAGTGGTAACCAGCAGGGGAAAGGAGTTCCCACTGCTTGATATGCAGTTAAGTTTTGGCTTGATTTCAAGCCTTGCTTGTTGCTGTTTGATGGAACAAAAGGCACCTCAATAAGCTTTGGCTTATTGAGAGTCAATACAAACACAAAAAACAACAAGTTGCACACAAGAATCAAGCAAAAATCACCAAGAACAGTCACTGATATGAATAAGAACAATATGCAGAAAGTTGCTGATCTAATTGACCACATATCCAAATTCAAGCACTCAAATCTCTTTTCCTGGTGTAATTAACCTAGATTTAACACTTGTTAACCCTAGTCTATGATTAGATCTAGGTGTCCTCTAAATTTCAACCAATTTCACCAAGTAACAAAGATTTTAAAGCCCTCTTATGGATTTGAGGTGTTTCAACCCTCAAAACCTGCAAACAGATGAACAAATACTCCCAAATACCAAAACTTGCATACAACACACAAGCACTTAACAAACGCTGACAGGTTTAAATCAAACGCTGATAAGAACAAATCAGACGTTGACAGACTTATGCAGTAATCCCAAACACTCCTTAATCAGTCACTTATCAAAGAAACTTGTGATTTCTTCTAATAACCTACTGATTTTAATGATCAAAAACTCTTACTAGGCAACTACTAACACAATCAAACACATAAATCACCAGCACAAACACAAATACTCAAAATCAAAGCATAAAATCCAAAATAGTCATAAACATGAAATATTTAGGGGAATCTTAACAAGAGCTTATACCTGCCTTCCACAACATCCTAGGAAGGCCAGCAATGCTCCTTGGACCTTGTTCAATAACTAGAACAAGACCAAGGTACTTCAACAAGGATGATCAAAGCCTGCTGATGTTCAAAGCAGAACAAGGCTTTGATTATGTTATATCTTCAACACAAGCAACAAACAAACTCAACCAAAGGCTTAGAATCCTTCCCAGGCTTGGTGTCAACAAGCTTGAAAGAACTCAAGGCTTAAGGCTAAGGGTTAGTACACACAAATAAGCAAAAATCAGAACCTAGGATTTCAAGGTTGTCAAACCTTAAAAACCTTTCAAACCAAGACGTGCCTTAACCACAAGGTTAAGGAAGGTCTAAATAATCAAATGGAACTCAGATTTTAGCTTTTCCAACACCAAACTTTTATAAATAACAGATTAAAAACTCAGAATTTTAAGAAATTTAAACTTTATTTCATAAAAAGGAATTACAAAGATTGAAAGCTAAAATCTGGAACAAAGGAAGGATGAACAGGCTCATCTCCTTTTATACTACTCTTAAGACTATTCTAGAATCATAAAATACAAACCCTAATCACTACAAAATCTCCAAAATGCCCTTTTTCCTTCTAGACGATTTTTGGTGTTTGAGCTGTCATATTTGATCCTGGGCGTTCCTTTGTGCGTTGGGAGTAAGCAATAAACCTCAGTTGTTGATTTAGGACACGTCATTATGCTTGGAGCCTAAGTCGTGTTCTGATTGGTTGAAAGGGGAATTGGGGGTGGGGTCCACAGTGAGTGGGAAGAGGGTTTTATGTGTGGGATTTGTTCCTGCGTGTGGGAATCACACGTGGGCAAGAGTAATTGATTTTTACCCAAGGTTTAAGTGAGGTGAAAACTGGGGGTGAAAAGGATAAACAGTAACTCTGTTTGATCCGTATTTAGGGGAAAAGGGTTTGTTTGGCGCAATTTTAGTTTAAACGTTTCAAAGTGCACACATTCAGCCCTTGTGTTTTGATATTTTTGGCAAATCAAGTTTTCAGCCCTAAAACCCGATTTCCTTTGTAAATAAGTTTCACCACTTTACATTTTTGGCACAAATCTTTTGGAAAAAGGTTTCAAGGATCATTTTTGCCATTTTGAGTAATTTCAAGGGCTGATCTTGGACAATCTTGATCTTCAAAGGTCTTCAATGTCTCTTAATCTTCATGAAGGACCATAATTGACAAATTGATTTTGTTGAGGGACCAATCTTGTCATTTCTTCAAAGTTGAAGGACCTTTTTGCAATTTTGACAAACTTAAGGGACCAAACTTGTAATTATTAATATATAAGGGTTTTAAGTGTCATTTCTTCATTCTTGGAGGATCAATCTTGTTTGTCTTCAAATCTTCAAGGGTTCTTGTTGAGAATTCCATGATTAGGGCCCGGTTCTTTGTACGGCTTCGTTTCTCGTGTCCGTTTTTCCTTGTAACTTGTGATCTTTTGTCTTTTTCACGATATCCATTCCTAAAATACACAAGTAAACAAACACAAGCATATATATGGTATTTTGATGACATTTTATGCATTTAAAGCCCGAAAAGAACGATGAGATCATGTATAAATGCCATCTCATAACTCCCCCATACTAAGCCATTGCCGTGCCCTCACGCAATGCTAGAATAAAGTATCTAAGCATCACCAAAGTTCAATTTTATTAACCTTTATTGAAGAGTAAAAGATTTGCAACAAACTACGATGATGTGTAAAGACATAATGTATGATTTTCATCACCAAAAGGTGACTTTTAGGGTCAAAGAATAGAAACAAGTTAATGTCCCTTAGAGTAAACTTCGTCATCCTTGATTGTCATACATTCCATGCTAAGTGCAAAAACAAGATCATTGTTGGTACAAGTCACAATGCTAACACTACTCATACGTCCCAATTGTGTAATACTTTTTCTCCCCGCAATCCTAGTTATTATAAAAGGAAATGGGTTACTAGCATTTTTTATCTATTTGTCATGGATCATAAGTGATACATATTGACTTATTTGAGTAGTTATTAGTCCGAAAGCAAAGTAGCACGATTTGATCAATAGTTAGCCGAAGGACAAAATCTTTTAAAACGGCTTCTCGTGTATCTCCTTAAGTTCATATCTTGGCATAACTCGTTTCACGATTTGAGACCTTTCTCGGACCGATATTTGGCATGTACTTCATACTTCAAATCTTGGGAAGACGTTCTTGAAATTATGGTCTTCTCTTCATATTTTGGAATTTCTTCACTTGACGTTTTTGAGAGATTCTTCATATAGGACCACGACTTCATCATTTTTCTTCAATCTTTACTTTGGATTTTGATATACAACGATCCGCCTCCTTTTCGGACTTGGATATATTTATCCTCATACCTTGTTAGGGTCTTTTTGGATAGACTTTCTCCATTCTTTAGGGGAGTAATTGCTTCTCGTCGTGTGTCTCGATCCTTCATATTGATTTAGGAATAATGATACTTCACATCATCTTTGGATCTTTAGCAAAAATAGAGCTCCTCATGCCTTGTTAGGGCCTTTTTGGATAATCACCAATCTTCGCGTCCCGCTTCAATAAGTTATGCCTTGGCTATGAACTCTATTTAACCCCGAGCAACTTTTAAACGATCTTACGCTAGAGGCTAAGTAACCTTTCAAATCGTACGACCTTACTTATTGCAATTATGATTTATTCCTAATGCATTGATCTTATGGGAGAAAAAGCCACAATTAAAAACATATGAGTTTTTGAAAGAACACTTTCATGTTCTACGTTTAGCATGATCACTTGTCTAACTCTATCATTTCTCGTTCTTCACTATATAAAGACCTCTAATTAAAGAGACTCGTGAATACTTAGCCATGCAAGTCAAAATTAAGCCAAATTTGGATTAGCTTTTATTAAGACTATATCAAATCAAAGTTTTGGGTTTTCAAGCCACCTATAGGATCTTGCACTTTCTTGGGCTTTTTCAAGTTTAGAGAATGCGTTTTATAGTTCCCTTGATAAGTGACTTTCTAGAATCAATTATAGGAACTTGCGAAAAGTTCTTGTTCTTAACCCGAATGAATTAAGACTTTCGCGTTTTAAAGCTCCCTATATAAAAGTCTAGCAAAACTTGAATTGAGCGGGTTAAGGAATGTAAATGGCTCCAAATGCCCATCAAGTCAAAAATTAACTCTTATTCTACCCATCGGAAAATATACATTCGTGTCTTAAAAACACTTATGAAAACTAAGAAAAAATTTAAAATTTGGCCATTTTTAGCCTTATTAGCAAAACAAAACATTGAAAGTTGGAAAGCGTGAGGGCTTAGCAAAGCAAGTACCTATTCACCCCCCCATACTAAAAGTAAACATTGTCCTCAATGTTTCGAGTCTAAAGGTGGAGCACCCCCATACTAGAGACGAAGAATTGAATGCTTAGGATCTAGCATGGAAAGGGTGATCAACAATATATCTAAAGCCGTTTATTAATTATGCTAAAAGATAATTGTTAGAACAATAAAGGATATGTCATGGAATCGTGAAAAACTTCTTCAAACGAACGATGGAGGCTCACGTAAACGAACACGAGAGTCTTCAATCGTAGACGATGATGATGATCTAGATAACACAATTACAAACAACCACGAGACAACGAGTTGGAAGGGTACAAGTCCCCTTATTAGTGAATATAAAAGATAAGCATGGGATCTCCCCCACGAGGCACCTCGTTTTTGATTACCGAGTCATGAGCTCGACTCGATCCCCTCAAAATGTGAACATTTAGGGAAAATCATGGTGTGGTCATTTTTTGATGGGGCTTACATGATAAACAAGGCCCAAAAAGCAACCGGTATAAAGGACTAAGTCCTTAGATGATGCAAAATACCGGGGTCGAAGATGGCGTTCTCGTTTTCATTGGAAAAACAATTTAACGCCACTTCAACATGTGCCATAAACTCAAAGAGTTTGAAGAAAATAGATGAGAAGTAGAAGGGTGGGACAATTGGTAAGACAAACGTTTGAGCTACTCGAGGTAGACCCGCACCAAGCAAATAGATATAGTTTCCATTTATTGCATCGGTGGAAGACCGAGATTTCCCTTTACATGAAATTCCAGGATCGAATATCTCGTCCTCGGTGGACAAGGATGAGGGAACATAAGGGGCTTCCCCCATACTAGAACCACACAAAGCATCGTCAAAAGGAGTAGACGAGTTTGTAGCACTCAAAACACGTGGTGATGACGGAGTTAGATTTGTAGAAAAATCAATTAAATCACATTTAAGATCTTTTCCTTTTTTATCTTTTGAACTCTCCTTATGAAAACCCTTTTTGATTATGTCGAAAATATTCGGTGTTTCTAAGACGATGTTAGTTACACTAAAAATTCTCACATTTTGAAACCGTTTTGGTTTTGGTGGTGGCAAGTTCTCAAAACGTTTATCGACGAAGAAAACTTCCCCATCGGGGTCTACATATTCATCATCCGAAAGATCTTCCGTAGAAACCGGCAACTTATCAACACTTTTCAAGAATGAATGTTCGAGATGAGGCGAAGGATTTTTCGATTCAAGTATTGATGGTTTATTCTTTGTAGGCTTTACACTCATAACCTCCACCGGCGGAGGAAATGGTAAATTGTTTTTGGCGACATTTCCTAAAACTCTTGGTGAAAATTCTTTGCAAATGACATTGGTCGAGTCACCATGGTTTAAAGTTGCAATAGAATAGACATGAGAAAGATTGGAGTTTTGTGTTGCATTGATGACAAGTTCTTCCTCATTGAAACGAAGGGTGATTTTTCGAGCATGAACATCGATAAGTGCTCTTGATGTATCCAAAAATGAACGACCCAAAATGAGAGGAACTTTTCGATCAATAGGAATGTCTACAATGATAAAGTCAACGGGATAGTAAAACTTTCCGACTTTAACGAAAACGTCCTCGGCTACTCCACATGCTAAAATCGTAGAATGATCGGCCATCTCGATGGACATGTTCGAAGGAGTAAGAGCCGGAAGCGAAAGCGATTTGAAAATCTCAAGAGGCATTAAATTAATACTAGCACCAAGATCGGCCAAGGCGTAGCATTCCTCCATATCTTGAATAGCACACGGAATCAAAAATTTACCGGGATCACCGACTTTTTGTGGTATGCGGCTAAGAAAAACCGATGAACAACTAGACGATTGTTGTAACTTCTCTTTGTTGTTTAGCATACTTTTGAAGTTTACGGCAAATCGAGGCATCATGATTAAAGCATCGGCAAAACTTATGTTAAAATGTAGATCACGAAACATTTTCATAAATAGCTCAAATTGATAATAGTTCCGTTCTTGTGCTTTTTCTTTGTCTCGTCTTGAAGGGTAAGGTAAAGGTGGTGTGGGTTGGTCATTAGGCAACGGCCTTGGAAACTCGGGTTCCACAATTGGTATTGGTTCAACCGTAGGTGTGGTTTGAGCGGTACTTCGTGGGATTGTAATATGCTCCTTTTCGACCATCACCTCGGGTTCTTTCTCGATTTCCTTCTCCGTAGAAGTACTTGGACGAGAGATTGGTTCCTTGAAAGTTTTACCACTTCGTGTAGCAACAACCTTCAATTCTCCCCTCGGGTTGTTAATGGTATCACTAGGAAGACCACCCGAAGAAGAGGGCTTACACATGATTGCTTCAAACATCTTAGCCATTCGGTCCTCAAATTTTGATTGCCTAGCATCCGCTTTTAATAACTCTTGCTTAATCTCATGTTGTCCTAATTCCATCTTTTGTTGGTTTTGTTGAAGACGTTGGACATTTCCTTCCATTTTGTTAGCATGAGTTTTAAGTTCATTAGCAAGTTCATTCTTAAGCTCATTTTTCAATTCGGACCTTAAGCTAATCATCTCACGTTGCATATTATCAAATTTAGCATCATTTGCTTTTGCATAATCCAAAAATTCTCCTTGCAAATTTTTAGTGTGAGCATTTTGAAAACCTTGTGTAGTGTTTTGAAAATAACGGTTTTGGTTTTGATTAGAGATTTGTCCATTCCCACTTTGATAATTCCCTTTGTTGTAATTGCGTGTGTTGCCTTGGTAATTACCTTGGTTGTTGTTTCGATAATTGTTAACATTTTGGTTTGGTGGAGCTTGATTTTGGCGGGAACCTTGGCCGTTTTGGTTGTAAGTTCCCGTTGCTACATAAGCACTCGAAGTGTTACCATCCGCGGTAATGCACTCGGAAAGATCATGAGCTCCCCCACAAGATAAACAACTCTTAGCAACCGCTTTAACCGAAGCGGAATTGGAAGCTTCTTGAGCCTTCCAATGGGACATTAGATTAGCAAATCTATCAAAAAACCGATTTTCCTCATTAGCTTCATCATGTAAGGCGTTAATGCTACGAGACGATTGTGACGAAGATGACGAACCCATATTGGCAACACTCGGTGTGTTACGAGGGCTATACACTTTAGATCTATTTTCAATGATTTGTAAAGCCTCATTTGTCGTCTTGCACAAAAAATTACCACCCGCGGCGGCATTCAAATAATCTCGTTCATGATCATTAAGCCCATTATAAAAAGTATCCACTTGATGTAATTCCGAAAAATCATGGTGTGGACATTCATGTAACATCTCTTTAAATCGTTCCCATGCCATTGAAAAACTTTCATTATTACGTTGCACAAATCGTGAAATCTCATTTTTCAAGTGTGTTGTTTTAGATGGTGGAAAAAACTTGTTCACAAACTTAGAAACGAGATCGGTCCATGTCAAAATCGAATTTGGCGGTTCTTTCTCGAGCCAAATTTTTGCGGGTCCATCCAACGAGTATGAAAACAACATCATCTTAATGGCGTCATGTGGAACATCCTTAAATTTGCTAGTGGCGGTGAGACGGTTGAAATTCCTAATGTGGTAATGCGGGTTGTCTTTCTCGTGACCTCTAAACTTATTTGCTTGCAACATCGACATTAAACCCGTCTTAATCTCGAAATTCTCCGCAAGGATGGCGGGAATTACAATAGCCTCTCCAAAACCCTCGGTGGGTGCTTGTAGCATCTCCATCATAGTACGATTAGCCATGACGAATTCTTGTTCTACAATAGGTTCAACAATTGGAGGTTCTTCAACAATCAACGATCCTTGATTTGCTTGCTTTTGAAGACGTTTACGAGCTCGTTTTGCTTGATTACGAGTGATCATAAACTTCACGAAGAATGGGAGGTGAGCAAAGAAGATTCTTTTTGGTTGTTTTGTGGATTTTCAATTTTTTTGTGCTTTTGACGATATTTAATTTTTTTGGATTTTGGTGTATCTTCGTAGACAACAATCTACAAAATCTCTCCTCGAATCAAACTCTTGATTAAAGAAGCCTCAAAGGAATGAAAATGATCACGTGGAGTGAACGCCTTCGAATGACTTTAGAACTTTGGTGAAAACCAAATTGTTCACGAGGGTTTAATCACAAAGAAAACCAAGCAAATATAGTATACGTATTAATACTTTGGGCGGCAAAACCCTCGATTAGCCTTCAATCTCAAAATACTCACAAGCAAGCGGGGAAACGAGGCGGCGCGAAGCACTTAAGAGCCTTTTTCCTTAGGGTATATTTTATAATACCCGCCTTATACCCACCTTATAGTTTGTATTTTTCAAAATCGAGCTTCACGAAAGTATTTATCTATTTTTGCCTTTTCTTTTTGTTTGAGATTCGAATACAATAATTAGGAGATCAAATCCCAATTAAGGTTGTGTTTTCACACTTTTGGAGATATTGTATATTGATTGTGATACTTAATACAATATAGTAATATTTATACAAGAAAAAACCAAGAAAACCGATAATACGTGTTAAGGGAGTTCCACTTAACACAAATACTTATTATGGATAATATCAAAAACAAAAGTTTCCAAATTAAAGCACAACACACCTCCCCGGCAGCGGCGCCAAAAATGATTGTGGTAAATTTAGATACTTGCTTTAGGAAAAACAAGCAACTAAATATGAGTGGTAAGTATCGAGTGATGATTTTAGGAAAAAATCAACACTAATGACCCAATCAAATAAAAAGAGAGAAAGTTCGTTTCCCAAGGAGGTATATGTGTGTGAATTAACTTGCAATTATTTGAGATTAATATTTGGTTTAGAAGGGGATTAGAAGAGAAAATGACGAAAGCGTAAAAATAAAAATTAACTAAAAATAAGCAAAAACACTATTAGAAATTTACGACGTAGAACCTAAAAAATCACCAAAAATAAAATAAATTCTAAAAATTATCAAAAATTCACCAAAAATCAATAATAATAAACTAAGAGTTTACCAATTATCAAAACTTTTTCAAACCTTTTAAATAATTAAATATTCAATTTTTAAATGCTAATTAAAGCCCTAAAAATCAAATAAATTATCAAAAAGCCCAAATAAAGATTTTTCAATTGATAAACCTCTAAAATGACCTAAAATGATTAAAAACTATTTTTAAAAATTTAAAAACCAATCTAAACTATTTAAAATGAATTAAAAACTATTAAAACTTAAAATAATTATAAAAATTAATCTAAAAGTGATAAAATTATTCTAAAAGTTGCTAAATTCCTATTTTAATGTAATTAACCTAAGAAAAATGTAAAAAGTTGGAAAAAGTAAAATTTTAAAAATAATAATAAAATAATATTAAAAATCCAAAAATTATAAAAAATTCTAAAAACTTGCAAACTAGTTTATTTTAACCTAAATAATCAGAAAGTCAAAGTGAAATTACCAAAATACCCCTAATGGGCCCTCAAATGGGCCAAATCCAAATTCAGTCAACACAAATGGGCTTTTGGGCCCAAAAAGTCAAACTTGGCCCAATTGACTTGGAAAAGCCCTATCTGACTTAAAATTTAATTCTAAGAACAAAACTCTAAAGGCCCAAAAGCTGAAAATGTGCTTATCACAGCTTATTAAACACAAAGCTTATTCTTATTGGGCTTTTCAGCCCATTAAGCCATAAGCTAATACCATAAGCTCTAATTTGACACACAACCCTCTTTTTGGATGCTTAAGAGATCTGTCAAAAGAAATTTTCAATAAGCTCACTCAATAAGCCAGAAAATAGAAAAGCAAAATTCCACAAAACGACAAAATAGTCGTTTTTGAGAAATACTCAACCTCAGAAGCTGATTCAACTTGCAAAAGCTTTCAAATGGACTCAATAAGCAATATCAATCAACAAAAATCCAATAAGCACAAGAAATAAGCCAGAATAAGCACAAATGAACTTATGTAAAAGTCAAAGGACTTGGTTTTCTAGTCAAACCTAAAAGTCAACCACCCAACTGCTCCAGGATGAACAAATGGATCAAAATATGAGCACCTATTACAAAAACCAAGTTGTTGCAGGTTGGAATAAGCTATTATAGCTTATTGATAAGCTGACACCAATTTAACACTAGCAGTGGTAACCAGCAGGGGAAAGGAGTTCCCACTACTTGATATGCAGTTAAGTTTTGGCTTGATTTCAAGCCTTGCTTGTTGCTGTTTGATGGAACAAAAGGCACCTCAATAAGCTTTGGCTTATTGAGAGTCAATACAAACACAAAAAACAACAAGTTGCACACAAGAATCAAGCAAAAATCACCAAGAACAGTCACTGATATGAATAAGAACAATATGCAGAAAGTTGCTGATCTAATTGACCACAGATCCAAATTCAAGCACTCAAATCTCTTTTCCTGGTGTAATTAACCTAGATTTAACACTTGTTAACCCTAGTCTATGATTAGATCTAGGTGTCCTCTAAATTTCAACCAATTTCACCAAGTAACAAAGATTTTAAAGCCCTCTTATGGATTTGAGGTGTTTCAACCCTCAAAACCTGCAAACAGATGAACAAATACTCCCAAATACCAAAACTTGCATACAACACACAAGCACTTAACAAACGCTGACAGGTTTAAATCAAACGCTGATAAGAACAAATCAGACGTTGACATACTTATGCAGTAATCCCAAACACTCCTTAATCAGTCACTTATCAAAGAAACTTGTGATTTCTTCTAATAACCTACTGATTTTAATGATCAAAAACTCTTACTAGGCAACTACTAACACAATCAAACACATAAATCACCAGCACAAACACAAATACTCAAAATCAAAGCATAAAATCCAAAACAGTCATAAACATGAAATATTTAGGGGAATCTTAACAAGAGCTTATACCTGCCTTCCACAACATCCTAGGAAGGCCAGCAATGCTCCTTGGACATTGTTCAACAACTAGAACAAGACCAAGGTACTTCAACAAGGATGATCAAAGCCTGCTGATGTTCAAAGCAGAACAAGGCTTTGATTATGTTATATCTTCAACACAAGCAACAAACAAACTCAACCAAAGGCTTAGAATCCTTCCCAGGCTTGGTGTCAACAAGCTTGAAAGAACTCAAGGCTTAAGGCTAAGGGTTAGTACACACAAATAAGCAAAAATCAGAACCTAGGATTTCAAGGTTGTCAAACCTTAAAAACCTTTCAAACCAAGACGTGCCTTAACCACAAGGTTAAGGAAGGTCTAAATAATCAAATGGAACTCAGATTTTAGCTTTTCCAACACCAAACTTTTATAAATAACAGATTAAAAACTCAGAATTTTAAGAAATTTAAACTTTATTTCATAAAAAGGAATTACAAAGATTGAAAGCTAAAATCTGGAACAAAGGAAGGATGAACAGGCTCATCTCCTTTTATACTACTCTTAAGACTATTCTAGAATCATAAAATACAAACCCTAATCACTACAAAATCTCCAAAATGCCCTTTTTCCTTCTAGACGATTTTTGGTGTTTGAGCTGTCATATTTGATCCTGGGCGTTCCTTTGTGCATTGGGAGTAAGCAATAAACCTCAGTTGTTGATTTAGGACACGTCATTATGCTTGGAGCCCAAGTCGTGTTCTGATTGGTTGAAAGGGGAATTGGGGGTGGGGTCTACAGTGAGTGGGAAGAGGGTTTTATGTGTGGGATTTGTTCCTGCGTGTGGGAATCACATGTGGGCAAGAGTAATTGATGTTTACCCAAGGTTTAAGTGAGGTGAAAACTGGGGGTGAAAAGGATAAACAGTAACTATGTTTGATCCGTATTTGGGGGAAAAGGGTTTGTTTGGCGCGATTTTAGTTTAAACGTTTCAAAGTGCACACATTCAGCCCTTGTGTTTTGATATTTTTGGCAAATCAAGTTTTCAGCCCTAAAACCCGATTTCCTTTGTAAATAAGTTTCACCACTTTACATTTTTGGCACAAATCTTTTGGAAAAAGGTTTCAAGGATCATTTTTGCCATTTTGAGTAATTTCAAGGGCTGATCTTGGACAATCTTGATCTTCAAAGGTCTTCAATGTCTCTTAATCTTCATGAAGGACCATAATTGACAAATTGATTTTGTTGAGGGACCAATCTTGTCATTTCTTCAAAGTTGAAGGACCTTTTTGCAATTTTGACAAACTTAAGGGACCAAACTTGTAATTATTAATATACAAGGGTTTTAAGTGTCATTTCTTCATTCTTGGAGGATCAATCTTGTTTGTCTTCAAATCTTCAAGGGTTCTTGTTGAGAATTCCATGATTAGGGCCCGGTTCTTTGTACGGCTTCGTTTCTCGTGTCCGTTTTTCCTTGTAACTTGTGATCTTTTGTCTTTTTCACGATATCCATTCCTAAAATACACAAGTAAACAAACACAAGCATATATATGGTATTTTGATGACATTTTATGCATTTAAAGCCCGAAAAGAACGATGAGATCATGTATAAATGCCATCTCATCAGGGTTATGATTAAGACAAGCTTAATCACAAATCTGGAGGTTTTGGTGGTTTAATTTTGGCTTAAACACAAATACCCAATTTGTGTTCATGTGTGAATAGTGGGTGTTTTTAATCTGTTTTAGGATTTGAATAAGTGTTTAGCGCGTGATTAATATAACTAAATAAATTAGTTATATAACCGGTTGAGTGGGATTGTGACATGGCAGGTTTATGGCTTGTGATTGGTTAAAAAGAGGTAGTGGGGCACGTGGCATGTCTTGGTTGGTTAAGGTAACTATCATGTCTGTCAGGTTTGACCCTCAATCTTTTATACTCCTTTCATTTGCAAACTAAACAACCAAAAATGTATTCCCTTTGTATTTCAAGTTTTCATTTTCACACTTTTGCCCCAAATACTTTTCCAAAGTATTTTCAGGTGTATTTCTTGCCATTTTTGAATTCTTCAAGGGCTGATTTGGCATTTTGATGATGGATAATGGACTAGACTTGTATAATTGAAGTTTTGGAGGACTGAAATTGCCAAGTCTTGATGATTGAGGGACCATTCTTGCCAAATGTTGAAAGTTAAGGGTCCTTTTTGTAATTTTGAGATTTTCAAAGGACCAAACTTGTCATTTCTTGTACTTTGAAGGATTTCATGATGTATTTGACTTTGTGGATGATATTGGTTGACAATTTAGATTTGTTGAGGGGCTAAACTTGCCAAATCTTCAAAGTGGAGGGCCCTTTTTGTAATTTTGACAAACTTTAGGGACCAGACTTGTAATTATGAGAATACAAGGGTATAAAGTGTCAATTATTCCATATTGGAGGACCCTTCTTCATAATTCTTCAAATCTTCAAGGGTTGATCTTGGGAAAGTCTTCATTAGGGCTTGGTTCATTGTGCGGCTTCGTTTCCCGTGTTCGTTTTTGCATGATTCTTGTGATCTTTTATCATTTTCTCAATATCTGTACCTAAAATACACAAGCAACAAACACAAGCATATATATGGGTATTTTTCATGATATTTAATGCATTTTAAGCCCTATTTGGAAGATGAGACTATGTATAAAAGCAGTCTCATCAATACCTTCGTAAGACTTTGGGTCGAACTTGGTAAGGTAGTTTTTGGTGTTGAGGATAAAGCACTAGCTTCCAAACACCCTAAAGTATTCCAATGAGGGTTTCTTACCTTTAAGAATCTCATTGGGGGTCTTTCCTAGGAAAGGTCGAATAAGAATTCGGTTGAGAATATAAGTCGATGTGTCCACGTCATTGCACCAAAACTTTTGAGGCAAAGATTGCTCGTTTAACATCGTCCTACTCATCTCTTGGATGGTCCTATTATTCCTTTCAACTACCCCTTTGATTGTAGAGTGCGAGGAGCCGAGAAGTTATGGGTAATACCATGAACTTCACAAAAGGCACCAAATTTCACTTCATTATCAAATTCCCTACCATCATCCGTCCTAATAGAGACAATTGGACATCCTAGTTGATTTTGAATTCTTCGACTAAAGATTTCGAAATGATCGAAAGCTTCATTCTTAGATGCCAAAAATCTAGTCCAAGTGAATCTAGAATAGTTGTTAACTATAACTAGGGTATAAAGGTTACCTCCATAACTCCGTATGGCGGAAGGTCCAAAGAGATCCATATGTAGGAGCTCTAAGCACCGAGAGGTTGAAACCAAATTTGTGGCTTTGTGACTTGAGTGAACTTGCTTTCCAACTTTGCAAGCATCACAAAAGTGACTATCAAACTTCATCTTGGGGAGGTGTCTTACCAACTCCTTAGAGACTAAAGATTGAATTAAACGCATATTAGCGTGACCGAATCTCCTATGCCAAAGAGTAGAACTATCATCTATAGTCGCAAGACATATGTTGTCTTTTGACTTCTTATTGACCTTCATGACATAAAGCCCATGCTTTCTAACACCTTTTCCAATGACCTTTCCATCTTTTACGATTTCACTGTCATGTTCCGAAAAGATGACCTTACACTTATTGTCACAAATTTGACCGATACTTAAAAGGTTAAACCCTAAATTATCTACGTGCTCAACATTTTCAATGGTCATGGAGTCAAGAGAAACCGTACCTTTGCCATTGATATTACCACGTAGACTACTAGCGAATGTGACTTTACCTCCATCATATGCTTTGTAGTGCGAGAACAAACTTCGATTACCCGTCATGTGTTTAGAACAACCACTATCCTTAATCCACTCGTCGGGTTCCAAATCAATTCCCAAGCATATCTAGGTAACAACACACAAGATCAAACATTTGGTCCCCAATATCTCATGGGTCCAAATATGTTAGTTCCAAACATCCCTTGCATTTGGTTGGGATGCATGAATGGAGGAGGGGTTCCTCATGGGGAATAAAATGGAGGAGGATAATAATTCATATAACCATTTTGTTGTTCATTATTTCTCCTTGGTGTATTTGATCTTGGTTTAGAGTTGTGGTCATTCCTTCTAGGTGTTGGAGTTTTACTTCTAGGTCGTGAATTGTTTTGACTATCTCTTCTAGGTGTTGTCGTTCTACTTCTAGGCCTAGACTCATTTCGTACTCTTGTTGGAGTAGTGGATGGTCTTGATAAACTTCTATTTCCCATTAGAGGTTTACTCAAGGGCTTATAGAACTTATCAACGGCATTGTCGTAAAGTATGGGTAATTTGACCTCGTTAACAATAAGATGCTTTGGTTGTTCACCTAAATTTGACTTTTCAGAAAGTTCAGGATTTTCAGCAAAACCTCTTTCTGTCCGCGGTTCCTTATCTAGGGAGGCGGTTCCATAGTGATAAGGGACCGCCCTATACAATCTGGGACCGCGTACAACAGACGATTTTTCTGAAAATCTGACTTGTTTAGGTTCACTAGTTGATGCTTCATTTGAGTTAAAACCTACACCAAGTCTTTCCTTAGAATGAATTTGTTTGTTTAACATATCATCAAGAGCACTAGTACCTTTCATGAACTTTTCCAATTTAATGGAGGTGCTCTTGAGATCTTCATTCTCTAATCTAAGTTTCTCACAACTTAAGCAACCTAAATCAACTTCTTTATTTTTCTCAAGCTTGGCTAATTCCTCCCTAAGTTCATTGATCACATTTTCAAGCTTAGTTTTGGTTGATTTTAAGGTTTTGTTCTTTTCTATGAATTTAAGGCTAAGTTTTTGTAAATTATCATATTGGCCTTCTAATTCAATATCATCTAAGGTGGAGCTATCATTGCTATAATATTCGGTTTCGGAATGTACCTCTTTAGAAGTATGAGCCATAAGACATTTCTCCTCTTTGGGTTTGTCATCAACATCTTCACTGCTATCGCTCCAAGAACCACTAACGAATGCCGTGTGATTCTTATCGCGTGAAGGCTTTGGACAATCACTAATGAAATGATTTGGATCACCACATCTAAAGTAATTCCTATCACCTTTTTCGTTCTTGGCAAAATGATTCTTTGAGAATAATTTCTTGTCATTGTTGGGTTGCCTCACGTGTTAACCTCGTCTTTTGAAGAACTTCTTGAAATCTCTCACCGCCAATGCATACTCCTCGTCATCGCTATCCGAGGAACTATCATGATCGCTTTGTGCCTTCTTGGCTTTTAGTGCAAGAGACTTCCTTTCACTCTTGGTTTTCACCAATTCCGAGTCCTTCAAAATTATCATCTCATGAACCTTCAAGTTGACTATGAGTTCATCGAGTGATAAAGTTGAGAGATCTTTCGATTCTTCAATCTCCGTGACTTTTGCTCTCCACTTCGGATGTAAGGCCCTTAGAAACTTCCTAACATTGTTCTTGCTAGAAAAACCTTCATCAAGTTCTTTTAGACTAGTAATAATAGTGTTAAATCTAGCAAAAGCACTATCAATAGTTTCATCTTCTAAGATGACAAATTGTTCATATTGTTGGACAAGAAGATCGATTTTGCTTTCTTTGACTTGGCTATTACCTTGGTGGGTTACTAAAAGAGTGTTCCAAATATCTTTAGCGGTTTCACACATAAATTCCTTTCATACTCTTTCTTAGGTAAAGCATTTTAAATCACCATTTTAGCCTCATTATTTTTTGAAAGTTTCTTTTTAGTATCGTCGTTAGCTTTGTCAAAAGTGACCAATTCTTTTGTTTTAGAAACTTCATTAAATTGTTAAGGTAAATGATTTAGGATTTTCCAAGTATAAAAATTAAGTTCGTTGATTGTGTCTAATCGAATTGATTACTGGTTTAAGTGCGACTCAGTCGTCTTTTGGTGGAAAAGAAATATTTTTGGTCGTTGTTTTAAAATTGCAAAACTTTAAAGTAAAAGGCAAGGTAAATAAAGCTATAAAAGATTAAAAAGTAAATGACGAGAAATTAAAACAATTAACTAATAATAACGAAATAAAACAAAATAATAAAACGTAAATTAAAAAAACAATTAATAAAAATAAAACTAAAAGACGAAATTAACTATCGACTCGAAAATAAAGTTTACTTAATGAAAAAGGAGAGAATAAAACTAAAATTGTACTTTAAAGCTAAACGAGGAAAAACCTAAAGCGGGTACTAAATAAAAGATAAAACTTAAACTTTACGAAAAAATATTAATACTAAAAATCGATGAAAAATTCAACTAAAAATACGTAACTTTCAGAATTAAAATCGGAACAACTTTTAGATAAAACTAAACAATTACGGAACAATACTAATAAATAAACAAGCTAGCAGGCAAGCCGTTGGAAGCAGCCAGCCAGGCACCTCCTTTTTGGCCGGAAACTAATGGAACCAGGCAGGCAGACTACTCAACTTTTTCGGAATATCCGTTTCTTCGCAAAACTTGTTTTTTCGCAATAGTTGTTTTTTCGGAAAGTGAACAGTTAAAATCTTCGAAATAAATTCTTTTTCAGAACTTTATGTTTTAAGAACTATTTTCCGAATAATGTTTTTACATATTTTTTTACTTTTTCAAAGTTTTTGACTTTTTCGGAATATCAAAATTTTTCAGAGAAATTTTCGGAGAAATCAACTTTTTCAGAGAAATGAACAATTTCAGGAAAAATAATTTCAGAAAAAGGGAGAACTTCGGAATAATAAACCCTAATCCGAAAATATGAAAAAAAAATATAGTAACACTAAAAATCAGAAAATAAGCCACGAATAAGCTAAAATCAAATAAGCAATCTACCAAAACTTAATCTAAAACACTTTTAAGAAAAACTAATTAAACCACAAATTAAAAACTTGAAAAACACTAATAAAACTAAAAATTAAAAATCAACTTTTAATAAAATAAACTAATAAAAACACTTAACTAAAATCAAATCAAACACATAATAAGCTATAAAATCAATAATCCAACACAATCAAAAATATAAAAACATAACAAATAATCAAATAAGCATAACAATAAGCACATAAGCATAAAGATTAAATCAAAACAAGAAAGGTAGAATGAGAGATAAATGAAATACTTGATTAAAATTAAAGATTCAACAACAATTAAAAGTAAAAATTAAAGGACTTACAAATTTAAGGTGCAAGACAAGGAATATAAATTGACAAGTAAATAAATGACATGAAAAATAAAGGTGGAAAGACTAAGTTGTCAATTTAGCTAACACCTCCTAATGACACATTAGGAGGGTATTTATAGGAGGATTAGTAAGTGTTGATCTTTTCTTCCTTTTCTCGTCTTTTCGTGAACTGTTTTGACTATCTCTTCTAGGTGTTGTCGTTCGACTTTCTCGACTTTGTCTTGGGATAAATTGAACTTGTCTTATAATTTTCTTCTTTAATAGACTTGAGTTCTTCGACTTCATTAAACTTCCGTCTTTAGACTTTTTCTTCGATAAATCTTTAGAATAGGCCTTGGACTTCCGTTCTTTTTGCACTCTTGATCTTTTGACTTCGTCTTTTGTCTTTTTCTTCGATAAAAGCCCGTGAAAGCCCGTGTTTTCTTCCCTTTTCACATTTTCGTCCTAAATCACAACAAAAACACAAACCACGCATAATTCTGACATTTACGACATAAAATACACGTTTTGGCTTGGTTATTATTATAATTAAGTGGTAAAAGGATAAGTGTTTTCACACTTATTAAATCTGTTAGAAATATGTTTTAACGTATATTAGAAGTATCGGTCACTCCACAATAGTATTAATGTTGTAATAGCTCGTAGTTAATGTTACTTATTAAGTTAAGTAAGAAACCGACCCATGGGCTTGTTATAACACCCCCACAAATGCTATGCGCAGCGGAACTACAACATTTGGGTGCTACACAGTTATCATCACACACAAGCTATTTCGAACGACTCAAAGAAACGTAGAAATTTAAACATAAATTAAAGATTGTTTAAAACAACAAAGTCTACTGTTTTCCAAACCCCAAAAATAGTATAAAACAGAGTTTGCGTTTTGGTCCCCACTGAATCTCAACCCAAAATACAATTTTCGTTCACATGACATAATATAAAATATTTAAGTGCTAAAAGGGAGGAAAAACAAAGTAGACCGCCAAGCCACAACAACTTCCATCCTCACATGCTCCACTGCTATCAACCTTGATTACCTGAAACACATGCTTAAAATCGTCAACACAAAGGTTGAGCGAATCTATAGGTTTATCAAATCATCAGTTGAACATAAGTGTTAAAAACCAATCATGATCATTCAATAGCATTGTGGCCATACAATCTATTATTCAAGGATATGACAATTGTGTTTAAGCTCATGACACTAAACCGTTAACTCAATCACCCGCGTAATAATTACCGGCGTGATTCAGATGAAACCAGTGCCCCTACTAAGGCATTAGTTGCAATTATACCTTATCTCTCATACAAGATAATCTACCGCAGAACTTACTCAACGTACAGCTTCTCGGCTAGCATTGGGTCGTTAGCCCCGTAGTACTACAAATTGTATAAGCGGCTATTTCCAACCCACACAAGGGCAAGACAATAGTTAATAGTTCATGAAATTAGGGCCTTTTGCAACTAGGTACTCAACACAATTTCGAGGCAACATTCGGGTCCAGCAATCATTCATGACTTATGTTCATTTTCATTTAAATAGCATGTATCCCCCTCGCGGGTAAAATCATTTTGAAATAAGTAAAGAGCGAGGCTATAGACTCACCTTGCGTAGTAGTAGTGGTTCTAGCGAAGACGTAACGAGAAATGTCACCGACGACGTAGATGCCCGGGAAAATCAAACACTTGACCTAAAAGTCAAAGTACGAAAACCAAATCAATACTCCGCGTACATTATTGTACTAAACACACGCATATGCAAACACACTCAACGCTTATGAAAACTCACGCCAAAATCAAACAAGTAGTTGTTACTAGACATATATCATTTATCAATGTTATTAAAGTTACTATCCATTTTACGGTTTCGCCGATACTTACCAAAAGTATGGGCTGTTTTCCTAGACTTATACCCTTTTATAAAATTTGGGAAAATTCTCAAAAATACCTTAAGACCTGTAGAAAATCCATTTTTAATCCCATTAAAAGTTTTTGCTTTTACGACCCGTTACTCAACACATTACTAAACCTACATTTTTCGGACTGAAATTGCACTTTGACCAAGTCGGACTCATTTGACCCATTTAAAATATACCATTGACCTCTACGACACCTAAGTCTAATAATAGACTCACATACACAGGTTTGAGACCAAAAATCAACTTTCAAACATTTACCAAACTCTATTTATGGTCCCCGGGATTTGACCCAAAACCAAACACAAATTCGGATTGTGTTGGTTCTCATCTCCCGGTACACGTATTTTCAAAGTAACATAACTTTTGACTCGTTTGGAGTTAAAAGCTCTATCTTATACCGAAACGAGCGTCTCGACGACCACTACAACTATATCCTACAATCACAACCTGGACCAAAAATTAAAACCACGAAAATAGCCCTAAACAATCTGTTTGAAAACGACTCATTCAAAATCACCTTTCTACTTGTTTTCAATTCATTCCACCATTACCTAGACCTATTCTAACCACTTATAATCATCCCCAAACACTCTAATCAGTATAGAACACTATGAACATCAAATCCAAATCAAAACCTAAAGCATAATTCAAGCATGCAATGTAATTAAACAATTTAAAAACACTAAAACACCATTTTAAACACAACCCCACAACACATTTCATCAAACACCTTGAACCCACCAAACACCCCAAAAATTCGTGGCTTTTAGGGGCTGTGGAGAACCAAGAACATAACACCCATCTTATTTTATGGATTAATTAGCATTACCCAATCACCAATTACACGAATTAATGATTTAATTACATCAAAACACATTTTTGAAAAATCTTTGATTCTTGAAAAATTAATGTTAATGCATGTTGGATTAAAAGGTGTAAGAATACTTACAATGGTAAATTAGGAGGTGGTATTTGATTAGATTTTTGCAAAACCAAAAAAAAAATGGATGTGGTGGTGGTTGTGTGGTGGCCGTCGGCCATGGGAGAGAAAAGGGGAAGGGGAGAAAATTTTTGAAATGAATTTTATGAATGTGTGTGTGTGATTTTCCTTTTTGTAATTTTGGGAGGTCCTTTTGTGCAATTTAAGCATTCTTTTGGCCTTAAGCAAAAACGACTCTAAAACTTTGCGGGATTGACTCACTAGTCATTTTAGAAAATTTTACGGGAGTCGGGGGTCGCCACGAACACTCAAAATTACTTTTAAGTGGTTCAAACGCACACAAAACGAATATACATATGGTTCCGACTCGACTTAACACGTAATAAAAATAAAATCTCGAAAAACTCAAATATCGATCAATCGATAATAAAAGGTAAATTTTGGGCATCCGTCGGGATCGTAGTCATCATCGGTTCTTCTTAAATCGTCAAACGTTAAATTACGACCATAAACGTTGGTTTCAACTTAAACCGTCAAATAATTCCACGATAAAAATTCTTAAAAATTTCAAAAATATACCTAAAATAGGATTAAATAAATGACGTTGGGCTCGGGATATCACATCCACAAGTGAGCCACAACTTAAGAGAGTTGCTCATACTGAACAGCTCTTGAGACAATAACTTAGCATCTTACGGCACTTTCACGGGTCTTACACTTGTCATGGGTCGGCCCAAGCCCAATATTGGCCTTGGATATAAATACCCCTTTCCACCATGGTAAGGGGTTGGTTGTTGACATTCCATTTTCTTTATTTTAATAAAAACACATAGTTCTCTCTCACTTTCTCTCACTAGTTTCTCTCTCTAGGAATCTTCAACCCACTTCATAGATTAACAAGATTATCAATATTCTACATTTGGTATCAGAGCTATGGGGTGATTTAAGGTAATGATTTGTGTTGTTATTTAGTTTTTGATTGTATTAGTGTTCTTTAAGAAGATCCATCTTGATTCTTGGAGTTTTTGGTGATTTTGTGATTGGGATTAGTAGATAAGTATTAGTTTTTACTTATTTTAGTAGAAATCACAAAACTTTTTGGGTTATTTGGTAAAAATCTGGGTTTGTTCTTCATTTATTTGATCGACTGAATACTCGTACAAGTTTCTGTTTTCCCAGTAAAGTTCCGAACCAAAGTGTTCCGGATCAAAAATTTCCGGATCAACAAAAGTTCCGGATCAAAAATTTCCGAACCAAAAGTTCCGGATCAAAAAGTTCCGAA
The DNA here is from genome assembly GCA_025667525.1 of Glebionis coronaria. Classification (NCBI taxonomy): domain Eukaryota; kingdom Viridiplantae; phylum Streptophyta; class Magnoliopsida; order Asterales; family Asteraceae; genus Glebionis; species Glebionis coronaria. The sequence continues at coordinate 256,457,374 of CM046878.1, forward strand.
CCAAAAGTTCCGGATCAAGGAAAGTTCCGGATCAAGGAAAGTTCCGGATCAAGACAAAGTTCCGGATCAAAAAGTTCCGAACCAAAAGTTCCGGATCAAGGAAAGTTCCAGATCAAGGAAAGTTCCGGATCAAGACAAAGTTCCGAATCAAAAAGTTCCGAACCAAAAGTTCCGGATCAAGGAAAGTTCCGGATCAAATCTTCCGAACCAAAATTTCCGGATCAAGGAGTTACGAGCCAAAATCTTCCGAATCAACACTTCCGAATCAACAATAGTTCCGGATCAAGGGATATTTTACTTGTTTTTTCAACGATTTTTTAGAGGATTTAATCTTGGTTTCTTACAACAAAAACTCAACACAACTCACAAACTTTACTTCACTGCTCGATCAACCGATAATCTTTGTCTCTTTGAAGTGATCAAAATGAATCCGAATTCATTAATGCCTCAGATGACATCACTTACGGACATTTCCGTCATTACGGGAACAGATAATCGCCCTCCAATGCTCATTAAAGAAGTCTTTGAAGCATGGCAAGGCCGTATGATGTCATACCTTAAGGGAAAACCGACATATGGGAGGCTTATGGTTAAGTCAATTATAAATGGTCCACTTGACTATGGTACCATCGTGGTTAACAATGTGACTCGACCAAGGGAGTTTGAAGAACTTACACCAGCTCAACAACTTGTTGCCGATGCAGACGAAAAGGCTCTTCAAACCATTCTCCAAGATCTTCCACATGACATCTATCGCACGGTAAGTCAATATACGGTTGCAAAGGATTTATGGGAACGTTTAAAGGTGTTGCTACAAGGTACGTCTCTTACAAAACAGGAAAGGGAATGTCAATTGTATGATCTGTTTGATAGATTCACGTACAGCCCAGGGGAAACACTACACGACTACTACTTCAGAGTCACTACTCTCATGAATGATCTGAATGTATACAATCTCGTGATTGCTCCATTCCAGGTTAACACCAAGTTTTTGAATACATTACCTCAAGCTGAATGGGGTGAGTATATTACCGATGTTAAGTTAACCAGGGATTTGCATAAGTGCAATTTGGATCAACTCTATGATTTTCTTCAACAGCATGAGAAACACGTGATCATGCACCGTTCACCTCGAGGTATGTACCCTGATTCTTTAGCTTTGATGGCGAATCAACCAAGTTTGTCGTACAACAACACTCCTTATATCATGGGACACCAAGCCTATCATCCTTCACCGTACCTGACTCCAAGCATCCCTCAATATTCGATTCTACCGCAACCACCCACCTTACATCAGCAACAATATCGGTTTAATGCACCTTTATCACAATATGCTTCACAATCTCACCCAACAAGCATTGCACCTTATGCTCAGTCTTCATATTCTTTTTATCAAGAGAATGCAGCATATCCATCAAGCTACTCTGACCACATGAGTATTCCTTCTAGTGCTTATGTAGCTCAACAAGACCAAGCAATGTATTGTGATGATGATGATGTCCCCATTCTTGAATTCAAACAAGGAACTGACCCAGTTGAAGTGTTAGCCACTATGTCTGCTTATCTCACAAGGACATTAAGCAAACGAGGATTTAGAGGACCAGCACCTACTAACAATCAGCTGAGGAATTCATCCAATTCTCGCCAACAAGCTACTATTGAGAATGGCAGGGTAATGGTTCAACCTATTCAACCTATTCAACCTTGTCAGGGGAGACCTACTACATCAACCACCAATGCACGCACGGTCAATCCTGCTCCAATGGTCAACACTCCTCCACGGGCTAATTCCACATGCAAGTTGAGAATGATTACATGCTACAACTGTAAGGAAGAAGGTCACATGTCCAGGGATTGCAAAAAACCCAAGAGGAGAAGGGATGGTCAATGGTTTGCAGAGAAGATTTATCTGGTGAATGCTCAGGCACAAGGAAGGGAACTTGATGAAGAGGAGCTTGCATTTCTTGCTGATCCAGGGATTGCTGAACAAGACGTTGTCAACACACAGAATGCAGCATACCAAGCAGATGATCTTGATGCTTACGATTCAGACTGTGATGAACTTCAATCTGCACAGGCAGCTCTTATGGCAACTATCTCTAGCTTAGGGCCAGAGAAAATATCTGAGGTACTTACTAATACCACTGATAATATCACTGATACTAGTATTCAACCACATCAAGTTGTGCAAGAGAGTGCTGATTCGAATGAGTCTTCGGTAGTGAGTCTTTCAAACGAGGAGACAATCAAAGATAGTAATATCAATGTGAGTCCCCACACTTTGAGTGAATCACAACCGGGAGCCATTTCGCATACGCATACTCCTGCTCAACAAGATTTGGTCATGGTTCCTGCTACATTACTTAGCCAAATGAATGCTGCACTCTTAGAAACCCTAGCTAAGAATAAGAATTTGTCTGATGAGCTTGCCTTATGCAACGAGAAAGTTCAAACTTTGGAATTAGTTCCTTCGTCTAGTGTTCTAACAAATCTCGAATATGATCATTTTCGAAACAAACAAATGGGTCATTTGCAAGAAATTGAAACCTTAAGAGCAGACCTTTCTAACGAACTTAGAGAAAAAGAGTTAGTGGTCACTAATTTTCAAAAACTTCAAACAGATTTTGAGTTACTCGAGTCTAAAAAGAACGAAATGGAAATTAATGCGGCTAATAAGATTAGAAGTTTAGATTATTTGCTTTTAAGACAATACGCTGCCTCTCAACTAGTGCACTTATTTGATGCTTCATTTAGAGAATTTAACTTATCACGTCAAAAAGGCCTTCCCCCTAACCCACGGTATGCAAAACAAGCTTTTATCCATAGTCCAAGACTTTATAATGCAACCCAATTAGGATTGGTCTTAGACCCGATTGTTATTTTCGATGATCGTACAAATAAGGATCTAGTTGATGAGAATCGGTCATACAACTTTGCAAAATATCCCGAGTGTGATTATTTTAAAATGAATCAGGAGCTTGCAAAAACCGATTTTAGAATTCGCTTCCATATGGATAAAGATCTCATCACAGCACCAACCTACATGTTAAATAAAGAAAACCCTAGTACACTTCCTACACTTGTCAAAATGGACGGACCTAAGGAAATTCCAAAGGATCTTCCACCTGTTAGCACTGTATGGTTAAACTTGCAAGAGATTAATCAATACTTTGCTAGTTTTGACAAGGTCATTTTGGAATGTACGACTTCAAATGGCCTAAACGCCGGAGAATGCGCTTTCGAACACATGAACGAGGTGTTTAAAAATGAGATCAATCCTTTTGTCGAAAGTCTAAAAGGAAGTTTTGCATCTCTTTTGGAAAATCTTGAGTTTGAAATTGCAGAAGTTCAAAAAGTGTTTTATGAAATGGACAACGCTTACGAACTACAATTAATAGAAAAGGAAAAGATTTTATCCGAATATGACCGATTCTTGTCCCAAGTAATTTCGTGTGATGTGCTTACTACTGTGAATGTTAATTATTCGAATAAGCTTACATCCGCTATGATTAAATGTGATGCTGTGAATATATGTGATGATGTGTGTGATCTCTCTGTAAATGTTGCTGATACTGTAAATGCGGTAGATAATCATTCTTGTCACGAATCTAACGCTGAATTTTTAAAGCTACAAGATTCTTACAATTTACTTTCAAAACGCTTTAATCAACTTGAACAACATTGTATATCATTAGAATTAAAACAACAAACTCAAAATGAAGATCTTTTGATAACAAATGGTTGTGAAAACAGTGTTGAGACGAGTGACAAGATGATTGCAATAGTTAAGGCATTAGAGGAGGAGATTATGAGATTAAAGAGAGATGTGTCATCAAATGAAACACTAAAATTGGAACTAGAGGCTGCAGAGTCTAAAAACCAGGACTTAGAAATTCGACTTTCGTCTATTCTAGGGGAGATGGATCGTGCAAGACAGGGAATGTCCAAACTTTATGGTTCACTAGAAGAACGCTTCGCTTTTAATGCGGCACAACAACAATCTTATGTTGAACAATTGAACCAAAAATGTGAGGAAATCTCTGACTTAAACATCCTGCTCATTGACAAAAACATGGTTTTGGCCAAGTTAAAGGAGACACTTCTTCTCACCCGACAAGAAGCTGTTAATAACTTAGCTACCAACTCTGCACCGTCCTCTAGTGCTCCAACAACCAAGTCAGTAGTGCTTTATAAGAACCCGCTCCATAAGAAAAATCCGGTTACCTACGATGATTATATGAGGAATGCAATTAAGCATGTAGATCTTGTTAGGGATATTTTAGACGATCTTTATGCCTTAGATCCCTCAAGTAGCTACTATTATTCAGCTCATGAATATATTAAGCGAGTTCAATATTGCTTAGCATATTTGCAATACATAGGTAAACCAGGTTCTATACTACTCACTAATCGACCCATTGCTGTAACTCCATTCAATAAGACCCCAGGAGCAAAACCGTCATTGGCACCATCAAGTAAGGCACCTTTAAAATCTGTTGCTAATGTTCCCACTTTGCCTTCTACAGTAGTAAAAGAGTATACTAAGGCTAAAGGATCGCCACTCAAGAAAGATAAGATCAAGCCCTCCACTAGTAGTACCAACAAGAAGAAAGTAGAAGCTCACCATAGGAATGTTATGTCAGATTTAAATAAAAAGAATCATGTTGCTAAGACTAAAAGCTCTGCGCCTGTGCAGAAGCCTAAACCATTTGTGAATTATAATTTGAATTGTTGGAATTGTAATGAGTGCATGTTTTCCCAACGTCATGATTTGTGTCTTATTGATCATGTGAATGAAATGAATTCCATTAGGAATAATCTTGAATGGAAGCCAACTGGGCGAACTCGTACCCAAGTTGGATGGCAATGGCGTCCCACTGGTAGGATCTTTACATTAGATGGAAAAATGTGCCCTTTAACTAGGAATGCATCCATTGAGGTTAGGTCTCAGCGTCCTTTAGTTAGGAACACTAGCACTACAGTATGGAAACCGCACCCTTTAATTAGGTCAGCCCCCACTATAGTGCCAATCAGTGAAGAAATACCTCAGGATTTAAGCCAACTAGAATCTACACCACCAACTAGGAAGAAGGCTAGGAAATCTAAGAAACCTAAAGTTAGCAAATCTAAGATTATTAAATCTGTACCTGCTAATAACAAGGAACATTCAGATTCCGAAACCTATACATTGTCCTCGTCTGGTGATATTTTCAGGTGGTCCAAATCATCCTTTGGTATTTGGATTCCGGTTGTTCAAAGCATATGACCGGAGATCGCTCGATGCTCCGAAATTTCGTCAGCAAGTTTCTTGGAACGGTTAAATTCGGTAATGATCATATTGCAAAGATAATGGGGTATGGTAAATATCATATTGGAAACGTTACGATTTCAAGGGTATACTATGTAGAAGGTCTTGGTCATAATTTATTTTCAGTAGGACAGTTTTGTGATTCCAACCTAGAGGTTGCTTTTCGACAACACACTTGTTTCATCCGCAACTTGGAAGGAAAAGACTTGTTGAAGGGGTCTCGTGGTGCAAATCTTTATACTTTGTCCTTACAAGACATGATGGCCGCCTCTCCAGTATGTCTTCTCTCTAAAGCATCTAAGACCAAGTCATGGTTATGGCATCGCAGATTATCTCATCTCAACTTTGATGCTATTAATCATCTGGCTAAAAACGAATTAGTTCGTGGTCTTCCAAAGCTTAGATTTCACAAGGACCATTTATGTTCCGCGTGTTCAAGGGGGAAAAGTACCAAGAAATCATACAAGCCCAAAGCTGAAGACACTAATCAAGAAAAACTTCATCTTTTGCATATGGATCTTTGTGGGCCAATGAGAACTGAAAGTGTGAGCGGTAAGAAATTCATTCTTGTTATTGTGGATGATTTCTCCAGGTTTACATGGGTTAGATTTCTACGTACAAAGGATGAAGCACCGAAGGCTATCATCACTTTTCTGAATTTCATTCAGGTACGTTTAAATACTACTGTCCGCCGTATTCGTACAGACAATGGAACAGAGTTCGTCAACCAGACTCTTCGTGATTACTATGAAGAAGTTGGTATCTCACATGAAACATCCGTTGCACGTACTCCACAACAAAACGGTGTCGTTGAAAGACGGAATCGTACGCTTATGGAAGCTGCTAGGACTATGCTGATTTATGCGAACGCTCCATTGTTCTTGTGGGCAGAAGCTATATCTACTGCATGTTTCACCCAAAACCGTTCTATCATTCGGAAATGCCATGGAAAAACACCTTACGAGCTTCTACATGATCGTAAACCCGATGTTTCATTCTTTCATGTATTTGGTGCTCTTTGTTATCCAAACATTAATAGTGAGAACTTGGGCAAACTTCAACCAAAAGCCGATATAGGTATTTTCATTGGTTACTCACCTTCCAAGAAAGCATACCGAATTTACAACCGTCGTCTTGGTAAGATCGTAGAAACTATGGACGCAGATTTCGATGAGCTGACAGCGATGGCTTCTGAGCAACGCAGCTCTGAACCCGCGCTTCATGAGATGGGAACCGGTGCTATTAGTTCCGGATTAGTTCCCAATAATCCTACTTCTACATCATTTTACCACCTACAAGGCCCGAGTGGGATAAACTGTTTCAACCGTTGTTTGATGAATTCTTTGATCCCCCAAATGATGAAGTTCCAGCACCTGTAGTGATAGCTCCAATCCCTGAAGTTGTTGCTCAAGCTAATGAAGCTTTATCAAATGCATCTTCAATTAACATTGAACCGGATGCACCTCTACCAAGTGATTCTCAAACTACACCTGAATCGTCACCCTTACTTGTGCCTAATGATGTTGAAGAGGATTCTATTGATCACGATTTGGAATATGCTCACCTACAAGAGCTTCCTTTCTTTGGTGTACCGATACCTGAAAACCCTTCAGCCGCGTCTACCTCAGAAGAAGCTCCTTCTATTGTTCACTCCAGACCACCATGGATTGAAAAACATAGCACCAAATGGACAAAAGATCACCCAATTAGGAATGTCATTGGAAGTCTCGATCGACCAGTCTCTACACGCCATCAATTACAAGAGAGTGCACTCTATTGCTATTTTGATGCATTTCTCTCCGAAGTTGAACCTAAAAATTGGCAACAGGCTATGACTCAATCATCTTGGATTGAAGCCATGCAATAGGAACTAAATGAATTCCAAAGACTTGAAGTATGGGAATTAGTTCCTCTCCCTGACAAGGTTAACATCCTTACTTTGTTGTGGGTTTATAAGGTTAAACTCGATGAGATGGGTGCAGTTTTGAAAAGTAAGGCTAGATTGGTTGCTAGAGGATACAAACAAGCCTTGGGTATCGACTTTGAAGAATCTTTTGCTCCTGTTGCAAGATTGGAGGCTATTAGACTATTCCTTGCGTATGCTGCTCATATGAACATGATCGTCTATCAAATGGATGTGAAGACGGCATTTTTGAATGGTGAACTAAAGGAAGAAGTCTATGTTAGTCAGCCGGATGGGTTCGTTAGCACGGAGTTTCCTAATCATGTGTACAAGCTTAAGAAGGCTCTCTATGCGTTGAAACAAGCTCCACGCGCGTGGTATGATCTCCTTTCTACATATCTCATCTCGGAAGGCTTCTCCAAAGACAAGGTGGACCCCACTCTATTCACTCTCAAGGAGGACAACGACATGATACTGGTACAAATTTATGTTGATGATATAATATTTGCTGCCTCTAACATAGAATTGTCTAAACGCTTTGAGAAGATAATGTCCACACGCTTTCAGATGTCAATGATGGGAAAAATTTCGTTTTTCTTAGGATTACAAATTTCTCAGAATCCCAGAGGCATCTTTATTAATCAATCCAAATATGCTCTAGAATCTTTAAAGAAATATAACTTTGAAAATTGTGACCCCGTGGACACTCCAATGGTGGAGAAATCCAAGTTAGATGAAGATAGGAATGGGACTATTTTCGATCCAAAACTTTACCGTGGGATGATCGGCACCCTTCTCTATCTGACTGCTAGCAGGCCTGATTTGTAATTTGCCGTATGCATGTGTGCCCGGTATCAGGCTCGGCCTACCGAAAAGCACCTATATGTTGTTAAAAGGATCTTTCGGTATCTCAAAGGAACACTTCATCGTGGTCTATGGTATCCGAAAGATTCCTCTATTGCTTTAATATCATATGCAGATGCCGATCATGCTGGGTGTCAAGACACGAGGCGTAGCACTTCTGGGTCTGTGCAACTCCTTGGAGACAGATTGATTAGTTGGTCTTCAAAAAGGCAGAAAAGCGCTGCAATTTCTAGCACGGAGGCTGAATACATCGATATGTCCGGTTGTTGTGCTCAAGTCCTTTGGATGAGATCACAACTAACTGACTACGGTTTGGGATTCAACAAAATCCCGATGTATTGTGACAACAAGAGCGCCATTGCCCTTTGCTGCATTTACGTTTAACACTCCCGGGCCAAGCACATAGACATTCGCTACCATTTCATTAAAGAGCAGGTGGAGAACGGAGTGATCGAGCTGTATTTTGTCACCACTGAGTATCAGCTGGCAGATATGTTCACCAAAGCCTTAGATCGAGGACGAATCGAGTTTTTGATCGACAAGCTTGGCATGAAATCATTCACTCCAGCGACTCTCAAAGAATTGGTAGAAGAATCAGCTGAATAGTGGTGGTAAACTATTCAGGTGTATCCTTTGTTCGTGATCATGTATATTATAGTAAATATATAAACCACAAAAAGAAAAATACAAAAATATAAAACCTAGAAAAACCATAAAAATTATAAAATCAAGAAAAACCAAAAATATTTTCCGTTTTTTTTTTAAATCGGGCATGTCTTTTAGTACGGTAATATTTACGGCTTTAGAAATGTCGATCAAAATTGACACGGCGCCATAAATAGAGTCCGTATAAAATTTGTACATTTTTAAAACATGCCCATTATGGCTTGTAGTTATTTCAGACTGCAACCCGGTTTTCGCATTAAAGTCACGTATTTCCTTGAAAAACGTTGGCTCACAACGGGAATTAATTTTCTCGGGCATGATTTACAAGCCAAATCATGCAAAGGGATCAAGTTTACTTTACAACTTGGTCTAACACGAGTTAGAGTACGTCTCAGTGCATTAATTTGTCTAAATAAGAGAAATCTTATTGCCACCACGAATCAATCTTTTCAAGACATTAATTGGAAATGTTTTCATCAATATTTGACTCTTTAAACAATGACTACAGCTCTTTAAATAGAAAACGGGTCATCGTTTAAGGGGGAGAAAATATTAAATCATTTTCATCATCAAAACGATTTTCAAAAGTGATTGTGGAAATTTAATTGGCTAAATGGTTTTTGAGTGGTCTTGCTTTAGAATACGACTTGTGCCCGCTCAATGAGATAGGACTTGCTTTAGATCTTGGAGATTTACTAATAGGTTGCGATGCTTAAGTTGTGTGAAGGTTAAGTTGGCGAAATTTAACAATGGTTAGGGAGACTAGAAAAGACAAGGAATAAAAAGTAAAAGTGAAAACTGTAGGGTTAAAGGTGACAACTTGTGAAATTTGTTAAAACTTTGACCTAAGTCAAAACCAAACCCCCCCCCCCCCCCCCCCCCCGTGCGTCTTTTCATTCTTCTTCATTGTTTCTTTTACACTTTGCCGCCATTAACACACATATTCACACACTAAAGCTTTCCAAAACTCTCGTTTTCAATCACTCAATCCGTTTCATTTGATCTAAAAGGTACAAACATCGAATCTTTAACTTATAATTCGCCTAAATTCATCATTTAATCTGTTAATTGATTCGGGTAATCAACTTTATCAAATTAGGGTTCGTTTGCCTAATTAGGGATTAATTGATTAGGGTTTTAGGTGGGTTTTACTCAGAATAGCATTAGAAGATGATTTGTTGCCTTAGAATGCCTTAAAACTCACAATCGCGCCTAGAATACTCATTAATAGGGTGCGTTTATAACTTCCGGATGAACAAGGATTATGAACTTCCGAATGAAGGAAGTTCCGGATGAACTTCCGAATGAAGGAAGTTCCGGATGAACTTCCGAATGAAAGAAGTTCCGAATGAAGAAGTTCTGAATGAACTCCCGAATGAAGAAGTTCCGAATGAACTTCCGAATGAAGAAGTTCCGAATGAACTTCCGAATGAGGAAGTTCCGGATGAACTTCCGAAGGAAAGAAGTTCCGAATGAACTTCCGAATGAAGAAGTTCCGAATGAACTTCCGAATGAAGAAGTTCCGAATGAACTTCCGAATGAAGAAGTTCCGAATGAACTTCCGAATGAAGAAGTTCCGAATGATCTTCTGAATGAAGAAGTTCCGGATGAACTTCCGAATGAAGAAGTTCCGGATGAACTTCCGAATGAAGAAGTTCCGGATGAACTTCCGAATGAAGAAGTTCCGGATGAACTTCCGAATAAAGAAGTTCCGGATGAACTTCCGAATGAAGAAGTTCCGGATGAACTTCCGAATGAAGAGTTCCGAACGAACTTCCGAATGAAGTGTTCCGAATGAACTTCCGAATGAAGAGTTCCGAATGAAGGACTTCCAGATGAAGAGTTCCAAAGACTTCCGGATGAAGAGTTCCGAATGAAGGACTTCAGGATGAAGAGTTCCAAGGACTTCCGGATGAAGAGTTCCGAATGAAGGACTTCCGGATGAAGAGTTCCGAATGAAGGACTTCCGGATGAAGAGTTGTTGGATTGATAGTTGTTTGCCTATTATAATTACTTTTTGAAATGTGTTATGCTTAGAAGTCATAATGATACATATCTATATATTTTTGTGCATCAACCTTTTATGTCTTATCTTAAGCAGATACGATGACTAATCCAACAGTACAAGCACTCCAAGATTCTAGAGCAGCCGCAATTGCCGAAGCAAGAACCCTCAAGTTCATACCAAACAATTACCGGCTGAAGCAAGTCTCAAAATCCACCCACCATGGATTCAAAGTAGCCATAGCAATCCTTGATCACTCTCACTTTAAGAATGCTTTAAGGAGTACTGCCTCGGTGCCATATGATTACATTTATGAGTTCTGGGCTACCAAGGAAAGTACTTCAAACAAGATCACCTTCACTCTCGACAACAAGCAACAGAAACTCACAGTTTCAGACTTTCGTAAGATATTTGGAATACGAGATACACCCAAAGGTATGTCATTTTCGAGGGATCCCACTAAAGACGAACTCATGGAGATGTTCGAGGCTCTTGGATGTCCTGACATACGAGTTGTGTCTGAGTTTACCACCGCTAAAGTGGGTCAACCATGGAGAGCAATCTTGGGTATTCTCAGTAGATGTCTTACACCTAAAACAAGTGGGCATGATGCTTTGCGTGGTCCAATTATGAACATCTTCTATGGCATGTACAAAGGCTCAAATGCAGATTATGCATTATTGATGTGGGAAGAATTTAACTTTCAACTCTTCCAAAACAAGAAGCTGAAGACTAATTTCTTTCCTTACCCTCGGTTTATCAAGCTTATTATTAATTATTTTATGAAGAATGATGTCTCTATTGATAAGCGTGCAGCAAGTCGTCATCACACTGAAGAGGCTGATCACACTGTGGATCTAAGGCATGAAGGACCATCTGGTGGTGTTATTCCTGGTCCTATTCCCGATTATCTTCTGACGGATAAAATTAAAGCTTCTACTGATTGCAAACTACTGCTACTAGAAATCAAGAAGCTAAAAGCAAGCCTTCAGACAGGAGAAGACTCGTCTACTACGGTCAAGAGTAAAGGTAAACGTAAGCAACCAGCTGCTTTATCTGAACCCGAAACCAAGAAGAAGAAGACTGAGGCTAAGAAGGGAAAGGGTACAGCTGATGAGTTAGTTCTCCGCGATGAAGAAGATGTTGATGATCCTACTCTTGACAAGGCTGAGAGAAAATTAATGAAGATAGCTATTGAAAAGAGTAGGAGAGACACGGGCGGTAGTGGTTCGGGTGCACAGATAAATATTGAAGAAGAGTACGAGGAGCCAGAGGATATTGATGAGTTTAGATCACCTGAACGGTATTCTACTTCGAAGGAGACATCCATCCCTGTTTCAGCAAGTGTTGAAAAGGAGTCCGGTGATCCTACAATCATGGTACCTACTCAGCCTTTAGTAACTCAACCTCCACCAATACAGCCCTTACCAACCCGACCGGTTTCAACACCATTCCTTCCACCTCCAATAACTTCAATCCTCAGTACTGTAGTCACAACCAAGCCTCTTCAACCAACCCAGAGTAGCTCTGCATCATCTTCAATGGCTGCATTTGTAATGGCAGAAATGTTGGATAAACACACGGATAATCAAAGAAGAGAGATGAATGAACTTCGCCGAGAGCTACTTAGACGAGTGCAAAGTGAAGAAGCCTCAAAGAAAGCACAAGAAGAGATGCTAGCTAAGTTCGCTGCAGAGATGGAGTCGACACGTAAAGCTCATGCAGAAGAACTAGCTCAGGTTAAGCAGGCTGAAGCTGATAAGTATGAAGCACGAATCACGAGACTTCGAGCTATGAAGGATAAATACAAGGAGCAGAAAAAAACACTTGAAGCTTCTATTGAGGAGAGAGTGAAAGAATCCGTTGAGTCCCTTATGCCAAAACTGCGTGATGAGTTGAAGACACTCGCGGCTGATAACTTGATGATCAAGTCATCCAATCCTTCTCAATCCGCCTACAAAATTGCATATGACTTGACGGATTTTGAATTAAAGAAGATCCTCAAAGCTCGTATGAGGGAAGTTGGATCTTTTGATAAGTCTAAAGTTCAACGGACTCTCTACAAATCACTCAATGACGCTATCATGGAGGATGATCGGTTGTTCAAAATGTTTGGAAGTGTGGTACCTTACCACATTCTGCCTGAGGAGGAAAAGGATGATAGTGAACAAGAAGAGGGTGACGGTGAAGAAGAAGAAGAGGAAGAAGAAGAAGAAGATGATGATGGTGACGATGATGGTGATGATGATGAGGATGATGATGATGATGATGGTGATAATGGTGGTGATGGATATGAGGAGAGTGCTAAGGGAAGCAACGAGGATAGCGATGAGGATGATGATGGTAAACAGCCTGAAACAGGGGATAAGGTTGCCAGCACAAACAAACCTTCTAAGTCTGGAACCAAGTCTAAGAGAGATGCTGCAGAAAAGGAAAAATCCACTTCAACGGAATCAAGACGATCCAAGTGGCGCCATGATGTGAATGCTACTACGGCATCATCGATTCCCGGTACATCTATTGCTGTGTCTATACCTGTTACCACTAACCCTGTTAGTTCGTTTGTTGCTCCTATGATTGCAGAATCAGTAACTGAACCTGAAGCTGCACAACACTCGCCTGTTCATGACACCGCCGAGATGCCTGAATCAGAACCAGCAGATGTTCATGTTTCTACTCCTCTACAACAAGAACCACAATCTACTGTTCCCGAGTCAAGCACACGGGACTGGGCGGACACATTGGAGATTGATGAAACTGCACCGCCACAAGCTTGGATCACGGCAGCTGCTAAATATGATCCAATCACAGACGCTGACAGAGATGTTCTATATCTCCGTATCCGTTGTCCGATTGACTTGTGTGCATTTCTTGCTCATGAGTATAAGTCTTCGGTCACTCCGTCTTTGGTGAAGAGAGAGCTAAAGGATAAGAGAATTCGCGCCAAAACCAGGTTAACCCGAATGGAGTACGAGTATTATGCTGACGAGGTCCTGAAAGCTCTTAACACCGTTCAAAGGCCAGGCCTCCATGAATCAGAAAGAGCTCCACCTCCACTTGATCCTTCTCAAGATAATCAAATTGCTCTCGACTTCTTCGTCACCTATGATCTTGAGTATCTTCTCAAGGGTTCATCAAAGTACGCAACCTCCCTGACCTTACTGAAAGCTGCTAACTGGGGGACAATACCCTGGATCGAGGAAAAGATAAACCGACTCTGGGTCCCAAAGGTAACTCGTAATTATGATATGTATGCTGTTATAGGTGCATCACATTGGGACGAACGAGTCCGAAGGGCGTACAGAGGTTGCTGCTTAGCCAATTCAGGAAGTAACGTTAGATCCGATATTCGCATCTCCAGCATTTTGGGACTGAAAACTAAAGCCAAGAATGGCTATTATCATGTGACGGAGATTCGTCTAAAAAGGGAGGATGGCAGAGAATACAAAATCCAGCAGGGAGATTTTTCTATCATTCGCTTTGAGGATATCGAAGACATGTTGCTTATGATGACCCGGGATCAACTCACCCATATTGCTCGTGAAGACATCATTGCCTTGAATACAACACTTCGTATGTTCACACGAAGCGTTGTTATCAAGAAACGAGTTGAAGATCTTCAATTGGGAGTTGAAAGCTACCAAAGGAAGCTTAACCTAACCCGTCTAGTGAATCAAGTTCTACCTCAACATGTCACAAGATGTCCCTATACCGGCATTTCTGTTCCGAGTTACGGGATTTTCTACTTGAACAGTCGAGGGATAATGAAGTTTATGAGGGTGGGTGAGCTTTATAAGTACAGTGATGGGACTCTCATATACGTCAGAGGAAAGTTGGAGCATCTTAATTCGGGTGGGTCTTTACCAGAGATGACTGAGGATTGGCATCAGGGTTATCGGCAAATGGCGAAATATGTGATCAAGAAGATTGATCAAAAGCTCCGTGAACGTAGATTGATGAGGAGCTTAGAAAGATTCGTTGGTGGTAGACCATATGGAGTACACCACAAGTTACTGCAACGATCCATCTAATTGTTCGTACATTTCAGGTCTACTCTATATTGGTTTTTAATTGTGAATATGTAAATTTGTGAATATTGTGCTTCTACGGCTTGATGTAGTGTTAAGGTATGATAATTTTTCAAGAATTTCTCACGAGATTCTAAATCTTTCAAAATATATCATACTAAAGCACTACAACTATCCCTTATTAATTTAAGGGGGAGCATTAACATGTTCTATGGCCAAACATCGATTTCATTTTTACCCAAAGACCGGTTAATCCATTCAATATCCCAAATATTAATGGTTAACATTTTGGATAAGGGGAGAAAATGGGATTAAGGAGACTTAAATGATACTTGGCTAAAAGATGAAAAAGACTTAACGATTATCCAACTTAATATGTGTAAAGCACGTGTTAAGGGGGAGCGTTTTTTGATGAACAAAACACCTAAGGTACAAAACTTTTGATTTCAATATCACAAGTACCTTAAGTGATTTTCAATGATTTTTCATGGTGGCTATACTTTCCCAAAACACGCTTAATTCACGACGGATGTGGTGACAAAAGGGTGGTAGGAATAGGTTTTAGTCCAATGATTCATCAGAGCCGATGGAATCTTCCCAAGGACAATTCCCTAGATAGAATTAGAAGTCCTAGGAAAGATGGAGAATGATTGTGAACGTAGCTGAGTACCGACTAATTACTGATGCTAGCACTGGAACAATCACAACAAGGTGCTAGTGATGATGTATTGGTAAGTACTGAAGGGGTTGAAGAATGAAAAAGAAATGTAAAGATAAAGGGTGTAAAGAAAGAAGCCCTCCTTACAACTTTAGGCAGAAACCGGGTCAATACATATGCTATTGAGATCATTTTTGTTAATGATTCTCGATATTGAAGAAAGACATCATGGACCCAGTAATGCAATGCACAACCCTTCCCACTTAACTCAACTATCTCTCAAAAGGTATTTGTTTTAATCACACGGATATCAACACGTTATCTATTGGTTTATTCACTCCGAATAGACTGATATTGAAAAGGTGACACTCCTCTCCAGCCATCGCTCACTAAATCAAAACGCACTATCAAGTCTAGAGCCACGAGATCATCAAAAGTCTCATTAGGACACTTTCCATTTATTCCTTGCTTTCTCACACACTGTGAAAAGTAAGAGATTTTTATGAGTCCTACGCAGTATTCTTGTAATATTGCCAGAACATCCGAGTAATACGCAAGTATTACAATGAAGATGGAAATCCTGCTTGAGCCAACATCAAACAAGCTCATGGTAGGTAACACGTGCGGTTCTTTAAGAACCAATCTTGTGAAAAACTGGAAAGAAACAGTAGTTTAATTCTTAATTGAACTTAAACTCGTTCCAGGCCTCTACGCATTATCATATGATCTTGCCAGAACACTCAGAGTGACACTCTTTAGTGTTCACAGTGACGAGTGGAAATCCTTCTAGTGTTAACATCAAACAGCACTTGGTAGGTAACAAGCAAGATTCAATTTGAATCAAGTTTGTGACAACTGGAAAGCAACGATGGTGAATATCTTAATTGAAATTCACTTGTACCAGGTTTCATGAATTGACGGCTTCAATCATAAGGATTTTTTAATCCAAATGATTTACTCTTTATGTTCGCAGTCAGCTTTGGACGGTCGAATAAAGAGAACGGGTTTACCCGCGAAATCCTGTCAGGAAGTTACTTAATTGAAACTATCCGTCACGGGTACGATATCTAATATCGTCCAACGGTCTTCACCGACCGGAGGTAAAATGATACTGAATTAGAATAAAATGTCAAAGCCATTTTATTCGTGTCGTTGTTGTGTACCTGTTAAAGACGGTGGCGTTGTTGTGTACCTGTTGAAGACGGTGGCGTTGCTGTGTACCAGTTGAAGACGGTGGTGTTGCGGTGTACCTGTAGAAGTCGTTCCCACATGCTTATGTTTTTCTGCATCAAAGTTCAGCAAAATTCAAGAAAGTGCAAAATGTAGTCTTCCGCTGTACCAAACTCTGAAGCTTTCGAGAATTCAACAAAAAGACATAAGTGTGTGGAACATGGAGTCACGAGAAGGCAAGATTCACAAAAAGGCAAAGATCGCACGTGATTGGTCAAAAGAACAATGCTCTCAAGCCAAAGCCTAAAAGATCAAATAAACATATTCACAACAAAGAGAAAGAAGAAAAGACTACGAGCTGAAGAACGAAGACTTAGTATAGTATGCTAGGTTTAGAACTTTGTAACGTGGAGTGACCTCCCTTAGGGGGAGATTGTTAGAAATACGTTTTAACGTATATTAGAAGTATCGGTCACTCCAAAATAGTATTAATGTTGTAATAGCTCGTAGTTAATGTTACTTATTAAGTTAAGTAAGAAACTGACCCATGGGCTTGTCATGGGTCGGCCCAAGCCCAGTATTGGCCTTGGATATAAATACCCCTTTCCACCATGGAAAGGGGTTGGTTGTTGACATTCCTTTTTCTTCATTTTAATAAAAACACATAGTTCTCTCTCACTTTCTCTCACTAGTTTCTCTCTCTAGGAATCTTCAACCCACTTCATAGATTAACAAGATTATCAATATTCTACAAAATTCCCCACACTTGACCATTGCAATGTCCTCATACAATGCATTAATTACAAAGCAAGCTTTACATTTTCTATCATAATCAATCCACACTGGCCTTTATTAAAGAGACAAAATATTTAAAATAAGAAAACAAGTAAAAAGATCAAAAACTTACCTTAAGGTTTTGGAATGTCATGAATGATTATCACCCTCAAGTTTCACGTTTCCCATACCAAGCTTAAAAACAAGATCATTGTTATTATAAGTTAGCAAACTATCACAAACTCATGTGGGCTAATTATTCACTTAGACTCCCTTATTCCTAGGTGTATCTCTTACATTTTATTGTTGTCTTGAATGATCACGAGGATGCATTGTTGACTTATTTTGATAATTTATTAGGCCGAGAATAAAGTAGGATGATTTAATCAATAGTTAGCTAAAGGACAAAATCTTTTAAAACTACTTCTCGAGACCTCATAAAGTTCATATCTTGGCATAAATCGCTTCACGATTTGAGACCTTTCTCGGACCGATACTTGGCAGCGACTTCATACTTCTAATCTTGAGAGACGTTCATGAAATAATTGTCTTCTCTTCATAATAGGAATTTCTTCACTTGAACTTTTTGAGAGATTCTTCATATTTGGACCACGACTTCTTCATTTTTCTCAAATCTTTATTTGGGACTTTGATATACAACGATCTGCCTCCTTTTAGGACTTGGATCTATTTATCCTCATACCTTGTTAGGGCCTTTTTGGATAGACTTCTCCATGATCTTTAGGGGAGTATTTGCTTTTCGTCGTGTGTCTCGATCCTTCATATTGATTTTTGATAAATGATTCTTCACGTCACTTGGGATCTTTAGCAACAAAATGTAGCCCTCATGTCTTGTTAGGACCTTTTCGGACTCGCCAATCTTCGCATCCCGCTTCAATAAGTTATGCCTTGGCTATGAACTCTAATTAATACCTAGCAACTTTTAAACGATCTTGGGCTAGAAGCTAAGTAACTTTTCAAATCGTACAACCTTACTTATTGCAAATATATTTATTAAAAAGCGATGGGAGAAAAATCTCATAATCAACTCACATAAATTCATGAAAGAATACAAAACTTATAATTGACTGTATCATCTCTCGTTCTCCATAATTTAAAATCTCAAGGAATGAGACTCGTGGATGCTTAGACTATTAAATCAAAGTTTTGGGTTTTCAAGTCATCTATAGGATCTTGCAAATTCTTAGACTTTTTCAAGTTTAGAATTCACATTTTAAAGTTCCCTTGATAAACGACTTTCTAGGATCAATTATAGGAACTTGCGAAAAGTTCTTGTTCTTAACCCGTGAGAGTTAAGACTTTCGCGTTTTAAAGTTCCCTATATAAAAGCCTAGCAAAACTTGACTTAAACACGTTAAGGATACTAGCTAGAGTAAACTTAGATAAGTAAACTCGGGTTGGGTCAAAAGATTCACAATGTTTAAAAATAAAAACCACTTTATTAAAATTTATTCTAACAAAGAAAGAAAATAACTATACAAAGGTAAAAACAACTAGGCCAAAATAGATCAAAAATTTTGAAAAATGTCGAAAAATTAGATTTTTCGGTTAAAATGAGGACAAAAACAAGGAAAACCCCACTTAACTTCGATAGAAGTCCCCCTACACTTAATATAAACATTGTCCTCAATGTTTAAGCATGTGTAAGTAACCTCCCCTACACTTAGGACATTATGTACTTTGTTTAAATCTTGCTAAGGAAAGGACAACTAAAGTGATTCCTATTTTAATATTGCAGAATATAAATTAGTGAATCAAAAGAGTTTAGGATAGAACCGGGAAGACGGGAACATAGAATCACAGGTCGTCAAAAGTCATCAAGAATGGATCTTTGATAGCTCGAATCCCTGCACAGCATAATAAAGAAAACAACAAACACATACTAGGGTCTCCCCCTACACTTATTATAAAAACAGAAGAAAAAGGATAGATACTGCGAGTTGCCTCCCGAGAAGCACTTGTTTTTGTTAACCGAGTCGTGAGCCTGACTCGACCTTGATTAGCATAGGAAGAAGCTTGAAACATATCCACCGGGATCAAATACATGGTTTTCGTCCATCAAATAGCACAAGCTTAAGGCGAACAAGGCAATACAAAGAAGAGTAGGCAAGGTTCCCTTAAGAAAAGATGGAGCATGGTGGTAGCAAGTGTGCTGCGGTGCAAGCGTATCTCCATAAGTTTCAAAAATCTTTCCTTTTATTTCATTAGATGGATATTGAGATGGCTTGAAAAGTTCAATACCGGGGTCGAACACCTTTTCCTTTAGGGGAAAATAAGACTCAGGCTCAGTAGACCTTGAAGAGGATCCGCTCATAAATCGCACAATCTCATCCTCAGAAGGTGGATAGAGAGGTGTCAAGACATAGGTACTACGGATATCGGTGTCTTCCGGCTTCTTCTCCTTTGAAACGGGTTTCTTCATATCCGAAGGAGGATAAAGAGCATCATCAAAGTCTAAAGGAGGAGAATCATTCTCATTTAGGAAGTAAGTGTTGAGAAAAGTAGCAAAGTCTTCCTCAAATGAGTAGTCATCCAAAGTAGGATCAAGCATTGTTGGCGGAGGATCTTCATAAAAAGTAGGTGCAAGGTCATCATGTAAAGAATCACTCGAAAGAGTATCGACATCCTCAAAATCATCATATTTTGGCATGTCTGGATACTCTGAAAAAATCATCAGAATCATCCATATCAGAACTAGAATCATCATCATAGTCATCATAGATCGGTGGAGACTCATGAATTGGTTGAGGATCTAAATTGGAGAGAGAATCATCCACATCATCTTGGAACAGTGGATTATCATAACAAGAATCAAAAAGAGGATTGTTGTAGACGACAAAATCATCAAGCACATTAATCATATTCGCCGATTCTCTTACATTGGGTTTGGTTGTGATCTTCCCCATTTTAAAAACTTGTGCATCATTCCCGACCCTTAAGATTAACTCACCTTCAGCAACATCGACTAAGGCTTTTCCGGTTCTCAAGAATGGTCGACCAAGTATTAATGGAATACGAGGGTCCATTTTATAATCAACAACAACAAAGTCGACCGAAAAAGTGAAGGTGCCAACTTTAATAAATACATCTTCAGCAATACCAACGGGGTAAGCGAGAGTACGATTTGCTAGCTCAAGAGTCATCTTTGTTGGTGTAAGGTCGGGTAATGATAGTGTTTTCCAAACACTTAAAGGCATCAAATTTATACTTGCCCCGAGATCAGCTAAGGCAGTAAATTCTTCAGTTTTGTTGAAAATGCAAGGCAACACAAAACGACCGGGATCTCCAAGTTTTTTCGGAAGTTCTTTAAGAATGACCGCATAACAATTTTCATTTAAGCGTGTGTTGACAAACTCAGCCATCTTTTCCTTCTTGTTAAGCAATTCCTTGAATGCTTTCACAAATTTCGAAATTTGGATAAGTACTTCAACGAGGCTAATGTTGAAATTCATTTGAGAGATCATCTTCATAAAAGAAGTGATTTGAGCATCCTCTTTAGGAAGCAATTTGCTCTTGTCTAACCGAGAAGGATAAGGGATGTTGGGTTTATAGGTGGAAGGTGGGGTTGGCGAAGGGTGTTTCTTGGGTACTTTGTCATGAAGAGGTGGAGACGGTAATGGAGAACTAAGACTAGGCGTGGGAGTAGGAGGGATAAATGGTGGTGGAGGAGGTGTAGATGGAGTAACTGGGGGAGGGATAGATGGTCCTACTAAGGTTGCTTCACTACGTGTAGTAATAGCACTCACATTCGCTCTTGGGTTGGTGATGGTATTTGAAGGAAGAGAGCCCGAAGTAGAGGGTTGAGTACTTGGAAAGAAACTAGCCATCATACTCTTCAAATCATTCGTTTGATTGTTGAAGGAGGTTTGCATATCATGTCGAAGCTCGGTTCTAATATCATTCCCTTGATTAGTGATATCTCCTTTCAAGTTAATGATTTGGCTTTGTAGATTCTTGATTTGCTCTCCTTGGGTCCTTATGAAAATTTCCACATCTTGATTAATGGGTGGGGCTTGTTGAGCGGGTGGTTGATAAGGATTAGAAGCTCGAGGTGGGTTTGGGTTGCTTCTATTGTAGTTGTTGGGGTTGTGGTTTGGAGGAGAAAAACCGGGTGAAAGAAAGTTGTTAGAACGGTAACTTAGCAAGTTACGATCACCTGGAGGTCGAGCTTGATGGTTTTCCGTTGAATAGTTACCATAAGCTGCATACACGTTTTCCGGATTATCATGAGTAGAAGGAAAGTCAGTGTATGAATGAGGACCCCCGAAAATCTCACAAGAAATTGCAACAGCTTTAACTTGTTGTTGTTGATTTGTATCCAAAAGTTGCATATTCTTGCTCATTTCGACCATTGCGCGGGTCAATTCGGTGATATCAGGGTTTGAAGAAGTAGAAGAAACATTGAACCTTGGGTTATTCCTTGAAGATGCTGATGAATCCCAATTTTTTTGATGAGTAGTCATGTTCTCTATAAGCTCTCTACACTCCTCGGGTCTTCTTTTCATAAATGTGCCACCGGCGGCTGCATTAATCGTATCACGATCACGAAAAGTTAAACCATTGTAGAAAGTATCAATCAAAGTAACGGGGAGCATGTTGTGGTTTGGACATCGATCAATCAAAACATTATATCGTTCCCAAGCATCAAAAAGTGATTCATCAGGTTCTTGAGTAAATCCACTAATTTGATTTCGAAGGCTCGTGACCATGGATGGTGGAAAGTAGCGTGACAAAAAGCGTTGAGTCATCTCATCCCAAGTATGAATTGAATTCTTCGGAAGACGATCAAACCATTTTTTGGCATGGTGGGATAAGGTGTGTGGAAATAGGTGAAGGCGAAGAAAACCCATAGTAACACCGGGCAACTTCATGCTTTGAGTAACGGTAATGAATTTTTCGAGGTGTTTGTTGGCATCATCATTCGGTAATCCGCGAAATGGACAAGTGTTTTGAACTTGTTGGATCATGTGATGCTTCAACGAAAACTCCGGAGCCGTGATTTGCATCGGCGCAATCGGTCCTCCTCGCCCATTCATCGTAGGTTGACACAGCTCCTCCATTGTTCGAAGATCGGGTGGGGAAACATTGTTGTTGTTATTCATGTTGGGGTGGGGTGGATTATTGTTGTTGTGCACACCAGCCATATCTAAATCTTCACGAGTCTCGGTCTCTGAATAAGATGAAGATCTAGTACGCATACACCTACAAAAGCAAAAGAAAAAGATACCAAATAAATAGAGAATATATATGTACGTGTAAAAATAAAAATAAAATCTCATTGGATTTTTGAAAAAAATAATTTTTTTGGATTTTTAACAATTTTTAATTTTTATGGATTTTTGAAAATTTTTGAGCAAGAAAAATAACGTTCACAAGTGAACGAACCCTAAAATTCAACGCGTCTCTCACAGAAAACCGTTAATCTTCATGAAAAGAGTCGGCAGCAGCGCCATTCGATATTAGGTTTTACTCAGTTAAAAATTTCGTTGAACCAGACTATTCGAATTGACTATTGGTTTAAAGTGCGACTCAGTCGTCTTTTGGTGGAAAAGAAATATTTTTGGTCGTTGTTTAAAATAAAATTGCAAACCTTTAAAGTAAAAGGCAAGGTAAATAAAGCTATAAATGATTAAAAAGTAAATGACGAGAAATTAAAACAATTAACTAATAATAACGAAACAATACAAAATAATAAAACGTAAATTAAAACGAAACAATTAATAAAAATAAAACTAAAAGACGAAGTTAACTATCGACTCGAAAATAAAGTTTACTTAATGAAAAAGGAGATAATAAAACTAAAATGGTACTTTAAAGCTAAACGAAGCAAAACCTAAAGCGGGTACTAAATAAAAGATAAAACTTAAACTTTACGAAAAAATATTAATACTAAAAATCGACGAAAAATTTAACTAAAAATACGTGACTTTCAGAATTAAAATCGGAACAACTTTCATGTAAAACTAAACAATTACGGAACAATAATAATAAATAAACAAGTTAGCAGGCAAGCAGCTGGAAGCAGCCAGCCAGGCACATCCTTTTTGGCGGGAAACTAATGGAACCAGGCAGGCAGACTGCTCAACTTTTTCGGAATATCTGTTTCTTCGCAAAAAATGTTTTTTCGCAATAGTTGTTTTTTCGGAAAGCGAACAGTTAAAATCTTCGGAATAAATTCTTTTTCGGAACTTTATGTTTTCAGAACTTTTTTCGGAGTAATGTTTTTTCAGATTTTTTTACTTTTTCTGAGTTTTTGACTTTTTCGGAATATCAAACTTTTTCTTAGATATTTTCGGAGAAATCAACTTTTTCAGAGAAATGAACAATTTCAGGAAAAATAATTTTAGAAAAAGGGAGAACTTCGGAATAATAAACCCTAATCCGAAAATATGAAAAAAAAATACAGTAACACTAAAAATCAGAAAATAAGCCACGAATAAGCTAAAATCAAATAAGCAAACTACCAAAACTTAATCTAAAACACTTTTAAGAAAAACTAATTAAACCACAAATTAAAAACTTGAAAAACACTAATAAAACTAAAAATTAAAAATCAACTTTTAATAAAATAAACTAATAAAAACACTTAACTAAAATCAAATCAAACACACAATAAGCTATAAAATCAATAATCTAACACAATCAAAAATATAAAAACATAACAAATAATCAAATAAGCATAACAATAAGCACATAAGCATAAAGATTAAATCAAAACAAGAAAGGTAGAATGAGAGATAAATGAAATACTTGATTAAAATTAAAGATTCAACAACAATTAAAAGTAAAAAGTTAAAGGACTTACAAATTTAAGGTGCAAGACAAGGAATGTAAATTGACAAGTAAATAAATGACATGAAAAATAAAGGTGGAAAGACTAAGTTGTCAATTTAGCTAACACCTCCTAATGACACATTAGGAGGGTATTTATAGGAGGATTAGTAAGTGTTGATCTTTTCTTCCTTTCTCGTCTTTTCGTCTTTATAAATTCTTCGACTTTCTCGACTTTGTCTTGGGATAAATTGAACTTGTCTTATAATTTTCTTCTTAAATAGACTTGAGTTCTTCGACTTCATTAAACTTCCATCTTTAGACTTTTTCTTCGATAAATCTTCAGAATAGGCCTTGGACTTCCGTTCTTTTTGCACTCTTTATCTTTTGACTTCGTCTTTTGTCTTTTTCTTCGATAAAAGCCCGTGAAAGCCCGTGTTTTCTTCCCTTTTCACATTTTGGTCCTAAATCACAACAAAAACACAGACCATGCATAATTCTGACATTTACGATATAAAATACACGTTTTGGCTTTATTCTTATAATTAAGTGGTAAAAGGATAAGTGTTTTCACACTTATTAGTAAAATATCACCATTGGTAATAACATGCCAAAGATCTAAATCTTTTGATTTCACATAAGACTAAAATCTATTTTTCCAATAAATAAAACTATCGGTTTCAAAAAGTGGTGGTCTTTGCATAGATTGCCCTTCTAGGTACTTGTTGGAATCCATAGATCGATTCAAGTTTTAAAATACAATATACTTTAAAAATTCTTGAGCAACCTCGCTCTGATACCAATTGTAGAAACTAGAAGGGGGGGGGGTTGAATAGTTTCTTATGTTTACTTGTTAAAAGATGGTTTTCAAAAAATCCTTTTCAAAAACTTAGTCTTGAGGAAATATGTGAAATCTTCTTATGCATAATATGAACAATGATAGTGTAACTAAACTAATACTAACTAATGTATATGCACAAAGAATAAAGAATGTAAAGAGTTAAGGGATGGATGGATGGGATAGATTCACTTCTAAACAAGTATAGTGTTCTTCTCTTTGCACTTGGAGAGGAAGGGATGGATGGGATAGATTCACTTCTAAACAAGTAGTAATCAATCAAATGATCAAGGATTTGAGTGGTTTAAGAAGTATGTTTGAATCTTGAAATATATGTGCAAAAGAGGTGAAAAGAAAATCTGAGAATGGTCCACTATTTATAGGACAAAGGGCCAACGGCTATATCTGCCCGCGGTTCCTTATCTCAGCCGGTGGTTCCTTATCGATAAGGAACCGCATAGGCACTAGGGAACCGACAGAGTAGACTACGCTCCCTTTTTGTCCTTTAGTGGTGGAGGTCTTATCTGATTATAAAATATCCTGAAAGAATATTCCAAATCAAAAAAGAATATGCCATTTTCAAATTTTCAAATATTTAATTTAATAAAACATTTTCTTAAAATGAAAGTTTAATAAAAAAAACTTGTCACACTTAATAAAAAGTGAGTTTAAGAAAAGATTAAATCACTTGATCACTTGATTAAGGTTAGTACTTGTTTATTCATACCTTAAGTGAAAATGGGTAAAATGAAAAATACTTGAACTCAAGAATTCGTTTTTGCTTGTTTTCGTAAATGCTTGTTTTTACATATTGTCGTAATCAAAACTAAGCGAGACCAAAAAATGCAAGTAACGTTTTTAGGCATTATTGCATTAACAATGTGGATAGAAGCCCATTGGTTTGAAGGTAACTTGTTCGTGCTTTAAATGTTTGGTGACGAAGACTTGTCAAATCTAGAAACTAGATACCTTTCTATCACTTGAAGGAGTTACATTATCGTGCTCAGTGTCTCACAAAGGATGAGGATTTTGACAAGAGACCGAGGTCTACTTATAGTTTCCTGCATTATATAAGTTCGACGTCACATGGATAATACAAGACATGGAACATAGGTTTGGGTTATTCTATTTCTACATCAAGAATATTATAGTTATTTTTCTTCAAAGATCATTACATAGAGCTACTTTTGGAGAATTTTCAAGATTGCATACTTTCACATATTCCTTTTTGATGTGTCAAAAAGGGTAAGAATAAGTGCTATACTTAAGGGGAAGCAATTTGAAGATCGTGTACCATATACAAAAGGTTTTGACATCATCAACTAGGGGAAGATTGTTAGGTCGAAAATATGAATTATTATGAGTTGATGTGTCAAAACTAAAAGACAAGGACTAAATCTGACAAGAGAAGATTCTACAAGCTGGTGGACAAACTTGTAGAAGATTTATTACAAGAAGAATAGAAGATTTAGTAAATATTTTATTTACTGAATATTATTTACTGAATATCTTATTTAGTTTCCTTGTAGCAAGGGTTTATGTGTAGTATATAAACACATACCCTGCGCAGGTTTTAATCATAACTTCATTCACAATGTAAACCTACAATCAATACATGTGTTCTAGGAGTGGGATTAATGTATACACGCCTAGAGATTATTTGTTTTAATCCAAGTAATCATTGGGAAAACTTCGTCTTTTCCATAACACCTTGTTCATGATTATTGTTCTAATTCCGCTATATTTATCATATGAATAATGATCATGCCTAACAGCTTAAAGATCCGAATCTATAGGATTCATCAATAAATATGTGCTATACTTAAGGGGAAGTAATTTGAAGATCGTGTACCATATACAAAAGTTTTTGACATGATCAATAATAAGTGTGAAAACACTTATCCTTTTACCACTTAATGATAATAATAACCAAGCCAAAACGTGTATTTTATGTCGTAAATGTCGAAATTATGCGTGGTTTGTGTTTTTGTTGTGATTTAGGATCAAACTGTGAAAAGGGAAGAAAACACGGGCTTTCACGGGCTTTTATCGAAGAAAAAGACAAAAGACGAAGTCAAAAGATCAAGAGTGCAAAAATAATGGAAGTCCAAGGCCTATTCTGATGAATTATCGAAGAAAAGTCTAAAGACGGAAGTTTAATAAAGCCGAAGAACTCAAGTCTAATCAATGAAGAAATTACAAGACGAGTTTAATTAATCCCGAGACAAAGTTGAAAAAGTCTAAGAATTAAGAAGACGAAAAGACGAGAAAGAAAAGACGTGAAGAAGAAAGAAAAGAGCAACACATGCTTCCTTCCCTTCTCCCTATAAATAGAGTCATATCACCTCATTTTCATTTTGTTGGCTATTTTGACAAACTAGTCTTCCACCATTCTCATTACTTGAACATTTATTTTCATGTCATTTACTTAATTGTCAATTTAATTACCTTGTTTTGCAACTTAAATTTCTTGCCTTTAATTCAAGTAAGTCTTTTAATTTTGTTGTTGAATCTTTGTTTTCCTTTAATCAAGCTTTTAATTATCAATCTTATTCTACTTTTCTTGTCTTTGATTTGATTTTGGTTCGGATTAAGCATTAATTTTGCTTAATCTTATTGCTTATTTGATTAAAAAGTTTATCTTTTCATTTCTATCAAGGCTTTTATACGAATTAAGCTATAAGCTTTACAATCTTATTGGCTTATTTTGTATTTAGCTTATTTGTTTTAAAGTTTTCTTAAAAGTTTTATCTTTTTAAAGTTTATTTTATAAAGTTTGCTTAATTTGTGTCTTCAAAGTCTTTAAATTTGTGCTTATTTCATTCGTCTTATTCTTATTTAATCAAGTTTTTGGTATTTGATTTTTAGACTTAAGCTTATTTGTTTTGCTTATTTTGTATTACATTCCATCGGAAAGGGATTTGGATTCCGATAGGTTGCTACGATCGTAAAAACCACAAGGGTTTCTACATTGCGATCAGTGTGGTGATACTCCCCCTTATTCCGATCGTTATTGCGATCGCTCATTGCGATCGTACATTGCGACGGGTCTTATGGCTACATTGAGACGAAATGCTGCCAAAATTTCACTAGCCATATTCCGATAGTTTCCACATTCTGACAGGAGATTCCGATCAAGCATTCCGATTAGGATTCCGACAGGTTTGTTTGACATTCCGATAGGTGAAGTGTTATTCCGACAGGTTTCATTTCAGTTATTCCGATAGGGGATTCCGATCACATTCCGACAGGAACACATTCAGATCATTATTCTGATAGAGTGGTAAGCTTGTATTCCGATACCTACATTACGATAAGTATTCCGACGGTTTTGTGGTGACAACATTCCGACGGGATTCCGACGGGTTGGGTTTTGTTTTAATATTTTGTCTTAGTTTTATTTTATTTTAAGTTTGCATTATTTTAAGTTTTTAAATTTTCATTTTTATTACACTATTAAATTTAATTTTCGCCAAGTTTAAATTTCTCTTCAATTAATTAATTTACTTTTAAAAGTTTTAATATTGCACAATTTACGTTTTAATTAGTTTTAGTTTTAATTACCCGTCATTTACTTTAACGTCTTGCAATTTAATTATACTACAACGACCAATCTATTGTTTCCACCAAAAGACAGCTGAGTCGCACTAATAACCAGTAATCAATTCGAAGAGACTGGAACAATGAGATTTTTATACTAGGCAAAAGCTAGTTATTAAATGGCGCCGCTGCCGGCTCTTTTCGTAAAGATTAACGGTTTTCTGCGAGAGACGCATTGAATTTTGGGATCCGTTCACTTGGGAACGTTATTTTTCTTGCTCCAAAATTTTCAAAAATCCATAAAACCCAAAAAGATTTTATTTTTTTATTTTTACACGTACATATATATTCCCTATTTCTTTGGTATCTTTTTATTTTGCTTTTGCAGGTGTATGCGTACTAGATCTTCAACTTATCTAGAGCCCGGGACTCGTGAAGATTTAAATATGGCAGGGGCGAACAACAATAATAACCCACCGCACCTCAACAATAACAACAACAATGTTCCCCCACCCAATCTTCGGACAATGGAGGAGCTTTGTCAACCTACGATGAATGGACGAGGAGGACCGATTGCGCCGATGCAAATCACGGCTCCGGAGTTTTCGTTGAAGCATCACATGATCCTACAAGTTCAAAACACTTGTCCATTTCACGGATTGCCGGATGATGATGCCAAGAAACACCTCGACAAGTTCATTACCGTTAATCAAAGCATGAAGTTGCCCGGTGTTACTATGGATTTTCTTCGCCTTTACCTATTTCCACACACCTTATCCCACCATGCTGAAAAATGGTTGGATCGTCTTCCGAAGAATTCAATTCATACTTGGGATGAGATGACTGAACGTTTTTTGTCGCGCTACTTTCCACCATCCATGGTCACGAGCCATCGAAATCAAATTAGTAGATTTACACAAGAACCCGATGAATCACTTTTTGATGCTTGCGAACGATATAATGTTTTGATCGATCGATGTCCAAACCACAACATGCTCCCCGTCACCTTAATTGATACTTTCTACAACGGTTTAACTTTTCGTGATCGTGATACGATTAATGCAGCCGCCGGTTGCACATTTATGAAAAGAAGACCTGAGGAGTGTAGAGAGCTTATAGAGAACATGACTACTCATCATAAAAGTTGGGATTCATCCGCATCTTCGAGATCAAACCCGAGAGTCCATATGTCTTCTACTTCTTCCAACCCTGATATCACCTAATTGACCCGTGCAATGGTCGAAATGAGCAAAAACATGCAACTCTTGGCTACAAATCAACAACAACACGTTAAAGCTGTTGCAACTTCTTGTGAGATCTGCGGGGGTCCTCATTCATACACTGATTGTCCTTCTACTCATGACAATCCGAAAACGTGTATGCGGCTTATGGTAACTATTCACCGGAAAGCTATCAAGCCCAACCTCAAGGTGATCGTAACTTTCATAGTTACCGTTCTAACAACTTTCTTTCACCCGGTTTTTCACCTCAAAACCACAACCCCAACAACTACACTAGAATCAATCCAAACCCACCTAGAGCTTCTAATCCTTATCACCCACCCGCTCAACAAGCCCCATCCATTAATCAAGATGTAGAAGCTTTCATGAGGACCCAAGGAGAGCAAATTAAGAATCTACAAAGCCAGATTATCAACTTGAAAGGAGATATCACTAAGCAAGGTAATGATATTAGATCCGAGCTTCGACATGATATACAAACCTCTTTTAGCACTCAAACAAATGATTTGAAGAATATGCTGGCTAGTTTCTTACCAACTACTCAACCCTCTACTTCGGGCTCTCTTCCTTTAAATACCGTTACCAACCCGAGAGCGAATGTGAGTGCTATTACTACACGCAGTGGAGCAACCTTAGTAGGACCATCTATCCCTCCCCCAGTTACTCTATCTACACATCCTTTACCACCATTTATCCCTCCTACTCCCACGCCTAGTATTAGTTCTCCATTACCGTCTCCACCTATGCATGAAGAAGTACCCAAGAAACACCCTTCACCAACCCCACCTTCCACCTTTAAACCTTCAACATCTCAACCTTTACCTGCTACACCTTCCACCTATAAACCCAATATCCCTTATCCTTCTCGCTTAGACAAGGCCAAATTGCAAACTAAGGATGACATTCAAGTGTCGAACTATTTAAAGAAGATTTTGGGACTGACCATCACCTTTAGCCTTGTTGAAGCTCTTTCCCAAATGCCTAAATTTGTTAAGATGTTTAAGGAATTGCTTAATAAGAAGGAGAAGATGGCCGAGTTTGTCAATACTCGATTGAATGAAAATTGTTCTGCCGTCCTTCTAAAAGAACTTCCGGAGAAACTTGGAGATCCCGGTCGGTTTGTGCTACCATGTACTTTTCACCAAACCGAAGAATTTACTGCCTTAGCCGGTCTCGGGGCAAGTATAAATCTGATGCCTTTAAGTGTTTGGAAAAAGTTATCATTACCCGATCTTACACAAACTAAGATGACTCTTGAGCTAGCAAATCGCACTCTCGCTTACCCCGTTGGTATTGCCGAAGATGTGTTCATTAAAGTTGGCACCTTCACTTTTCCGGCCGACTTTGTTGTTGTTGATTATGAAATGGACCCTCGTATTCCTTTAATACTTGGTCGGCCATTCTTGAGGACCGGAAAAGCTCTAGTCGATGTTGCCGAAGGTGAACTCATTTTAAGAGTTAGGAATGAGGCACAAGTTTCTAAAATGGGGAAGATCACAACCAAATCAAATGGAAGAGAATCGGCGAATATGATTAATGTGCTCGATGATTTTGTCGTCTACAACAATCCTATTTTCGATTCTTACTACGATAATCCACTTTTCCAAGATGATGTGGATGATTCTCTCTCCAATTATGATCCTCCACCAATTTATGATTCTCCACCGATCTTTGATGCTTATGATGATGATTCTAGTTCCAATGGGGATGATTTTGATAATTTTGTTTCAGAGTTTCCAGACAGGCCAACTTATGATGATTTTGAGGATGTTGATACTCTCTCGAGTGATTCTTCACATGATGACCTTACTCCTACTTTTGATGAAGATCCTCCACCAACAATGCTTGATCCTACTTTGGATGACTACTCATTTGAGGAAGACTTTGCTACTTTTCAAAATACTTACTTCCCAAATGAGAGTGATTCTCCTCCTTTGGACTTTGATGATTATGGTCTTTATCCTCTTTTGGATTTGAAGAAACCCGTTTAAAAGGAGAAGAAGCCGGCTGACACCGATATTCGCATCACTTATGTCTTGACACCTCTCTATCCACCTTCTGAGGATGAGATTGTGAGATTTATGAGCAGATCCTCTTTAAATTCTACTGAGCCCGAGTGTTATTTTCCCCTAAAGGAAAAGGTGTTTGATCCCGATATTGCCATTATTAAGCCATCGCAGTATCCATCTGATGAAATAAAAGGAAAGACTTTTGGAAACCAAGGCGATATGCTTGTGCTGCATCATACTGTCTACCACCGTGCTCAACAACTGCTTAAGGGAACCTTGCCTACTCTTGTTTGGCTTGCCTTGTTCGCCTTAAGCTTGTGCTATTTGATGGACGAAAACCATGTCTTTGATCCCGGTGGATATGTTTCAAGCTTCTTCCTATGCTAATCAAGGTCGAGTCAGGCTCACGACTCGGTTAACAAAAACAAGTGCTTCTCGGGAGGCAACTCGCAGTATCTATCCTTTTTCTTCTGTTTTTATAATAAGTGTAGGGGGAGACCCTAGTATGTGTTTGTTGTTTTCTTTATTATGCTGTGCAGGGATTCGAGCTATCAAAGATCCAATCTTGATGACTTTTGACGACCCGTGATTCCGTGTTCCCGTCTTCCCGGTTCTATCCTAAACTCTTTTGATTCACTATTTTATTTTTTCATTAATATTAAAAAAGGAATCACTTTAGTTGTCTCTTCCTTAGCAAGATTTAAACAAAGTGCACAATGTCCTAAGTGTAGGGGAGGTTACTTCCACATGCTTAAACATTGAGGACAATGTTTATATTAAGTGTAGGGGGACTTCTATCGAAGTTAAGTAGGCTTTTCCTTGTATTTGTCCTCATTTTAACCGAAAAATTGATTTTTCGACATTTTTCAAAATTTTTGATCTATTTTTGGCCTAGTAGTTTTTCCTTTGTTAAAGTTATTTTATTTCGTTGCTAGAATAAATTTTAATAAAGTGGTTTTAATTTTTAAAACGTTGTGAATCTTTTGACTCAACCTGAGTTTACTTATCTAAGTTTACTCTAGCTAGTATCCTTAACGTGTTTAAGTCAAATTTTGCTAGGCTTTTATATTGGGAACTTTAAAACGCGAAAGTCTTAACTCTTACGGGTTAAGAACAAGAACTTTTCGCAAGTTCCTATAATTGATCCTAGAAAGTCGTTTTTCAAGATAACTTTAAAATGCGAATCTAAACTTGAAAAAGTCTAAGAATTTGCAAGATCCTATAGATGACTTGAAAACCCAAAACTTTGATTTAATAGGCTCAGCATCCACGAGTCTTATTCCTTGAGATTTTA
Source organism: Glebionis coronaria (assembly GCA_025667525.1). Taxonomy (NCBI): domain Eukaryota; kingdom Viridiplantae; phylum Streptophyta; class Magnoliopsida; order Asterales; family Asteraceae; genus Glebionis; species Glebionis coronaria. Next base: position 256,490,464 of record CM046878.1, read on the forward strand.
AATTGTGGAAAACGAGAGATGATAGAGTCAATTATAAGTTTAGTGTTCTTTCATGAATTTATGTGAGTTAATTATAAGCTTTTTCTCCCATCGCTTGTTAATAAATATAACTGTAATAAATAAGGTTGTACGATTTGAAAAGTTACTTAGCTTCTATCCCAAGATCGTTTAAAAGTTGCTCGGTATTAATTAGAGTTCATAGCCAAGGCATAACTTATTGAAGCGTGATGCGAAGATTGGCGAGTCCGAAAAGGTCCTAACAAGACATGAGGGCTACATTTTATTGCTAAAGATCCCAAGTGATGTGAAGAATCATTTATCAAAAATCAATATGAAGGATCGAGACACACGACGAAAAGCAAATACTCCCCTAAAGATCATGGAGAAGTCTATCCAAAAAGGCCCTAACAAGGTATGAGGATAAATAGATTCAAGTCCTAAAAGGAGTCGGGTCGTTGTATATCAAAATACCAAATAAAGATTTGAGAAAAATGAGGAAGTCGTGGTCCAAATATGAAGAATCTCTCAAAACTTCAAGTGAAGAAATTCCTATTATGAAGAGAAGACCATTATTTCATGAACGTCTCTCAAGATTTGTAGTGTAAAGTCAATGCTAAATATCGATCCGAGAAAGGTCTCAAATCGTGAAACGAGTTATGCCAAGATATGAACTTTATGAGGTCCCGAGAAGCAGTTTTAAAAGATTTTGTCCTTTAGCTAACTATTGATTAAATCGTCCTACTTTATTTTCGGCCTAAATACCAATCGTAATAAGTCAACAATGCATCCTCGTGATCATTTAAGACAACAATAAAATATAAGAGATACACCTAGGAATAAGGGAGTCTAAGTAAATAATTGGCCCACATGAGTTTGTGTTAGTTTGCTAACTTATAATAACAATGATCTCGTTTTTAAGCTTGGTATGGGGAACGTGAAACTTGAGAATGATAATCATTCATAACATTACAAAAACCCCAAGGTAAGTTTTTGATCTTTTTATTTGTTTTCTTCCTTTAAATATTTTGTCTCTTTAATAAAGGCCAATGTGGATTGATTATGATGGAAAATGTAAAACTTGCTTTGTAATTAATGCATTGCATGAGGACATTGCAATGGTCAAGTGTAGGGGATTTAATAAGTGTGAAAACACTTATCCTTTTACCACTTAATGATAATAATAACCAAGCCAAAACGTGTATTTTATGTCGTAAATGTCGAAATTATGCGTGGTTTGTGTTTTTGTTGTGATTTAGGATCAAACTGTGAAAAGGGAAGAAAACACGGGCTTTCACGGGCTTTTATCTAAGAAAAAGACAAAAGACGAAGTCAAAAGATCAAGAGTGCCTAAAGAACGGAAGTCCAAGGCCTATTCTAAAGATTTATCAAAGAAAAGTCTAAAGACGGAAGTTTAATAAAGCTGAAGAACTCAAGTCTAATCAATGAAGAAATTACAAGACGAGTTTAATTAATCCCGAGACAAAGTCGAAAAAGTCGAAGAATTAAGAAGACGAAAAGACGAGAAAGAAAAGACGTGAAGAAGAAAGAAAAGAGCAACACATGCTTCCTTCCCTTTTCCCTCTAAATAGAGTCATATCACCTCATTTTCATTTTGTTGTCTATTTTGACAAACTAGTCTTGCACCATTTTCATTACTTGCACATTTATTTTCATGTCATTTACTTAATTGTCAATTTAATTACCCTGTTTTGCACCTTAAATTTCTTGCCTTTAATTCAAGTAAGTCTTTTAATTTTGTTGTTGAATCTTTGTTTTCCTTCAATCAAGCTTTTATTTATCAATCTTATTCTACTTTTCTTGTCTTTGATTTGATTTTGGTTCGGATTAAGCATTAATTTTGCTTAATCTTATTGCTTATTTGATTAAAAAGTTTATCTTTTCATTTCTATCTAGGCTTTTATACGAATTAAGCTATAAGCTTGACAATCTTATTGGCTTATTTTGTATTTAGCTTATTTGTTTTAAAGTTTTCTTAAAAGTTTTATCTTTTTAAAGTTTATTTTATAAAGTTTGCTTAGTTTGTGTCTTGAAAGTCTTTAAATTTGTGCTTATTTCATTCGTCTTATTCTTTTTTAATCAAGTTTTTGGTATTTGCTCTTTAGACTTAAGCTTATTTGTTTTGCTTATTTTTTATTACATTCCATCGGAAAGGGATTTGGATTCCGATAGGCTGCTACGATCACAAAAACCACAAGGGTTTCTACATTGCGATCGGTGTGGTGATACTCACCCTTATTTCGATCGTGATTGCGATCGCTCATTACGATCGTACATTGCGACGGGTCTTAAGACTACATTGAGACGAAATGCTGCCAAAATATCACTAGCCATATTCCGATAGTTTCCACATTCCGACAGGAGATTTCGATCAAGCATTCCGATTAGTATTCCGACAGGTTTGTTTGACATTCCGATAGGTGAAGTGTTATTCTGACAGATTTCATTTCAGTTATTCCGACAGGGGATTCCGATCACATTCCGACAGGAACACATTTCGATCATTATTCAGATAGAGTGGTAAGCTTGTATTACGATACCTACATTCTGATAAGTATTCCGACGGTTTTGTGGTGACAGCATTCCGACGGGATTCCGACGGGTTGGGTTTTGTTTTAATATTTTGTCTTAGTTTTATTTTATTTTATGTTTGCATTATTTTAAGTTTTTAAATTTTCATTTTTATTACATTGTCAAATTTAATTTTCGTCAAGTTTTAATTTCTCGTCAATTAATTAATTTACTTTTAAAAGTTTTAATATTGCACAATTTACATTTTAATTAGTTTTAGTTTTAATTACCCGTCATTTACTTTAACGTCTTGCAATTTAATTATACTACAACGACCAATCTATTGTTTCCACCAAAAGACAGCTGAGTCGCACTAATAACCAGTAATCAATTTGAAGAGACTAGAACAACGAGATTTTTATACTAGGCAAAAGCTTTGTATTAATCAACTAGGGGAAGATTGTTGGGTCGAAAATATGAAGTATTATGAGTTGATGTGTCAAAACTAAAAGACAATGACTAAATCTGACAAGAGAAGATTCTACAAGCTGGTGGACAAACTTGTAGAAGATATATTGCAAGAATAATAGAAGATTTAGTAAATATTTTATTTAGTGAATATTATTTACTGAAAATCTTATTTAGTTTCCTTGTAACAAGGGTTTATGTGTAGTATATAAACACATACCCTGCATAGGCTTTATTCATAACTTCATTCACAATGTAAACCTACAATCAATTCGTGTGTTCTAGGCGTGGGATTAATGTATACACGCCTAGAGATTATTTGTTTTAATGCAAGTAATCATTGGGAAAATTTCGTCTTCTCCGTAACACCTTGTTCATGATTATTGTTCTAATTCCGCTATGTTTATCATATGAATAATGATCACGCCTAGTAGCTAAAAGATCGAGGAAACCAAGGTTTCAACGAGTGGTATCAGAGCTTGTTGAGGAACTTTGATTTGAAGAACGAAATCCAGTATCGTGAGGTAAACCAGGCTAAGGAAGAAGGTGAAGAAGAATCTGATGATGTTTTCAGTTAAGGCCAAGTCTACTTCAAGTTCCACAAGTTCCAACTCATCTTTGTAATCTGATAATGAGGTATGTAATGACTCTTCTTGTAGGTTAAATACTGAAAGACTTAATAAAGAAGTTTTAAAATTGAAATCAGATGTTTTAGACGTAAAAGCTAGACTTTCAAATTATCAAGTTGCACTTGTTCAAACTGAAAAGACTGTGGCTGAATATAAGAAAATGGAGCTTGACCTAAAAGACCAAATCAATGTTTTGACTCATGACCTTAATGCTAGCATAGGCATTAGGGACATCTTGGAGAGATCCAAAGGTTTTATACAAGCTAAGTTAGATGAGGCCATTAAAAACAAAGATAATGTAGGGCTTAAAATTCAAAGATTTGATAAAGCTTCTCAAACCCTAGAAAAATGTGTTAGTGAACAAAGAGACTCTAGGGATATGACTGGGATTGGGATGAAAGAGTATGCTGATGTTCCACCACCTGTTAGGATCTTCTATGGTGTCCATAGAAAGGATCTCTCTTGGACTGGTATTCTAGAACTCCAAAAAGAGGAATTTATTCCTCCACCTAGAGTCCTTTCTCCAGTTGAGGAATATTAACAAAAGGTTATTGACCTAGAAGAGTGGAAGAAGTCCAATCCTACATTGTTTGTTAAGGGTGGAATGCTTAGTGAGAGTCCACTTGAGTCAACACCCATAACTGTAACCAACCCCTCTACTGGAAAGCCTGTTGACCTTGGCTCATATGTCAATAGAAAACCTAGTGTTAAGTATGCAGAAATGTATAGGAAACCTAGGTCACCACAAATCCAAGTTAGTGATAATGGGACACGGTTCTTTTCATCTAGACCTAGGGTTATGTCTAGAAAAGCTTGTTATATTTGTGGGAGTTTTTCTCATTTGGCCTATAACTGTGTCAGCGGATACAAACAAGCCGCTGACAATAGGTCAGCCAATGTCAACCATAGACCTTTTATCCAACAAAGTCCACAAGTTACTAGACCAGATCCATTCTTTACTAAATGGTCTAATACTTATGGACAAAGGCCTTTTCAAAAGACTAATACATGGTCTAACAGACAATGGGTTCCTGTAGCAAACCTGATAGGTGTGAAAACATCCATCCTTTTACCACTTAATTATAATAATAACCAAGCCAAAACGTGTATTTTATGTCGTAAATGTCAGAATTATGCGTGGTTTGTGTTTTTATTGTGTTTTATGACCAAAAGATAAAAAGGAAGAAAACACGGGCTTTCACGGGCTTTTATCGAAGAAAACGAGAAAAGACGAACTCAAAAGATCAAGAGTGCAAAAAGAACGGAAGTCAAAGGCCTATTCTGAAGACTTATCGAAGAAAAAGTCTAAAGACGGAAGTTTAATGAAGTCGAAGAACCAAGTCTAATTAAATAAGAAAATTATAAGACGAGTTCAATTTATATCGACAAATCCCGAGACGACGTCGAGAATGACAAAGAAATTAAATCGAGTTGAGACAAGAAGAAAGAAGGAAGAAAGCACCAACATTTTACTCCTCCTATAAATACTCTCCTAATGTGTCATTAGGAGGTGGTTAGTTATTTTAGATTAGGAGTAGTGTAGTTTTATTTTCTCTCTCTAGTTTTTCACTTTCTCTCTCTAGTTTTTCTTTAAAGTTTAAAGCTTTTCACTTTAATCTTGTATTTTAATCTTTAATCTTCATCTTATTTCAAGTTTTTTACAATCATTCTCATTCTACATTTCTTGATCTTTTTAATTGTGTTTGATTCGGAATAATTTGATTTTGTTTAATCTTGATGTTTGATTGATTAAAAAGTTTATCTTTTTATCAATCTTTAAGTTTTTATACAACTTAAGCTTTGAGCTTATCATGCTTATTGGCTTATTTTGTACTTAGCTTATTTACTTTTTAGTTTTCTTAAAAAGTTTAGTCTTTTTAAAGTTTGCTTCATAAAGTTTGCTTATTTCGTATTTTAAAAGTTTTCAAATTTGTCTTATTGAGTTGGTTAAGTTTTTGTTAATTGTTCTTTTTAGAAGTGCTTATTGGCATACTAGCTTATGCTCATCCATCCGAATATTGTGATTTTTCCATCACAATATTAAGGTTTCTACATTGTGACAGCTTATTGTGATGGTTTTTTTGATCACTTATTCCGATCGTAGGTTGCGATTGCCCCTGGCATCGTACTTTGCGATCGGGTATAAGGCTTATTGTGACGAAATGTTGCCCAAATTTTGACAGCCACATTCCGATAGATTTTGGCACTTTAGTTATTCCGACAGTTTTTATTTTTTAGACATTCCGATAGAATTTTTGTTTGATATTCCGACAGTTTTTGTTCCACATTACGATAGCTTTTTTTACAACATTACGATAGCTTTTTTTACAACATTACGATAGATTCTCCTTTTACAACATTCCGATAGATATATAACATTAACATTCCGATGGAATTAAGGAATGTCATGCATACCTGCATGCTTTCACTCCTTTCCCCGCCAAATTCAGCTAGTAGGTTGGCTGCTTGAGCAGCTTGCCTGCTAGCTTGTTTATTATTTAGTATTGTTCCGTAACCGTCTAGTTTAATCTGAAAGTTGTTCCGATTTTATTTCTGAAAGTTACGTATTTTTAGTTATATTTTTCGTCTAATTTTAAAATTAAATTTTTTTCATAAAGTTCAAGTTTTATCTTTTATTTAGTACCCGCTTTAGCTTTCACCTCGTTTAGCTTTAAAGTACCCACTTAGTTTTATTCTCTCATTTTTCATTAAGTAAACTTTATTTTCGAGTCGATAGTTAATTTCTTCGTTTAGTTTTATTTTTATTAATTGCTTTTCTTTAATTCACGTTTTATTATTTATATTGTTTCGTTATTATTAGTTAATTGTTTTTAGTTTATTTTTATTACGTTTTACTTTTACCTTTTTACTTAGAAATAGATAACCTAACATCTCTTTTTATTCACCAAAAACAATTGAGTCACACTTTGCACCGGAAATCAATTCGATTAGACACCGAAAAAACGAACTTTTTAACTGAGTAAAAACCAGTTATTAAATGGCGTCGATGCCGGCTCTTTTCATGAAGACTAACGGTTTTTTGTGAGAGACGCGTTGGATTTTGGGATCCGTTCACTTATGAACGTTATTTTCTTGCCAAAAATTTTCAAAAATCTAAAAAAATTAAAAAAATTTCAATAATCCCAAAAACATTTAAAAAATCATAAAAAGCATTTCTTTTTCAAAAATTTTGCACCAAAAATATTCTTCTTGCTTATCTATTGTTCTTAATGGATTCGTCTGTTGACTATGTAGGGTGTGGAAGACCATCTTCTGGTAGTCAATCCTGTCAATGGTGTTCATGCGAACGGTATGGAATGGATATCCCTAATTACAAATTTGGCTGTTGTCTATCGTGCAATTCGATCAATTCATACTTCAATTCATTCTTTCCTTCTAATGACACTATTTCACCCTCTCCCATTTATGACGATCCATATCAACAAAATGCACCGGGTTTCTCTCAATACCCGTGTTGCAACAATTGTGGGGGGCCTCACAATACTTCTTATTGTCAGTCGATGAATTATTATGAGCCAAACCCGTGTTCTACTTCTTTTCAACCAATGATTTATGATGGACCACATTCGTGCTATAATTCTGGTTTTCACAATTTTGAGCCCCCACAATACACCCTCGATCATCAACCTTTTGTTGGAATGTGTGAAGAAGAACGAGCCAATTTTTTGAATACACTTCAATACGTTCAACAAGAATTAGCTAGCATACACGAAGCAAAGGAGGAGGAAAAGCGACAGCAACAAGAACAAGTATCTAATCTCAGTTATTATACTCCTCCTCTTGTGCGTCCATACTACTATTATGATGATGACGAGGATGATATCTATAACTCAACCCATCTTCTGAGATTACTACTCCTACTCTTGATATCCCTAATACGTCTAAGGATAGTGATACATCGAGTGACATTAGTGATTTTGATCTTGATAAATTCTTTGACGAGGTTTGTGATATCCCTACTTTTGCTGAGCTTACGGACGAGGTCGCTCTTAATGATGATGATTTTTCTACATGCTATGAGAATTTCACCTTTGAAATTTCTCAATCTCCTCCGAGAGATGAGGGCGATGTTGATTTATTCTCTCCGACTTACGAGAAGTTCACCACTGAACTTGGTCTTGTAGATGAGGTGGAAGACGTTATTCTTCGCGACAAATTATTGAAAGTTCATCTTCTTATTGCTAAGATTGAAGCGTTGAATTCTGCTCCTATTTCCGACTCTTTACCTCCGTCTATTACTTCAGTTGAGAATAATGATACAGCTATGGAGGAAATCGACATTTTCTCAATAACTCCGAGTATTGATGATGATGACACGGAGGGGGATATTATTTTTGATAATTTGCTGCATAAATGTATTGTCCCAAGTCCCCCTCCCGAGCACCTTTCATCCACTCCTTTAGACACCATTACGGAGGATGATTGCTTTGACCCGGGGGGGTGACATTGACCATTCCATGATTGACACCTTTACGGCTTTGCCGCTCAATGATAATCATATGTCTTTTGGGGATGACATTTTGATTCCTTTACCCACTCCACCTTCTGTGGATCATGATTTCACATACTTTTCGTATGTTGAAAGGACTTTTCTACCCTTTAAGACTTATCCTCCGGCCTCTCCTTTATAAATGTCATCCAGGAACGAGGACATCCTGGTATTACATTTGAGGCTTCCCCATGGATCATTTAATTCGGGGACGAGTTAGGCTCGTGACTCGGTTAACAAAAACAAGCGCTTTTTGGGAGGCAACCCGAGTATCTATCCTTTAAATCTGTTTTCATAATAAGTGTAGGGGGAGACCCTAGTATGTGTTTGTTGTTTTCTTTCTTATCATGTGCAGGGATTCGAGCTTTCAAAGATACATTCTTGATGACTTTTGACGACCCGTGATTCTGTGTTCCCGTCTTCCCGGTTCTATCCTAAACTCTTTTGATTCTCTATTTTATATTATTCAAAATTAAAATAGGAATCACTTTAGTTGTCTCTTCCTTAACAAGATTTAAACAACGTGCACAATGACCTAAGTGTAGGGGAGTTTACTCCCACATGCTTAAACATTGAGGACAATGTTTATATTAAGTGTAGGGGGACTTATATCGAAGTTAAGTGGGCTTTTCCTTGTATTTGTCCTCATTTTAACCGAGAAATTGATTTTTTGACATTTTTCAAAAATTTTAATCTATTTTGGCCTAGTAGTATAGAAGTATTTTCCTTTGTTATAGTTATTTTCTTTCTTTGCAAGAATATATTTTAATAAAGTGGTTTTAATTTTTAAACGTTGTGAATCTTTTGACTCAACCCGAGTTTACTTATGTAAGTTTACTCTAGCTAGTATCCTTAACGTGTTTAAGTCAAGTTTTGCTAGGCTTTTATATAGGGAACTTTAAAACGCGAAAGTCTTAACTCTTACGGGTTAAGAACAAGAACTTTTCGCAAGTTCCTATAATTGATCCTAGGAAGTCGTTTATCAAGGGAACTTTAAAATGCGAATTCTAAACTTGAAAAAGTCTAAGAATTTGCAAGATCCTATAGATGACTTGAAAACCCAAAACTTTGATTTAATAGGCTAAGCATCCACGAGTCTCATTCCTTGAGATTTTGAATTGTGGAGAACGAGAGATGATAGAGTCAATTATAAGTTTGGTATTCTTTCATAAATTTATGTGAGTTAATTATGAGCTTTTTCTCCCATCGCTTACTAATAAATTTAATTGCAATAAATAAGGTTGTACGATTTGAAAAGTTACTTAGCTTCTAGCACAAGATCGTTTAAAAGTTCCTCGGTATTAATTAGAGTTCATAGCCAAGGCATAACTTATTGAAGCGGGATGCGAAGATTGGCGAGTCCGAAAAGGCCCTAACAAGGCATGAGGGCTACATTTTGTTGCTAAAGATCCAAAGTGATGTGAAGAATCATCTATCAATAATTAATATGAAGGATCGAGACACGCGCCGAAAAGCAAATACTCCCCTAAAGATCATGGATAAGTCTATCCAAAAAGGCCCTAACAAGGTATGAGGATAAATAGATCCAAGTCGTAAAAGGAGGCGGATCGTTGTATATCAAAGTATAAAATAAAGATTGGAGAAAAATGAAGAAGTCGTGGTCCAAATATGAAGAATCTCTCAAAAACTTCAAGTGAAGAAATTCCTATTATGAAGAGAAGACCATAATTTCAAGAACGTCTCTCAAGATTTGAATTATGAAGTCGCTGCCAAATATCGGTCCGAGAAAGGTCTCAAATCGTGAAGCGAGTTATGCCAAGATATGAACTTTAAGAGGTCCCGAGAAGCAGTTTTAAAAGATTTTGTCCTTTAGCTAACTATTGATTAAATCGTCCCACTTTATTTTCGACCTAATAACTATCGAAATAAGTCAACAATGCATCCTCGTGATCATTCAAGACAACAATAAAATATAAGAGATACACCTAGGAATAAAGGAGTCTAAGTGAATAATTGGGCCACATGAGTTTGTGTTAGTTTGCTAACTTATAATAACAATGATCTTGTTTTTAAGCTTGGTTTGGGGAACGTGAAACTTGAGGATGATAAACATTCATGACAAGCCAAAACCCCAATGTAAGTCTTTGATTTCTTTACTTGTTTTGTATATATTTCTATCTTTTTAGTATCCTTAATGTTTAGTATTTAATAAAGGCCAAGGTGGGTTAATTATGATGAGAAATGTAATATGTGCATTGAAATTAATGCATTGCATGAGGGCATTGCAATGGTCAAGTGTAGGGGATTTGATAGGTGTTAAAACACCCATCCTTTTACCACTTATTTATAAAAATAACCAAGACAAAACGTGTATTTTATGTTGTAAATGTAGAAAATATGTGTGGTTTGTCTTTTTATTGTGTTTTAGGACCAAAATATGAAAAAGGAAGAAAACACCAGCTTTCATGGGCTTTTATCGAAGAAAACGAGAAAAGACGAAGTCAAAAGATCAAGAGTGCAAAAAGAACGGAAGTCAAAGGCCTATTCTGAAGATTTATCGAAGAAAAAGTTTAAAGACGGAAGTTTAATGAAGTCGAAGTGAAAGTCCCTTAATATGACAATTGTTGATAACTATAACTCTTATAACCACGAAACACAATGAAATACTTTTCAAATGTGTAATGCTTTATTAACTATTATAAACAAAGTATTACGAAGTGCTATGAATACACTCGTTGAAAGACAACAAGAAATGAACCCTAGAACAAGTAAACTAGATTCGAGACTCAAGTTTACAAGGGAACCAATGAGACGCTGGTAGACAGCTGAGGGCTCAGCGGTTCCAAGGTGCGAAAGAACTTAGATAGATTATCCAAGCACAAGGGTTGATTTAATTCTCCTTTCTCACTCCTATTTATAGTGTACGAGGTTGCTTCCTTAGTGGGAGTAGTTGATACGTGTCACCTTCTGAATGGAAGAGTACAACGTATTAAATGCACGTCCAAATCGAGACATACCTTTAAACAACTTTAGGTGAACAGTTTTGCCAACTGTTTACCTTTTTTCCCACTAGGTTGTACTAGGCTTTATCTTGAATCTCTTGTTTTGTCCCGCTCAAAACACTTGGTAGATTCTCCCGCCTAAACTATAAAGGATTGGACAAGCTTTGCTTGTCCCAGACTTCTAGGGCTCTTAAGTGATCTCTGAGCATTGTCAACTCAGAGATCCTTGAACGCCAGCACATTCCTTTTACATCCCAGCTATCCATAATCGTTGGTGAGTATGACTTCAGATTTTCTTCGACTTCTCTGACGTTGTCTTTGACTTGAATGTTCCTGGTGTGCCAGCTGAGGCTTTGCCTTCCACTGGTCTGGTCTCTGTCGCTGGTCCTCTCAGCAATCAGTAAACACTTAGTCTAATTAAACAAATCTAGACTGGGCCATAGTTAAAACTTTCACTGGCCCAACAATCTCCCCCTATTTGTTTATAAATTATACTAAGTCTAAAATTATTATAAGTGAGTACACAGCTTCTTCTTACACATAATTTAACAAACATACCTCAGAGTTTTATTAAACATAAAGAACCTAGTTTATTACAAGAACACCCAGTGGTGTAAACATAAACAAAAATAAAAAGGTTCTTCAGCGATCAAGGCCTTGATCACAGATTCTCTGGGCTTCAACTTTGTCACTTCTAGAGTTGATGACTAGCTCAACTTCAAACTCAAAATCCTCAGCCACTTTGCAATTCCTTAGGATGCATTGTTTGAGTCTGATGAGCTGGATGGTTGATGCTAGATGTAGTCCATTCATCCGCTAAAAGCAATACTCACAATTACCATTCATGAAGACCATACCTGTCTCTGGTTCTGAGTATACTTGGCCCCCTACTGGTCTCGTGATCTCTTTGGGCAGTACCAAGTTTCTGTGCATCCCATCTACAACAATGTTCTCAATGATCAACTTCTCCACCAGAGGCCCCATTTGGGTTTTTCTTTTCCTTTTTCCTTGAGAAGGTTGTTGTTGTGAAAGTTGAGGAGGCAGAGGTACCTTCAGCTTCTTTGCCGTTTCTCTTACCCAATTTAGCTTTGCTTGAATGTTTTTCATCATGCTTATTGGCTTATTTTGTGTTTAGCTTATTTACTTTTTAGTTTTCTTAAAAAGTTTAGTCTTTTTAAAGTTTGATTCATAAAGTTTGCTTATTTCGTAATTTAAAAGTTTTCAAATTTGTGCATATTGAGTTGGTTAAGTTTTTGTTAATTTTTCTTTTTAGAAGTGCTTATTGGTTTACTAGCTTATGCTCATCCATCCGAATATTGTGATTTTTCCATCACAATATTAGGGTTTCTACATTGTGACAGCTTATTGTGATGGTTTTTCCGACCACTTATTCCAATCGTAGGTTGCGATTGCCCCTGGCATCGTACTTTGCGATCGGGTATAAGGCTTATTGTGACGAAATGCTGCCCAAATTTTGACAGCCACATTCCGATAGATTTTGGCACTTTAGTTATTCCGACAGTTTTTATTTTTTAGACATTCCGATAGAATTTTTGTTTGATATTCCGACAGTTTTTGTTCCACATTACGATAGCTTTTTTTACAACATTACGATAGCTTTTTTTACAACATTACGATGGATTCTCCTTTTACAACATTCCGATAGATATATAACATTAACATTCCGATGGAATTAAGGAATGTCATGCCTACCTGCATGCTTTCACTCCTTTCCCGCCAAATTCAGCTAGTAGGTTGGTTGCTTGAGCAGCTTGCCTGCTAGCTTGTTTATTATTTAGTATTGTTCCGTAATCGTATAGTTTAATCTGAAAGTTGTTCCGATTTTATTTCTGAAAGTCACGTATTTTTAGTTATATTTTTCGTCTAATTTTAGAATCAATATTTTTTCGTAAAGTTCTAGTTTTATCTTTTATTTAGTACCCGCTTTAGCTTTCACCTCGTTTAGCTTTAAAGTACCCACTTAGTTTTATTCTCTCCTTTCATTAAGTAAACTTTATTTTCGAGTCGATAGTTAATTTCTTCGTTTAGTTTTATTTTTATTAATTGTTTTTCTTTAATTCACGTTTTATTATTTATATTGTTTCGTTATTATTAGTTAACTGTTTTTAGTTTATTTTTATTATGTTTCGCTTTTACCTTTTTACTTAGAAATAGATAACCTAACTTCTCTTTTTATTCACCAAAAACAATTGAGTCACACTTTGAACCGGAAATCCATTCGATTAGACACCAAGAAAATGAACTTTTTAACTGAGTAAAAACCTAATATTACAACCCTAATTTGGGCGCTGACAAGAACAAATTCAGCGCTGACAGGAACAAATTCAACGCTGAAAGGAACAAAAGCAGCGCTGAAAGCTCCAAGTTTGGTATGAAAATTGTGACAATCCGTCAATTTACGATTGATATTTTATTCTCAATATTTATTTGAAAACATTATTTTAATGATACAATATGAACTCAGTTATTTTTGGGAAGAAATTTGGATTTACGTCTTGAAGTAGCATCGACTACGTCTAAACCGGAGGATTCAACGTTACGTGCTTACGTTTACATACACCGTCCTTGGTGACAGTCCGACATTTCAGAAATAAATTTATCCGTGAATATTAATTTGGAGTTTTAAATTTGTGTTAGTTCATAAACTCACAAATTTACGAGAAGAGACTAGGACTTACGATTTTATTTTAACGTCCTTTACGACTAAACCGGAAACCCTAGGATTACGTATTTACGTTTTCGAACTCCGTTTTTGATGAGACAATTTTTATTGGATTCGTTTTGTGACGTCGATTCATAATTTATAAAAACGTTTTTCGTAAAATGACCCGAGGGCACGCAAATCGAGGAAACTAGAATCGAGGAATACCCGTAAATAAATGGGATGAGACAAGTGGGACACTTGTCCCACCCCACTCACAAAACCGGCCCAAATTACACCTCAACACCTTTAGGTGTCAAGTTTTAGTTAAACTATCTACACATGTCCATTTTAGCTTCAAGTTGAAGCTACCTTCCATCAAAACTACTAGCAACTTACCACTTCTTCATTTTCAACATGCAAAACCACTCAACTCTCTCTCTCTCTCACTCACTTATGCCGTCCCATATTACACCCTAAATCACCATCACTTGCTCAAATTTTAACCACAAACATATGTTATAATTAACATATGTTAATCTCCATCCAAAAAGATGAAGATTGGTGCAACTTATAACATCCATGGAGGAGTTTTCATGGTGTCATGGGGCTGATTTTCCACAAGCAGTTGATGAAGATTGGAGTTCTTGAAGATGGTGTTGGCTAAGCACAAGTTTCTCCATCAAAAACCATGCCAAACTCATAACCTACATCAAGTTGGTGGTATAAAGATTGTCCTCCTCAACTTCTTGTTATTTTGATTATGTAAACATGTATTTTATTTCCTATTGTATATATTTATGATGATTATATGATGATAAAAATGTTATGTGGGGATTTGTTGTTGATAATCATGGATAAAAAGGTGAAAAACCATAAGAAACAAGGTTAAAATCTTGGTTAAATTTGATGGCTGTATAAAACAGTAAAGAAGTAAGTCATAAACTGATAAAATGATGAAGTAGAATAGATTTACAGTAAGCTATGGGTCTTGTACACATGTGAGAGTTGGCCATGCAATGGAATCAAAATAATGAGTGAGATATGATCAAAACAAGTTTAGGGTATAAATTTGAAGTTACTGTTTTGGACGATTTTTAGAAAATACTTAAAGGATGATTCAACAGTAGCTATAGAGGAGTTAAATGTAGCACATATCATATAGTTTATGTGATAAAAATTTGAGCTTCTATCTCCATGTAGAACTCAAAATATGGCAGTTTTGGTAAAGATGAAGTTAAAAATCAGATTTTTGGAAATTAAAGAATAATACTATTATATAAGCACTCACATTTTAATATATAAAATGTAAAATAAAAACCCACTAACTTATAAAACTTATTTATATAAATATATATATAAGGTTAATCAAATGGATAAATTATATAAATGGTGGTGAAATAATGTTTATAAGTAATAAAAACTATAAATATGATTTTTACGACTTTTTCGGCTATTGCCGTAACGTTTTTGTTAAATAAAACTTAGATGGTTGGACCCGTCTAATGAAAACTTTATAAAACTTATATACTGATATATAGACATGTATAACAAGTAAAAACCGATAAAACCCGAACTTTAGGGCATACGGACATTAACGAGCTAAGTAAACATATTGGACTAATACTTGGACTAATAAATGGACTAAATAAGATAAACACCCATAAAAAGAACTTATTGGGCTTAACCCATTTGGGCCCAACTTGAAAGTGTATGTACTGATAATATAAGTACAAAAAGGATTAATACAAGTTAAATAACTTATAATAAGCTTATTGGGCTTAAGACACGTAAACGGGTAGAACTAGTAAACTAATATAAAAGTTATCGACATATAACACTAAAAGGAGTAAACGAGAATATGTAAACCCACTTGATCATCATATATATATAATCATCATATGTATACATACTTGTTATTTTTATAAAGTCATTGGACAAACGTCTAAGACCGAGTATTATTTGTCTAGGTTTCCGTGATTGAAGCACGTACCGTACGTCCGAATTGCCGATCACCCGCCTTCCCATATCAACGTGAGTTCATAGCCTCGCACTCTTTTAAATGTTTTTATAAATGTTTTATAAACCCGCGAGGGAGATAACATGTTAGTTTTTATAAAATAGGACACCATTTGTCCCGATTGTTTGTTTATTGATTTGGACCCGAATGATTGAATGACCCGATTGTATGACCCGATAAATGATTAAAGGACCCGATAGATGAAATTAAATGGATTATTAAAGTTAGGTTATGTCACTAAAAGTCCCATTAGCATGAATTGTGAACTACCGGGATTTGGTAGACGCTTATGCATTTAATAGTACTATTTGGGGACGATCACCCCAGTTCGCGCCTTGACGGTTGATCCCCGTCGTGCCACATTGATTGGTAAGCGAATTTATGTATGAGAAGATTTCCATAGCGTGACCTTTGTGACGACACGCTACTTTAGATGGGCAAAATTCGTATCGGGTTAGCTACCCGTTTTGGTTTAGTAAGGTAACAATGTCATGCGGCTTGTAATAATCCAAATTAACGAAATACTAATAGACGCTCCGAATTACGATGTATTGCCTGACTAGCAATACAGGGTCATACTATTGATATTATGTTTGTGTTTTGGTTTTCATAACCATATTCGTATAACGGTTTTATTTTCATACAACGTCGTAAGACGTATTGTATGACATTTTTACGACATTGGCTCGTATAATGATTTTTATTTAATCTATACAACGTTGCAAAACGTATTGTATAGTGTTTTTAATGACAATGATTCGTGTGATGATTTTTAAGGCAAATGCCTATATTATGATTTTCGATAAGGATTTATATAAAATGACTTTGGCTATTTTATGGCCTATTACAAAGATTTGTATAAAATGATTTTGGCTATTTTACGGCCTATTACAATGATTTGTACGAATTGATTTTTGGTACTAATTTTATACCAAAGTTATATTGATGGAATTTATTAAACTCTATGAATTCACTCGGCGTTATCGCTGACCTTTTCTTTTAACATGTTTTATCTCAGGTACTTGAAGGTAATTCTCGGGAAGACAACAAGAATTCATGGCCCGCACCTAAACTATATTTTTCCATTCAAATACTTTGTAAAACTTTGTATGAAATATAATGACTTGGGACCGATGTAACTTTGATATTTATGAATGGAAATGATTTAATATTAAACGACGCGATTTTTATGCGTTGTCTATGATGTGAGTAATGTGCTATGCCGTAACACCAACTAGTCTTCCGCTGTACTAAGTTGTATAAATTTGGGGGTGTTACAGTTTGGTACCAGAGCTCTCGTTATAGAGAACGAAAGATTTTTAAAACCAAGGTTTTGAATAAAACATTTCAAAATCTTTTAACTATAAACATTTTTCTAAAAATGTCTAAAAATCTTTTGACTATAACGGTGCCGAAGAATTCCCGAGTTACCGACAAGGCCAAGACTGAGAAGTGTTATTTTAATATATATATATATACTTGGATTATATATATATATGATGTAAATTGATTACATGATTGTTTGATGATTATTTTGATTTTTATACGAGGTATTTATACGACGTAGATTGTCACAAGTAACCCTAAATCCCCTAGTAAATTAATCGAAGATATTCTCGTAGGAATTCTAGCTATCCTAGATCTAAACCAAGTTGTGGATATTTATGATCCCAACAAATTGTTGATATTCGTAGAAATGTAGATAGTAGTTGATTGTGATATTGAAGAGGAATTGGCGAGATTAAATCTGATATCGATGTCATGACGATCTTTTCTTATAGAGTGGAGTTTGACAAAATGTTACCACCTAGAAAGATGTCATCTGATTCGTTGTCATCCAATTCTTAAATTGAAATCGAAAGGGTGAATGTTGCACTTGAGGCTGTTATTGGAACCATTACCCAAAAGCCTCATGCCACTAATACCTTTCCGAGAAGTCTAGTTGAATGATCAAGTCATTTCGTATTAATGACTCATTTGATAATTGTTGTTGTAAGAGCTAATAGGATTGGAAATTAAGTGTTGATTCATATTGAGATTGTATTGCCTTTACAAGGTCGAAGAATAAGGTTGTAAGTATTGGAATATGAGATTATTAATAGAAGTCATTAAGTTATTTGATTGAAATATGAGGTTTTAAATGATTGTAGGTCCGTGTTAAGGGTTGTTCCTAGGCCATTGTCAACTAATGAGGATGCCTAGTGTCCAAGAAATTAATTGAAGAAATCTTCTTCTGAATTGAGACCGATGGATCTTCTGGGACATGTGGAACACCTAATGACTCTTGTAGATTAGTATTCCTTGTGGTATCTTTTAAATATCCCTAACTTAACTGAGATATCAGTTGGTAGGATGAGTTCTGAGAATTGTATGACATAGTGACACGTAATGTGTTACGATACAATTTTGACTTGTTTGTGATTAATAAAAAGACTACCTTTGATTGCTAAATTCTACATGTATCGATGATATCTATCTTTTATTGCTTCATCCTAATGCTCGCATTAGTGATGCAACCATTGAACAAGTACTCATCTTGATTTGAGTTACGTTTTGGATTATTCTTCCTGAGTGCCATCGAGGTCATGAACCTCATGATTATTTGGCTAAGCTCATTTCCTATCATATCGTAGTTAATTCCTGGTAAACAAGCTTTCATCACTCTTTTGCAGATCACACCTTGTTTTTATAAAATTAAAACGGTATCCTTTGAGAAAATTTTATCACAATAAGGATTATTCAAAGTGAGATTTATAAGTGATTGTTATCAAAATAAAGATGTTTATGAAACCCTTTGGAAAACTTAATTGTTTCCATGACAAAGAAAATATTTGTAAATTTATTCTTGATTCTTATCTAAGAATTAAGCATGAAAATGATTTTACTATACACATGGATGATAAAATTTTGACGAACTGAGTATTGCATCGTTAATCTTGAAATTGTATATAGTTGCGCGCCTACATACAATTTGGAATGGACTATGCAAGACTGATTAGTAGTCACCATAAAACTGATTAATAAACACTAAATTTTCTTTGAAGATTGTGAAAGATTAAATTTTATGAAATCTGCAAGAAGTGAAAAATAAGGACATAGTGTTAGGGACACCTACATATGTGCCTGTAGCATCTATTCTTCTGAGTTGAATTTACTCATCTGTGGAAATTGTCTTACTTGACAATTGACAATTCTTTCTTGTCCAATTCTCCCGTAGTAAGATTCTTAGGAAAAGTATCTGATTACCGAGTGTTGATACCCGACTGGATGTATCGACGTTCCTGTCATTTCTTTTGATTTGATTTCATTTGAATGACCTGGGCAACGATCCGAGGAGCTTTCGAATGCGTACTCTAATCATGAAAACATGGGATATATTCATATTCGTTAAATGTTTTCGTCCGAATCTGATTTGAAATTCTCTCGCGTAGATTATGCGTTGACCTTACTCTTTAGATGGTAGTTGTGTCTCCATATATCCTTGAATTTGTGAAGGATTATGAGTTCTTATTAGTCTTTTGAGAAGTTCACATCTTATCGACGGCAATGGAACTGAAAAGTTGATAATGCCGGTAGAATGGATTGATTGATGATGACATGACGATATTGTCTTAATTGATGGGAACTCGAGCAGAATTCCCCTAAAAAGATAAGATGTTGATTATCAAAAGTGATATAAATAATTCTTGGTGGATGACGATATCCTATATTGGGAATTGAAATTATATTGTGAATGATTGTGAACTAGTTATAGATATTATAATCTAGAAGAACCTGATATGAATGTATTAAAAGATAATTCAGTTATTTGAAACTTTAGTAAGTATTTGTTAATGAATTACCTAAACTATCGCCATTAAGGCAAGTTGAAATTGGTATTGATTATATTTCCGGTGCTGCACTTGTGGCTTGTGTACTGTACGTCAGCACCATCTAAATTAAAGGAATTACCGTACAACTGAGAAAGTTGTCGGAGAAAGATTTTATTATACCAAGCCTGTCATCCTGAAGAGCTATGGTGTTATCTTTCCTTATATTTATAGATTACTGTGACTGAGTAAATTGACAATCGAAAACGATATCCATAACTCGAAATGGAAGAATTGTTCGATCATTTACAAGGTTCTAGCAGATTTGATCCATGGCATGGTTATCATCAACTTCGAATCCGCGAAGAAGATTATTTATTCCAATCACTACATCCGGTACTTGTAATGAATATTATGAGTTTCACGTGATGTCGTTTGGATTGACCAACACACATGTAGCATTCATAAATTTGGTGAATCACGTGTGTAGGCTGTAAATTGATAAATTCATGCTCGTGATCATTAAGGACTATATATTTGTTTATAAGAATAAGAATGAGTTAATAATTATTCATAGATTGCCCTGAATTGGCTGAATAATGAAAACCTATACCTTAAATATTTAACACGTGATTAAAGACTTGAACCTTTATATGATTTAACCGTGTGATTAATAGATAATGGAAGCTATATTGACTTTCCAAAGATTAGAACCATTAACGCTTAGGGATTAAAAACTTAATCCTTTACATAAAATGACCATTGGATTAATAATGGTAAGATGTATACATATAGACTCTTCAAAAATTAAGAGCCCTTTTAAGACTTTGAGTTATACTAAAAAGAAAATGGAAATATGTTTTGACAAATGTTTTAATAAAGGTTTTTAAAGGGATTATTCCCTTATACACAAACCATTTAACTAAACTTTTGTTTAGGGGTAAATGTTTGTGTATACCTCAAGATAACTTAAGAAAGAATTTTGAATGAATATGGTTATGATATTTATTTCATTAGGGAAGAGAACGTAATTACTGACGCATAATATAGAAAGAATATCTGAGTGAATTGTGGACATGATAATTATATCATCATGAGAAGTGAATATAGATACCGACGCATTATGTATAAAGGATAAAGAATCCATTAGGACATGTTCCTTAATAATGAAGGTGCAAAATAAATTGCCGAACGATTTAAAATAAACGATGTTTGTAAAAAGGATGATATAGATAATAAAAGGAGTTCACGACTAATATGAATCATTAAAATTGAGAAGCCGATAGCATTAAATATTTTAAAGACCACATGTGATTGTCTAAATATGGAGGATTGTGAGATAGAGTTACGTTGGAATTTGTAAGTATAAGTATTATATGTATGCCATTTCTGACTAAAAGTATCTTTGTCTGAAGAAGTTGTACTAATGGCAATCATGAAGGCAGAGATTGCCTCATACATTAGTAAACGTCTAGCTATTGCAAAGGTCATCATCTGAATTTGATTCGATTTGGGTCATCGTCGACAGACTGACCAAATCTGCTAATATCATTCCCGTTAATGATAAATGCAAAAGAGTTGTGTAAACATCGTGTGCTGTATCGATCATCTCTATCAAGATCCTTGATTCGCATCAAATTTCTTGAGATTTGCTCAGAAGTCATTGTGAACGAATCTTGATGAGAATACTATGTACCACCCCAAATCGAAGGGACGAGGTAAAGTAACGATACAAAATACTATAAGTGTTGTTTTATGTTTGAATGATTGACCTTTGGTAATAGACCGTATAATCGTTTTCCTTTGGAGAGATTACCATTGATAATCATCGTAATAGGACTGAGATCGAATCTTGTTAGGATCTAAATCTTAGAGCATCCGTAAGCAAGAGTTGAGATGAAGACACCCGACATACACCCATTGTGAGTTGGACATGTCTCTTAGGTTTAAGGTTTCCTATGATGGCGAACCTATCCTTGCATAATACCCGACCCGCGAGATCTGAAATGATTGTTGAAATTTGGATTTGATTATTGATTGCCGATAGTGGGCAAGAGGTTATGTGAATGAGAAATATAGACCTTGAAGTGCCAAATGGGTAGCGAAGTTATGCCACAATTTTTAACCTTGGAAAGATGAATTCATGATCTGACAAATCATGGGATATAAGTCCCCATTGTATGGGACCATTGAAATGATGTAAAAGTTGGGATTGAAAGGCATATAAGCTGGATCTACCCTAGGACTTCAAGAACCGCGTGAATTATGTTTCGTAAATCGAACTTGATGGAATATCTATCAAGTGAGAATCTGATTCTTCTTAATAAAGCTTAGATCGGCGAAAAGTTGCATTCATCAGAAACCCGTGAACATCATGGATAGAGAAAGTAAGTCAACATTAAGTCTGATCTTATTCCCGTAGTTATGTCTGCTGAAACTCGCGTATTGTAATGAATTGCACTTGTGAGAAAAGACCGAATGTGGAGGAAATACCCACATGGCTTTAACTCTATAAGAAGCGAGTAGTAAGGTCAGATGATCTTTGAGGACAAAGATCCTGTTTAGGGTTAAATGCTGTGACAATCCGTCAATTTACGATTGATATTTTATTCTCAATATTTATTTGAAAACATTATTTTAATGATACAATATGAACTCAATTATTTTTGGGAAGAAATTTAGATTTACGTCTTGAAGTAGCATCGACTACGTCTAAACCGGAGGATTCAACGTTACGTGCTTACGTTTACATACACTGTCCTTGGTGACAGTCCGACATTTCAGAAAATAAATTTATCCGTGAATATTAATTTGGAGTTTTAAATTTGTGTTAGTTCATAAACTCACAAATTTACGAGAAGAGACTAGGACTTACGATTTTATTTTAACGTCCTTTACGACTAAACCGGAAACCCTAGGATTACGTATTTACGTTTTCGAACTCCGTTTTTTATGAGACAATTTTTATTGGATTCGTTTTGTGACGTCGATTCATAATTTATAAAAACATTTTTCGTAAAACGACCCGAGGGCACGCAAATCGAGGAAAATAGAATCGAGGAATACCCGTAAATAAATGGGATGAGACAAGTGGGACACTTGTCCCACCCCACTCACAAAACCAGCCCAAATTACACCTCAACACCTTTAGGTGTCAAGTTTTAGTTAAACTATCTACACATGTCCATTTTAGCTTCAAGTTGAAGCTACCTTCCATCAAAACTACTAGCAACTTACCACTTCTTCATTTTCAACATGCAAAACCACTCAACTCTCTCTCTCACTCACTTATGCCGTCCCATATTACACCCTAAATCACCATCACTTGCTCAAATTTTAACCACAAACATATGTTATAATTAACATATGTTAATCTCTATCCAAAAAGATGAAGATTGGTGCAACTTATAACATCCATGGAGGAGTTTTCATGGTGTCATGGGGCTGATTTTCCACAAGGAGTTGATGAAGATTGGAGTTCTTGAAGTGGTGTTGGCTAAGCACAAGTTTCTCCATCAAAAACCATGCCAAACTCATAACCTACATCAAGTTGGTGGTATAAAGATTGTCCTCCTCAACTTCTTGTTATTTTGATTATGTAAACATGTATTTTATTTCCTATTGTATATATTTATGATGATTATATGATGATAAAAATGTTATGTGGGGATTTGTTGTTGATAATCATGGATAAAAAGGTGAAAAACCATAAGAAACAAGGTTAAAATCTTGGTTAAATTTGATGGCTGTATAAAACAGTAAAGAAGTAAGTCATAAACTGATAAAATGATGAAGTGGAATAGATTTACAGTAAGCTATGGGTCTTGTACACATGTGAGAGTTGGCCATGCAATGGAATCAAAATAATGAGTGAGATATGATCAAAACAAGTTTAGGGTATAAATCTGAAGTTACTGTTTTGGACGATTTTTAGAAAATACTTAAAGGATGACTCAACAGTAGCTATAGAAGAGTTAAATGTAGCACATATCATTTAGTTTATGTGATAAAAATTTGAGCTTCTATCTCCATGTAGAACTCAAGATATGGCAGTTTTGGTAAAGATGAAGTTAAAAATCAGATTTTTGGAAATTAAAGAATAATACTATTATATAAGCACTCACATTTTAATATATAAAATGTAAAATAAAAACCCACTAACTTATAAAACTTATTTATATAAATATATATATAAGGTTAATCAAATGGATAAATTATATAAATGGTGGTGAAATAATGTTTATAAGTAATAAAAACTATAAATATGATTTTTACGACTTTTTCGGCTATTGCCGTAAAATTAACGTTTTTGTTAAATAAAACATAGATGGTTGGACCCGTCTAATGAAAACTTTATAAAACTTATATACTGATATATAGACATGTATAACAAGTAAAAACCGATAAAACCCGAACTTTAGGGCATACGGACATTAACGAGCTAAGTAAACATATTGGACTAATACTTGGACTAATAAATGGACTAAATAAGATCAACACCCATAAAAAGAACTTATTGGGCTTAACCCATTTGGGCCCAACTTGAAAGTGTATGTACTGATAATATAAGTACAAAAAGGATTAATACAAGTTAAATAACTTATAATAAGCTTATTGGGCTTAAGACACGTAAACGGGTAGAACTAGTAAACTAATATAAAAGTTATCGACATATAACACTAAAAGGAGTAAACGAGAATATGTAAACCCACTTGATCATCATATATATATAATCATCATATGTATACATACTTGTTATTTTTATAAATTCATTGGACAAACGTCTAAGACCGAGTATTATTTGTCTAGGTTTCCGTGATTGAAGCACGTACCGTACGTCCGAATTGCCGATCACCCGCCTTCCCATATCAATGTGAGTTCATAGCCTCGCACTCTTTTAAATGTTTTTATAAATGTTTTATAAACCCGCGAGGGAGATAACATGTTAGTTTTTATAAAATAGGACACCATTTGTCCCGATTGTTTGTTTATTGATTTGGACCCGAATGATTGAATGACCCGATTGTATGACCCGATAAATGATTAAAGGACCCGATAGATGAAATTAAATGGATTATTAAAGTTAGGTTATGTCACTAAAAGTCCCATTAGCATGAATTGTGAACTACCGGGATTTGGTAGACGCTTATGCATTTAATAGTACTATTTGGGGACGATCACCCCAGTTCGCGCCTTGACGGTTGATCCCCGTCGTGCCACATTGATTGGTAAGCGAATTTATGTATGAGAAGATTTCCATAGCGTGACCTTTGTGACGACACGCTACTTTAGATGGGCAAAATTCGTATCGGGTTAGCTACACGTTTTGGTTTAGTAAGGTAACAATGTCATGCGGCTTGTAATAATCCAAATTAACGAAATACTAATGGACGCTCCGAATTACGATGTATTGTCTGACTAGCAATACAGGGTCATACTATTGATATTATATTTGTGTTTTGGTTTTCATAACCATATTCGTATAACGGTTTTATTTTCATACAACGTCGTAAGACGTATTGTATGACATTTTTACGACATTGGCTCGTATAATGATTTTTATTTAATCTATACAACGTTGCAAAACGTATTGTATAGTGTTTTTAACGACAATGATTCGTGTGATGATTTTTAAGGCAAATGCCTATATTATGATTTTCGATAAGGATTTATATAAAATGACTTTGGCTATTTTATGGCCTATTACAAAGATTTGTATAAAATGATTTTGGCTATTTTACGGCCTATTACAATGATTTGTACGAATTGATTTTTGGTACTAATTTTATACCAAAGTTATATTGATGGAATTTATTAAACTCTATGAATTCACTCGGCGTTATCGCTGACCTTTTATTTTAACATGTTTTATCTCAGGTACTTGAAGGTAATTCTCGGGAAGACAACAAGAATTCATGGCCCGCACCTAAACTATATTTTCCCATTCAAATACTTTGTAAAACTTTGTATGAAATATAATGACTTGGGACCGATGTAACTTTGATATTTATGAATGGAAATGATTTAATATTAAACGACGCGATTTTTATGCGTTGTCTATGATGTGAGTAATGTGCTATCCCGTAACACCAACTAGTCTTCCGCTGTACTAAGTTGTATAAATTTGGGGGTGTTACAAAAATGCCACAACTAGCTGTTGTCAGACCTTATGTTAGACCATATAAACAAAGATACTTGGTTAGTAAGGGTCAAGGGTCTAAAGCATCATCCCACATAACTTGGAAACCTAAACACGAGCAAAACTCTAATTTTAATGGTATTTCAATGACTTGCAATAGATTTAAATATCTTGAGAAGGTCATTACTAGACTCATAGGAACAAATTGGGTGATTAGGTCACAAAGGGATGAACAGGGATTTGTGGTAAAGAATAAGACCACTCTAGTTGAACAACTAGACAGATCCAAGTCTGACAAAGCTTGGATCTCCAAAGAAAACTAATTTGTTTTCTTTTTGAGCAGCCTATCCAAAAGCAGGTTAATGATCAAGGATATTGGGATATTGGATGCTCAAGGAACATGCATTGTTGGTCTTTCCACTGTTATTATTTTTCTCTACTGACATGTTATCTCTACCCATTATTGTGGGAAAGGGTAGCCTCTGTTGGTGTGTTTTTGTTGTTTTTGTCTAACTATGCAGGAATGTGGAGCTACATTTGGATCGATACAGAATTACAAACTTTTATTTATGATGGTTGGAATGTTTACATTCCTATCTTGAAATAAAGTTTTGTTTCTGCACATATAATGATGTGTATGCTTCTGTTAAGGGGAGGTAAACCTTTATGTTTTGGGTACTCTTAGAGCACTCTTGCACAATTCTAGATTGTGTCCACTGGTGAGTGGGGGTTAGAAATAATGAAGGCTCTTTCCTTATGAAATTGTTGGAATTTCTAAACCTCGAGGCACTGTAGCATGCACGTTTTCAATCAAACATGCATGCTGCCAAGACTTTTGACCTAGAATTGGGTGTGGTCGTATGGGTGACTTGGGGTAGATATATTTTTGAGCTTACTTGGGGAGTTGCAAAGGTTTTATATGAGTTAACTTTCTCTTTGGGGCATTTGTGAACAAAGGACTCTAGAGTTCATGTGTGTCTATCATGCTTTTGCATGAGTGTATGCATGAATAGTGTTTGTCACTCTTGCTTATTAGAGACTGGTTAATTTCCTTAGGATTACTACCTTTGTTTGTGTTTTAACTAAAGGTTTTTACATTCTCAAGTCCATTTTATGTTATGAAATCTTAGCTGGTGTCATTTATAAACTTCTTTATAGACCCAAAACATTTCATCACCCTTTCATTTTTAAGAATGTTTGGAAATCTGGAAGCCTAATGATCATTGAGATGTTTTTACTAGTGATTGACATCTAGTAGCAGCAGAGATCACTTTCACAAGGGTGTATAGTGTTATGGAGATGGTTGAGACTATTGGCACTAGCTTTAATGCAGGTCAAGTCAGTCTTATCATCAGTAAGTCCATTTCCATGTCCTATGAATCAACATTGAGGATTTATTTCCCGAATGTGGATGAGGACAGTATGAAACCTTTGACAATAATTGAATTGACGAAAATCTGTATTAGCTTGCAAAAGCAAAATACAGAACTGGTACAAATTGTCAAGGATCATTGTTTTGAATTGATAGACTTGTTGTTTTGGAAGCTGATATAAAGCCATGGAGGATATTCATAGTTCTGTCCTTTGATACTAATCTTGGAGAGGAGTCTTAAAAGGGGAGGAGTAATTGAGTTTGAGTGACAAAAGTTATAAAAAAAGGCTCCAAAGACTCTATAGGTAACTGAAGAAGCTTGTTGTTATAAGATGTATTACAGAAGATGATTAAGATCAAGTTTGAGTGTTGACTTTTTGAGGTTTATTCATACTCAAATTCAAGGATAGAGCATGTTTGTAAGAATCCTCTCTATATGTTTTATTTTATTCAGAAACTTGATTACTAGAGTAGATATCAAGTTTAGGGGAGGATTGTTGGGAATAAAATTAGCTAAGTCACTAGAACGCTGACAAGAGGAAATTGGACGCTGACAAGAGTAAACGAGGCACTGACAGATGAGACGCTGATAAGAATTATCAAGGCGCTGACAAGAAGATTCTTAACACAACGGCAAGGACTAAATCTGCCAATGATGAATTCTTCAAGCTGGTTGACAAAATATGAAGATAAGAATTCAGAATATATTCTTAAATGTTTAAAAGATTTAGTCAATAAGTTATTTGAGTATGTTTATCTTGTGTTTCTTCCTAAAATAGTTTATCTTAGCTTTTTGTACAAGGCTCCTTAACCTATAAAAGGAGGCCTTAGGGTTAGACATAATACACACCTCTTACACACCTCTTCCACATATTTCACAAACACCTTGTTAATGGTTATTGTTCTAATTCCGCTTTGATTATGTTAATCATATGAACAATGGTCATTCCTAGTAGCTAAAAGATCGAGGAAACCAAAGTTTCCACAATGCTAGGAAGGGTATATATAGTCCACCCACATGCATGCTTGTTTATGGACTATATTGTTTGGGTCGGGCTTTCCTTTTAGGCTTTAGTTACTTATGAACGAACTTTAGCTTAAATTTAAACCCGTAAAACACGACTAACCTACTACCTATTACACCGTTCTAAAATACGATACATAATAAGCATATGATCGAACATTCTTGTTTGACTTAATATTTTGAGGCTAACAATCTCCCCCAATGAGAGGTCATTACCCTTTATGAGAGGTCATTACCTTTGGTCATTTTGATATTTGTAGAGATTACTAATCTCGCCATAAATGAGTCTTGAACGTGTAATAGTAGTCTTGTTCCTTCATGCTGTGATCTTTGAGCCTTTGTCGTTGTCTTTTGATCTTAAGATCTTCAAATCATCCTTGACTTGTCTCTGCCATCTTGCTATCTTGTGTCTTCATCCACATACTCACACTATTACTTCTTGAATATGGCTCTAGGCATGAGTATGTGGTTTTGAATCTTTGACTTTGCTGAGTACACCGTAACGCCACCTTCTCGAGACAAAACATAGACATGGACTGAATGGCTTTAACATTCGTCCTAAATCGGTAGCGTTTTACCTCCGGTCGGTGAAGACCGTTATACGATATTAAATATCGTACCTGTGATAGGTAGATCAATTAAGAATCTCCTTGACAGGGTTTTGCTGTTGTACTAGTCGTTCTCTTTACTCGACCGTCTCAAGCAAGACTGCGAACATAAAGAGTAAATCAATTGGATAGATATCCGCTTGATTATTCGTCAATTCAAATTCCTGGAACAATTTTGATTCATTAAGAATCTTACCATTGTTGCTTTCCAGTTGACATAAGCTTGATTCATAAAGAATCTCGCAAGTCACCTACTGATTTTAGTGTTTTACTACTCTTTAAGAAAAGAGCGTAAATAGCGGAAAGTATTAAATACGACGGTTTAGGAAAACCGTGTACTAATGACCCAATGAGGTGAAAGTTCGTTTCCCAAGGAGGTATATGTGTGTGAAAAGCTTGTTAATGATTTGAGATTAATACTAAAAGAAAAAAGAGATGAGAAAAGAGAATGACGGATACGTTAAAATTATACTACGACGACTAAATTAAAAACCGTAAAAAGCGACAAAATAAAAATTAATTCTAAATATTCCAAAAAAATTACCAAAATTCAATAAAAATAAACTAAGAGTATACAAATGATCAAAACTTTTTCAAACCTTTTAATTAATTAAATATTAATTTTTAAATGCTAATTAAAGCCCTAAAAATCCAAATAATTATTAAAAAGCCCAAATAAAGATTTTTCACTTTGTAAACCTCAAAAATGACTAAATTAGAATAAAAACTATTTTTATGAAATTTTAAACTAAGGAAAACTATTTTTAAATGATTAAAAACTATTAAAATATTAAAATAATTCTAAAAATTAAGAAAATGATACTAAAATTAATCTAAGAGTTTTAAAAATCCTAACTTAATGTATTTGACCTAAGAAAAATATAAAAGTTGCAAAAAAGTGAAAATTGAAATTTAATAATAAAATAATATTAAAATAATATTAAAAATCCAAAAATTATATAAAAATCCTAAAAACTTGCAAACTAGTTTATTTTAAACTAAATAAACAGAAAATGAAAGTGAAATTACCAAAATACCCCTAATGGGCCCCCAAATGGGCTAAAACTAAAACAGACCATATGAAATGGGCTTTTTGGCCCAATAAGATGAAACTTAACCAAATAAGATGAAAATCACTAGTCTGACTTAAAATTCAATTCTAAACACAAAAGTCTGAAGGCCCAAAAGCTAAATGTGAGCTTATCACAGCTTAATAGAACAACAGCTTATTCTTAATGGAATTTTTGGCCCATTAAGCTATAAGCCAATGCCATAAGCTCAAATTTGACACACAACCTTCTTTTGAGATGCCTAAGAGATCTGTGAAAAGAAATTTCCAATAAGCTCAACCAATAAGTCAGAAATAAGCAAAGTAAAAATTCATTAAAAGACAAATAGTCGACTTGGAGTTCTAGACCACCTCAGACCTTGATACAAGTTGCAAAAGACTCTAAATGACTTAATTAAGACAAATCAACAAAGAAAAGTTCAATAAGCCAAGTCAAATAAGATGAATAAGCTGATAAGCACTTATGTAAAAGTCAAAGTAATTGGTTTTTTAGTCAAAGTTCAAAGTCAACCCCTCAAATGCTCCAGAATGAAAAAATTGGTCAAATAAGGAACACCTATTACAAAATTAAAGTTGTTGCAGGTTTAAATAAGCTAGAACAGCTTATTGATATGCTATCCCAAAAATAACACTAGCAGCAAGGGGAAAGGAGTTCCCACTGCTTTGACTATTTGACTTGCAAATTTAGAGAGATCCAGTAGGATTCAACGGAAAACAAAGTCACCCTTACAACTAGTGAGTTGTAAGGAGTCAATATCAAGCAAGAAATCACAAATTGATCCAGTCAATAATCACAGAATAAGAAAACAGTCACCAGATATGATACAGACTTTGAAATAAGCAGTTATGAACAAATAAGTAGTTTAAGCATGAATAAGCCAACCAAAATGAACCATATGCATACACAAACTATAATAACGTCCAATAAGCACAAATAAAATAGTTTCAAACACTGATTCAATGATTAAAGGCAGATTCAAGCACAAGTAGTTGACTAATGAACAAATGGTTACCCAAAAATCCTTTTGCTGATCTAAATGACCACAAATCCAATTTCAAACCTTAAAATCCCTTTCCCATGTTGTATTAACTTAAATTTAACTCTTTTTAACCCTAGTCTACCCTTAGATCTAGGTGTCCCCAAAATTTTAGCCAATATTACCAAGTAAAATAGATTTTATAGCCCTTTAATGGATTGAGGTTATTCAAACAAGTAAGCTTGCAGATAAACACCAAATAACACTTAAGGAACAATAACAAACATAAAACAACACAATACAACCACTCAAGTTAACTCAAACCCTGAATAAGCAGTTAACCCAAACACCCCTTTGTAAATTGATTTCTCAAATTTGCAAAGGACTTGTGTGATTTAACCCACAAACCAGGCTCAAATCAACTTAGTATCCATAAACAAACCTCAATACACAATATCCAACCACAAAAACACACAATCATAGACAAATACTTAGATTCACCAAAATTCATACAAAATTCAGAAAAATAAAAGGGTTTAGAGAATCAAACCTCCAAGATGTACATCCACACCTTGGATTGTTTGAGCTTACGTACTAGCTAAACAAGCACCAGCTTCCTTGTACCTGCTAAGAACAACAAACACCAAAGATGAACACAAAACATATTATGACTTGATTTTTGAAAACAAGAGTTTAATCATTAAAACCTTTCCTCAAAATCAGTCAAACATATTAATGGAACTCAGACTTTAGCTAATCAAACACCAAACTTTCATAAAACACAAAAGGAAATCACAATTTTCAGAAAACCAAACTTTTATTTCATAAAAAGGAATTACAAAGTCTTAGCTAAAATCTGGAACAAAGGGACTCTCACATGTTGAGGTCTCCTTTTATATACTACATAGATGATTCTAGAAGGAAAAATACATCAGAAACCCTAGCTATGAATTCTCGAAAATGCCCTTGAGTGCTTGATGGTGTGTTAAGGTTGTGAGCTGTCCAAATGAATCCTAGTTGTTCATTTTTGCTTTGGGGCCAAGTAAGGAGTGTGGGACGTTGATCTTGCCACGTAGCTTTGCTTGGAAAGGAGGGTGTCACATGATTGGTGGACGGGTGAAAGGGGGTGGGGTCCTTGGTGAGTGGGTGTGAGAATTTGGGCGTGGGAATGATTCGTGTGAGGGTTAATTATGTTTTGGTTAAGTCAATTGGGAATAACCCTTTGACTGGTAAAAGTAAAATCTGGGTGATGAATGGTAAATAGTAACTATTTTGATCCGGTTTTGGTGGATTGGGGATGTGTTTGGCGCAAAATATATTTGAATGTTCCATTGTGGCAACTTTAGTCCTCAGCCTTTGGAAAAACTTGTATAACAAGTTTATTTTTGTTTTAAACTCGTTTCCTTTGTATTTCAAGTTTCTGAATTTAGATTTTGGCCACAAAATGTTTTGGAAAAAGGATTTAGGGCTTTTTCAACTTTGGTATAATTACAAATTCAGTCCTTTTGATATTTAATTCATTTTTAAAGGACTAGAAGTGTAATATTCTTGAACTTCAAGGGCTTCTTTGGATCTTGGACTTCATGAAGGACCATTCTTGACATTTTGGATTTGTTGAAGGACTAATCTTGCCAAATCTTCAAAGATGAAGGACCTTTTTGTAATTTTGACAAACTTAAGGGACCAAACTTGTAATTATGAATATACAAGGGTATTAAGTGTCATTTCTTCATAAATTAGGGATCAATCTTGTACATCTTCAAGTCTTCAAGGGTTTTTCTTTGATAATTCACAAATTAGGGCCCGGTTCATTGTGTGGCTTCATTTCTCGTGTTTGTTTTTCCTTGTTTCTTGTGATCTTTTGTCTTTTTCACGATATCCATACCTAAAATACACAAGTAAACAACACAAGCATATATATGGTATTTTATGACATTTTTATGCATTTAAAGCCCGAAAAGAACGATGAGATCATGTATAAATGCCATCTCATCACTCCCCCATACTAAACCATTGTCGTGCCCTCACGTAATGCTAGAATAAAGTATTTAAGCATTTCCAAATTACAATTTTATTATCCTTTATTGAAAAGTAAAACTTGCAACAATACTATGAAGATGTGTAAAGACATAATGTATGATTTTCATCACGAAAGTGACTTTTAGGGTCAATGAATAGAAACAAGTGAATGTCTCATAGAGTAAAGTTCATCATTCTTGATTGTCATACATCCCATGCTAAGTACAAAAAGGAGATCATTGTTGGTACAAGTCACGATGCTGACACTACTCGTACGTCCAAATTGTGTAATACTTTTTCTCCCGGCAATCCTAGTTATTATAAAAAGAAAAGGTTTCTGGAATTTTTTAACTATTTGTCATGGATCACAAGTGATTCATATTGACTTATTTGAGTATTAATTAGTCCGAAAATAAAGTAGCACGATTTAATCGATAGTTAGCGGTAGGACAAAATCTTTTAAAACGGCTTCTCGTGTATCTCCTTAAGTTCATATCTTGGTATAACTCGTTTCACGATTTGAGACCTTTCTCGGACCGATATTTGGCATGTACTTCATACTTCAAATCTTGGGAAGACGTTCTTGAAATTATGGTCTTTTCTTCATATTTTGGAATTTCTTCACTTGACGTTTTTAAGAGATTCTTCATACTTGGACCACGACTTCATCATTTTTCTTCAATCTTTATTTTGGATTTTGATATACAACGATCCGCCTCCTTTTAGGACTTAGATATATTTATCCACATACCTTGTTAGGGTCTTTTTGGATAGACTTTCTCCATGATCTTTAGGGGAGTAATTGCTTTTCGTCATATGTCTAGATCCTTCATATTGATTTTGGAATAATGATATTTCACATCATCTTGGATCTTTAGCAACAAAATAGAGCTCTTCATGCCTTGTTAGGGCCTTTTTGGATCTTCACCAATGTTCGCATCCCGTTTCAATAAGTTATGCCTTGGCTATAAACTCTATTCAACCCCGAGCAACTTTTAAACGATCTTGTGCTAGAAGCTAAGTAACCTTTCAAATCGTACGACCTTACTTATTGCAATTATTTTTATTCCTAATGCATTGATCTTATGGGAGAAAAAGCCACAATTAAAAACATATGAGTTTTTGAAAGAACATTTTCATGTTCTACGTTTAGCATGATCACTTGTCTAACTCTATCACTTCTCGTTCTTCACTATTTAAAGACCTCTAATTAAAGAGACTCGTGAATACTTAGCCATGCAAGTAAATATTAAGCCAAATTTGGATTACCTTTCATTAAGACTATATCAAATCGAAGCTTTGGGTTTTCAACCCACCTATAGAATCTTGCACTTTATTAGAGTTTTTCAAGTTTAGAGAATGCACTTTATAGTTCCCTTGATAAGTGACTTTCTAGGATCAATTATAGGAACTTGCGAAAAGTTCTTGTTCTTAACCCGAATGAGCTAAGACTTTCGCGTTTTAAAGTTCCCTATATAAAAGTCTAGCAAAACTTGATTCGAGCGGGTTAAGGAATGCAAAGGGCTCCAAATGCCCATCAAGTAAAAAATTAACTCTTATTCTACCCATCAGAAAATATACATTCGTGTCTTAAAAACACTTACGAAAACTAAGAAAAATTTTAAAATTGGGCCATTTTTAGCCTTATTAGCAACAAAACAAATCAAAACATTGAAAGTTGGAAAACGTGAGGGCGTAGCAAAGCAAGTATCTATTCACCCACATACTAAAATTAAACATTATCCTCAATGTTTCGAGTCTAAAGGTGGAGCACCCCCATACTAGAGACGAAGAGTCGAATGCTTATGTAGGATGTTTACACACGAACCAAACACGTAAAGTCTTGAACTTTATGTATCAAAATGAAGAGATGACGAACTTGGATCAAGAACAAGTATATAGATGATGAAGAACTAATAGATATAATAAAGTAGATGAAGAACAAACAAAGATTAAACTAAAAAAGAAAGATTAGATTGAGGAAGGAAAAAAGAAAACAAAGATGGTGTTTTTCCTAGTGAGAGAAACAAACACCCATTCTCTCTCTAAGATGAAACAAATGGAAAACACACACACACAAATGAGGTGGAGAAGCCTTTTATACTATGTAGTAAACCTTTAGGAGGCCTTCCTCATGTGTGTTCGGGACTAATTCCTGTTACATAAACATTAATAACTAAGAACTCTCGACACCGTTGAATAGCATATTTCACGAGCTTCGCAACAGTATATTATATGACCATCACTTTATATACGGCTAACAATCTCCCCCTAAGGGGTGGTCATGTAATATGTGACTTCACTACTTTGATGTTGCAGACTTTGAAGCTCGTTGTCTTGAGAGTTCTTGCATAGTTCCTTTCATGACTTGTGATCTTGGATCTTTGATCTTTGCCTTGCCTTGATCTTGAAACTTTGCTAACTTGTGTTCTTGTGTCTTTCCCCACAAACTAATATTTGGTGTTGACTTGAAAGCTTGTTAACAATCTCCCTTGATTATCAGAGTAGCAGAAGTCTTTGTCTTTAGATGTCCTTAAACTTTCTTCAATTACCTGAGTATGTGGCCTTGAATTGCGATTCTTAAGATAACGCCACCGTTTGTATTCCATCGGTTTCCCGTTATACAGTACGAATACTATACCTGTGATTAGGTAAGTTCAAAGAACTTCCTTGACAGGATTTCCAGCTGTGGTAGCCGTTCTCAATACCTGAATATATCGAATGTTAATTCAAAGTAAGGAGTGAATCATGCAGTTCCATTCTGCTGATTAAGTCATCAATTCAATTTCCTAGAACAAGTCTGAATCAATTAAGAATCAAACCATTGTTGCTTTCCAGTTGACACAAGTTTGATTCATATAGAATCTCACAAGTTACCTACTGCAGTGCTGTTTGATGATGACACTGGAAGGATTTCCATTCGTCACTGTAAGTACTAATAAGTATTACTCTGAACGTTCTGGCAAGATCATAAAGATATTGCGTCGAGACCTGGAATGATTTTGAATCAATTAAGAATCAAACCACTGTTGCTTTCCAGTCAACATATGTTCAATTCAAGTAAATCTTACATATGACCTACCACAGTGCTGTTTGATGTTAACACTGGAAGGATTTCCATTCATCACGGCGAATACTAATGAGTATCACTCTGAATGTTCTGGCAATATCACAAGGATAGAGCGTAGGACTCTGTAATTTATCACATGTGTTCTAGAGATGAACAACAATTAATATATGTAATAAGTGTCCTAATGAGATTTTTGATGAATCTCGTTGGCTCTAGACTCTATAAGTGCACGTTTATTTGGTGATCGGAGGCTGGAGCAGACTGCCAACTATTCAATATCTACTATCTCGGAGTGAGAAAGTTGATAGAAATGAGTTGAACTCCGTGACAATAAAACAAGCTTCTTTTGAGAGAAGCTTGAGTAGGCTGGAAAGGGTTGTGCATTGCATCACTGGGTCCATGATGCTTTGTCTTCAATACCAGAAATCATCAACGTGATTTTGATAGTAGATGTATTGACCCGGTTTCTGCCTATGTTGTATGGAGGGCTTCTTTCTTTACACCCTTTATCCTTACATTTCTTTTTCATTCTTCAACCCCTTCAATGCTTACCAAGACGTCATAACTAGCAAATTGTTGTGATTGTTCCAGTGCTAGCTTAAGTCATTAGTCAGCATTTTTTCCTGTACACTCAACTACTCCATCTTTCCTAAGGACATCTAAATACTAATGGATTGTCCCTGGGAAGATCCCTCCGGTTCTGGTTGGATCATAGGACGAATACCTAACCACCTTTTGACACCAATATCTTCGTGAATAATTGTGTTAAAGGTATAGATATCATAACCAGTGAAACTTTCTATATAACCAAAAACGCTCCCCCTACATATGTGCTCATAAAAGGAAAGGTTTTTGCACATATTAGGAAGAGAAAGCACTTATATCAAAGATCTTATCCAAGATAAATCACATTTTAATCACTATTCTCCCCCTCAAAAATTGCATAACATTGAAATTTTTGTGAAACTAGTGATGAAACATGGAGAGAATAATGTTGCATGAAAGTTTGTACTCCCCCTCGAAAAGAAATTCCAATTAAAATTAGGGGAGTATATGAGCACACAGTTTTGAAATACTTTGAAAAATTGTGCTCAAAAACCCGAGAAAACTTACTTTCCCGTTGTTAAGGAATAGGGGACATAAATGAACATTTTCCTTGTGTTCATAAGCTTAAAACTTTGAATGTTTTGATATAAGCCCATGACCGAGAAAAACTAATTTCTCGTTGTTGAGGATAAGTCAAACACTTTCCTTTCTTTGGGGACCGGGTTATAGTCTTACATGTGACTATAAGCCATTATGAGAGGAAAATAGAAAAGACATGTTTTGAAAACATTTGAACTCTCATTCGAACTTTATGTACGTACTCGTGTCGTTATTGAACAACATTTATAAGTACGTCCATATTATCGATGCTGAGAGACATGTCAGAGAAGAATATTTTTAGTATTTTTGAAAGATTTTCACATTTTTTATTTTGTTTTTATAGGTTTTATATTTTGTATTTTGATTTTCTGATAAATATATACAAGATTATTGTGAATGTGCAAGACGTTCAAGTTCATCAGGAGTGAAACTACGCATACCAAGTCGACGAACCAAGAATTCAAATCTGTCTTGAGAAAGAGATTTGGTGAAGATGCTGGCTAGTTCGATCGTTTCTTTTTCCACATGCTCCTTTATGAAATGGAATCGGACAGCTATATGCTTGGTCTTGGAGTGTTAGACCGGGTTGCAGGATATGGCTATGGCTGATTGTGAATCACAATAAATAGGAACTTTGTTAAAGTGAAAGCCATAATCTTTGAGTTGTGTTCTCATCCAAAGGACTTGAGCACTACACACGAATAGAGACACATATTCTGCTTCCACGGTGGACAACGTCGTACAGTCTTGTTTCCTTGATGACCAGCTCACTAGCTTCTCGCCTAAGAATTGTGCTTCACCGGAAGTGCTCTTGAATGTATCATGACACCCTGCATGGTCGGCATCTGAAAAACCAGTGAGATTAAAACTAGAATCCTTCGTATACCAAAGACCCATGTTAATGGTTCCCCGGAGATAAAGAAAGATCCTTTTAACCTCCTTGAGGTGCTTCTCGGTTGGCTTTGCCTGGTACCGAGCACATAAACAAGTAGCATGCACAATGTCTGGTCTGCTTGAGGTTAAGTACATAAGGGACCCGATCATGCTTCGGTACTTTGTAGCATCTACAAATGTCCCTTTCTTATCCAGATCAAGCTTATGTTTAGTGTCCATTGGAGTACCAATCGGATCACATTTTTCCATGCCAAATTTCGTTAGAATCTCAAGCACATACTTGGACTGATTTATGAAAATACCACGGGGGGATTTGTGAACTTGGAGACCAAGAAAGAACGTCATTTCCCCCATCATGGACATTTCGAATCGACTTTTCATAAGGTCGGCAAATAATATGGAATATTTTGGGTTAGTAGAACCAAATATAATATCATCTACATAGACCTGGGCCACCAAGATGTCGTTGTCGTAGTGCTTGATAAACAACGTTGGATCAATGGTTCCTTTGTTGAAGTGATTTTGGAGAAGAAATGATGATAATTCGTCGTACCATGCCGTCGGTGCTTGTTTCAAACCATAAATTGCCTTTTTTAACTTGTAGACATGGCTGGGATGTTCGGTGTTGATGAAACCTTCAGGTTGACATACATACACATCTTCTTTTAACGGCCCATGCAAGAAATCCGTCTTCACGTCCATTTGATACACTGTGAATGATTTGTGTGCAACGTATGCCAAGAAAATCCTAATAGCTTCCATCCGAGCAACCGGGGCAAAGGATTCTGCGAAGTCAATTCCCTCCTTCTGTTTATAACCTCTCACAACTAACCGAGTCTTGTTCCTAATGACCGTTTTCTCCTCATCCATCTTGTTTTTGAATAACCATTTCAGAGTAAGGGGATCGATATTGTCCGGTCGAGGTACTAACTCCCATACATCAAGCCGGATGAACTGATTGAGTTCTTCTTGCATAGACTCAATCCATGATGCATCGGTCATTGCTTCTTTCACACTTGCTGGTTCCATTTTGTTGACTGATAGTTCATAGATACACATATCACCGTCGGTACGCAGCTGATTTCGTGTTGAGACTGGTCATGTGAGATTGCCAATCACTTGAACCAAAGGATGATTCTTAGTACATTTGTGTTCATGTGGAAGTGTATGAGAAACTTGATGCGAGCTCGACGGATCCACATATGATGTTGAAGGCTTAGTAGTACTTGTGGAAGCCGCAAATGGATTAACAAACGCATGTTCGTTGAGAATCACATTGTTTGCATTTTCAGCAACTATTTCATTCTGAAGATGAACATGATTAGGAATTTGCTGAGAATGTTGTTGAGTTGCGTCAGCAGTCGAAGAGGTGGGTGGAATATTTGGAGGCAATATGGTTGAGGTTGACGTAGATGGTGCAGAAGTAGATGTCGTTGGTGTAGATGCAATCGGAGGTTCTAGAACTACCGTAGCAGGTGCAGCCGGGGCATTTTGAGGAACACCAAATGACGAAGGACCCTCCATATATTCATCATAGATTGGCCCAAATAAAACTTCCAAGTCACGTTCCGAAGGTTGTAACAATAAGATTACTGACGGTGCAAATTGAAGCGCGAGTCCTGAACTTACGTGTCCAGAAGTCTGACCTTGAAGCTCGAGATGCGAACTTCTATGCTGAGAGGCCATACCCGAGAGTTCATCAAAGATAACTTTTATAGTCTCCATTACCTTTCTTGTCCTTCGATTATAAACCATGTAAGCACAAGCAGTTGAAGAATAACCAATGAAAAAGCCAATATCACCTTTAGGTTCAAGTTTACCAATATCTTCACGATCATTCTTGGGATAACATAATGCACCGAAGACATGTAAAAATGAGATATCCGGTTTTCTTCCATTAATGATCTCATAAGGTGTTTTGTTGAAACGGGTGTGAATTATGGAGCGGTTTTGAGTATAACATGCAGTTGCTATAGCGTCAGCCCAAAGAAATAGCGGTGCACTGGAGGATAGAAGCATCGTTCGAGCAGCTTCAACTAACGTACGATTCCTCCGTTCCACAACTCCATTTTGATCTGGAGTTCTTACAGCTGAAGTTTGATGAGAAATCCCAACTTCGTCAAAATAAGCTTTCAATTTCTGATTGGTGAATTCTGTGCCGTTATCCGTTCTCACAATAATGACAGGGGCTTGTAGTAGTACTGATGTTTTCTTCAGGAAATTAATAATTACATCAGGGGCTTCATCTTTCGAAGCAAGAAAATGAACCCATGTGTAACGAGAATAGTCATCCACAATGACAAGGACATACCGCTTTCCATTAATGCTTTTGATTCTCATTGGTCCACACAAATCCATATGTAGGAGATGTAACCTATTCGTTGATTTGGGAACAGGTTTGGGTTTGTGAGGTTTCTTCTTACTTTTACCTTGCTCACATGAAGGACAAAGATGGTCTTTTGTATATTTGAACTTTGGCAGACCGATAACGAGATCATCTTTCGCAAGTTGGGTGATGGCATCGAAATTGAGATGAGATAGCCTTTGATGCCATAACCATGACTTTGTTGATGTGGCTCGGGCCATAAGACAAATTGGAGAAGCAGCAGACATTTGAAAAAGATCAATGGTGTAAAGGTTGGTGGTACGATTTCCTTTCAACAATTCAATTCCTTCAAGTTCTCTTACAAAACATGTATGACTTTCGAAAGCGACCTCCAAGTCTGAATCACAAAATTGCCCAACCGAGAACAAATTATGTCCCAAGACATCAACAAAAGAGACTCTGGTGATGATTATATTTCCCCAATGAATATCATCATAGCCTAGAATTGCCGTAACATGATCATTTCCAAATCGAACAGTTCCCATGAAATGCCATACAAAGTTTTTGAGAAGGCTTCGATTCCCAATCATATGTTTGGAACAACCCGAGTCCACGCACCAGTGATAAATTTCAACAGCCTGCCAATGATAAGAGAAGAAAATATTTTGGCAACCAATGAAATAGGTTCCTGTAGGGTTAGATGATAATTAAGCCATATCCCATACCGACGTTTCACTGTCAGTATGAGATCTACTAGTGTCGATAATTTTGCCACTACAGTCAAAATTTCTACCAGTAGGCAATCATTTAGAGGTGAATCTAGGGCTACTAGGCTTAGCAAGACTTTCTGTGTACCCTACATGCGTACTTTTTGGAACATACACCTTAGCCTTAGGAGTGCGTTGTTTTCACTAACTGACAGCTTGTCAATTCGAGTGTAACCACCATAATTCAAACAATTCATAGTCAAACCACAAGCATCATGACTAAAAGTAAAGAAACATTTATTACATTTAGCACAAATAACTTCAGATTTTTCATTCCGAATAGCAAGCTTAAATTCATTACATTCAGATGAATTAGGTTTCTGATTATGATTAAAAAGCGTTAAATTCCTAGGGTGTTCTTCTACTTCCACATTATTGATCTTGGGGCGACTACTTCTAGAGGAAAAAGGGACCCTATCATTCCTTGTATTGCTCGTAGGCTGTGGCCTTCTTCTCTTAGTGTAGTTGTTTATTCCTGTAGAAGAAGATGCACGTCTATTAGAATTAGCACTTTTTAAATCAATAACTTGTGGTTGAGTTATAGTGATCGGTTTTGTCCTAACGCTTGCTTTACGTTGTTTGTTAGGCACAGAGGGAGAACTAACACGAAACATTCCTAGGGCAATCACAGCAGTTTTCGTTCCAACAACCTTGGGAAAAGGTGTCACAGCAATACGAGTGGGTCCCGAGGTTGTTGGTTTCCGGATCATCGTATCCACAATCGAGCTAGGTTCAGAAGTCTTATCTTTTAACAAGGCCTTTAACTTACAGTTCTCATAGATTTTATCAATAATTTTCTGATAGACAAACTTACTTTGTTCGACAGCCCGCTTATATGAAACAACAACAGATTCTAAATCTGCAATCTTAGCCTTAAGCTTCTGAACGTTACCATCACTAGCACTCTCTAACCCTGAACATGCCAAATTCGTTTCCGTAACCCCTCCTAACTGAGCCTGCAACCGTGCGATAGTTTGTTGAATTTCATTGTAAGCTTTTTCATACGAAATCTTGTCATATTTGCATTCATCACATTTTTTGACAAAATTATTCCAAAGATCGGTGAATTCTTTATCCTTTTTAATGACATAAGATTCCATTTTCTCTTTCATAAGATCAAGCTCAGTTTGAAGGTTTTCATTATCCAAAACAGAGGTACCTAACTCAACTGGGCTACTATCAATACAATCACTTGCTTTAGAGAGGCGGTCAAGATCGTTTTCCAAAACTTTGATTTTATCAAGAGATTCATCAGCTTCCTTCGCCAAAGATTTAAAGTCTTCAACAAAGTTGGCAAATTCTTTTAGAAAAGCGTTTTCCAAATTTCCTAACCGAGCATCAACTTGATTAATAATCGGATTAATATCGTTTTGAAGAATTTTCTGAACCTCAATCTGAACAGGTGATGTAAAATTTCCTCCGGTGATTTTGGAATTAACAACACGTTTAAGAATGACAAAGTTATCTTTAAGCTCGTTTAGAAATCGACGTGTGATACTCGGTTTAGGAGGGTCATCAGTCAAATACTCACTTGGGAGCAAAAGCATTTCAGTACTCGTTTTAGACCGAACAAAAACAGTTGGTGGATTAATTTTTGGGTAATAAACGGGTTTCACTTCTTTATCAAGCTTTTTCATTCTTAAGCAAGTTTCTATTGCAAGATCAGTCGTTTCCTAAGAATCATGCACACTAGGAGGATCATGCTCATCAGACAAGAGCACACTACCATTAAATAAAGTTTCATTAGTGGCCTAAACTTGCTTAAGATATCCAGGATTTGGAGGAAGAGGACAACCTAAAGCCAATTTGTATCTAGTGTAATTTATCTCATTCAATTTCGGTGCGAGCATATTTATCGTTTGCATAGTTTGGCCACGTTTTACTAAAAGGTTGTCTAATTCTCTAATCCTATCCTGCGCTTTGCAAAAATCCTCAAGAAGGCCATCTTCTTAAATTTTGAAATCATGTTTTAGCTTTTTTCGTTCTTCTTTTAAATCCAAAATAATAGATTTTTCAGTTGAAAGCTGTTTATTAAGAGAGGTGATTTCATCATTCAATTCTCTTATCTTTTTAGCACTACTTAAGTGTAAGGCATTTAATTTATTAGTTGTGCATTTTTCTTGATAAAGCGACGTAGCATGAGCTTGTTCAAGTTCCTTGATTTTAGCATGATGAATCTCAAAACTTTTCTCCCGTTCCTTATATCCCGCAAGCTCAGTGGTCAATTTGGCATTAGTTTCTCTAAACTTATTATTAACCACCGTAGCATGATCTAAATCCTTAGCAAGCTTATCAAATATAGATTTATAATACGCATGTGTCTCATCAGGAAGGGTTGTAGGCTGGGCAACTTGATCCACACTAAGGTCCACACTGGGCTCATTCGAAATAATATTACTATTATTCGTTTGGTCCTCGTGTGTCTCAATGTAGGGCTCAAGCATCTCAGTATACTCTTCCTCCTGATTAGACATACTATATATATCATTATCATCAAAACTTGGGTGTACCTCAGAGGGGCCGTCTGAATCATAGACGGGAGCTCTGTCATCATGCATTCCTGAGGTTGATGCTTGATGTAAGTTTGCCATCAAGATGTAGTTGGCATTCACCTCTTCTTCCTCGTCATATTCTGCAGCAAAAGCCATAAGATCAAATTCCTCAGCTTGAAGTGGAATCCCTGCCTCTTCTTTTTGTGCTATGAGAAGCTGAGTCTGAAGATAAGCAGCATCCCTCTTCTTTTTGGTTGTGCAATCTCGAGCATAATGACCAAATCCCCTGCAGTTGTAGCACTGAACCTGACGATTGTTGTTTCCATTTCCCGTACCATTATTCTCAGCCCTTGCAGCCACAATATTTCCCATCTAATTACCAACCGCTGGCACAACTATTAACCCATTCTGATTAACCACATTTGGAACATTAGAATTCTGACCACGGATTTATCCATACTGATTTGATGCATTCCCAAAATTCTGACCATATTGTGTCCCCGTGTTCCCAGCAGCTACCAATTAGCGATCTTGATTCGCATTCATGAAAGGTTGAGCAATCTGCCTATTTCTAGTGTTCGAGGAGATTCTCTGATTGTTGTTGGTGGGGTTAATGGTAAATTTGAATGCCTTTGCGAGAAGTGCAAGTCCAGTATTAATCGCATGAGTAGGATCGGTGATGTCATCAAAACAGGCAATGGGTTGTTGTAAGTAGTTTACAGCAGCAGGAGGTTGATATCC
The DNA here is from genome assembly GCA_025667525.1 of Glebionis coronaria. NCBI lineage: Eukaryota > Viridiplantae > Streptophyta > Magnoliopsida > Asterales > Asteraceae > Glebionis > Glebionis coronaria. The sequence goes on from CM046878.1 coordinate 256,534,698, forward strand.
ATAAGAGGTGAGTTGTTGTTGTTGTTGTTGTGGCATGAAGTTACTTGAAGACGGTTGATGGTAGGGTACCATGAGATATGACATAGATGATGGAGAGTTCGCCATAAAAGCTAATGGGTCGTGTGTCTTGGCACGTCTTTCTGCCCTAACTTCGTTAGCTTCATCTTGGTTCATCTTCATATAGTCATATACTTGAGTGTAGTCCACGACATGAAGATCCTTGGTTTGATTGACAAGAGTGACATATCGTGACCATTCAGAAGGAAGATTATCAAGAAATTTGATGTTTACAACAATTTGTGCAGGTTCATGTTTGTTTCTTCTAAGATGATTCATGAGGGTTGAAAACCGATGATAATAAGGTTCAATTTGTTCCCCTTCAGTAGACGTAAATTTCTCCCATTCACGAAGCAACTTAGTTTCCTTTTCTTGTAAACTGATTTCACTGCCCTTCATCATTTTCTGAATCCTAAGCCACATCTCGTGTGTAGTTTCACAACTATCGACAACAGCATAAACATCTTCAGGAAGTCCCATAAGAATGACTTGAATTGCTTGATCATCAGCGTCAAGTTATTTGGATTCAGCTTCAGTTAATTCTTCATCCGTTTGCTCATGACTAGAGTCAACTGCTGGGTTAGCATTCGTAGGGTCCCCAGGCATAATAATTGTTCTTCTAACATACGGACCCTTTTGAATCGAGTTGACAATCAACTTTCCCAGAGGTTTACATTTTGCATAACGAAGGAGACGACTAGCCCAAGTGGTGTAGTTCTCCTTGGTAAGCATGGGTGGACGATTCTCAGTACCCGCAGCATAAATATCTTGTTGGGATGTCATCGTAAGAGTCGTGTGTAAATCAGGATCTCAATTCGTAGAAAGCGGGGTGAAATGTGTATTAGTTAAATCTCCTAAAGAAGTCAGCTCAAGAAACCAAAAAACTTCAATGTAAAATTGCACACGAACGAAATTTTCAAAATCACGTTTTTCGAAAATCTTGAAAAATTTCCAAAGATTTTGCAATATGAAGATTTCACAATATGAAGATTCCTCAATTAAGTGCAATGAATTCGCAATACCTAGAGATGATTCAAATTCGCAATCCTAAAAAAAATACAAATCGGTAATTAAATCAAACAACACAATTCCGTAATACTGTTTGAATATGATTTCGCAATTAACAGAAACAAAGAATTCGCAATTGGCAGCAGTGCAAGATTTCGCAATTAACAAATCCGCAATTAACCAATAATTTCGCAATCCCCAATTGCGAAGTTATCACAAGATTCCGCAATACCACTATAATTCCGCAATATACAAAATTCCGCAATACCATAATTCGCAATACCTAAGATAATTCCGCAATTCACGTAATTCCGCAATACACAGAATTCCGCAATACCACAATTGCGAAATGATGCAAAAGATTCCGCAATACACGTAATTCCGCAATACACAGAATTCCGCAATACCACGATTGCAAAATGATGTAAAAGATTCTGGAATTAGCAAGAATTCGCAATTTTCAGATTCCACCAATTCCGCAATAGAAACAATATTGCGGAATTATGCAATTTTTTCCTATAAAATAGGATCTAGGACAAGGACGAGAAATGGCTCACTTTTTCACAACTTTGTAGATTTTAAGCCAACAAAAACCACCAAAACGCTAACCACGAATCCTTTGGCGAATGATACCACTTGTAGGATGTTTACACACGAACCAAACACGTAAAGTCTTGAACTTTATGTATCAAAATGAAGAGATGACGAACTTGGATCAAGAACAAGTATATAGATGATGAAGAACTAATAGATATGATAAAGTAGATGAAGAACAAACGAAGATTAAACTAAAAAAGAAAGATTAGATTAAGGAAGGAAAAAAGAAAACAAAGATGGTGTTTTTCCTAGTGAGAGAAACAAACACCCATTCTCTCTCTAAGATGAAACAAATGGAATACACACACACACAAATGAGGTGGAGAGGCCTTTTATACTATGTAGTAAACCTTTAGGAGGCCTTCCTCATTTGTGTGTTCGGGACTAATTCCCGTTACATAAGCATTAATAACTAAGAACTCTTGACACCGTTGAATAGCATATTACACAAGCTTCGCAACAGTATATTATATGACCATCACTTTAAATACGGCTAACAGCTTAGGATCTAGCATGGAAAAGGTGATCAACAATATATCTAAAGCCGTTTATGAACTATGCTAAAATATAATTGTTAGAACAATAAAGGATATGTCATGGATTCGTGAAAAACGCTTCAAGCAAACGATCGAGGCTCACGTAAACGAATACGAGAGTCTTCAATCGTAGCGATGATGATGATCTAGATAACACATTCACAAACAACCACGAGACAACGAGTTGGAAGGGCACAAATCCCCTCTCATTAACTACATTAGAAAGCGATAATATATACAATAGATAAGCATGGGATCTCCCCCACGAGGCACAGCGTTTTTTATTACCGAGTCATGAGCTCGACTCGATCCCCTCTAAATGTGATCATTTAGGGAAAATCTTGGTATGGTCAATTTTTGATGGGGCTTATATGATAAACAAGGCCCCAAAAAGCAACTGGTAAAAAGGACTAAGTCCTTTGATGATGCAAAATACCGGGATCGAAGATGGCGTCCTTGTTTTCATTGGATAAACAAACCAACGCCACTTCAAAACGTGCCAAAAACTCAAAGAGTTTGAAAAAAGGAGATGATAAACAAACCAACGCTTTTAAAGAATGAACGTTGAGGTGAAAGATTTTCTGATTCAAGTATTGATGGTTTCTTGTTTGTAGGTTTAACACTCGTAACCTCCACCGGCGGAAGAAATGGTAAATCGTTTTTGTTGACATTTCCTAAAACTCTTGGTGAAAATTCTTTGCAAACGACATTGGTTGAATCACCATGGTTTAAAGTTGCAATAGAATAGACATGAGAAATCTTGGAGTTTTGTGTTGCATTGATGACAAGTTCTTCCTCATTGAAACGAAGGATGATTTTTCGAGCATGAACATCAATAAGTGCTCTTGATGTATCCAAAAATGAACAACCCAAAATGAGAGGAACTTTTCGATCGATGGGAATGTTTACAACGATAAAGTCAACGGGATAGTAGAACTTTCCAACTTTGACGAAAACATCCTCGGCTACTACACATGCTAAGATCGTAGAATGATCGGCTATCTCGATAGACATGTTCGAAGTAGTAAGAGCCGGAAGTGAAAGCGATTTGAAAATCTCAAGAGGCATTAAGTTAATAATAGCACCAAGATCGGCCAAGGCATAGCATTTCTCCATATCTTGAATTGCACATGGAATCAAAAATTTACCGGGATCACCGACTTTTTGAGGTATGCGGGTAAGAAAAACCGATGAACAACTAGACGATTGTTGTAATTTCTCTTTGTGTAGAAACTAGAAGGGGGGCTGAATAGTTTCTTATATTTACTTGTTAAAAAGATGGTTTTCAAAAAATCCTTTTTCAAAAACTTAGGCTTGAGGAAATATGTGTAATCTTCTTATGCACAATATGAACAATGATAGTGTAACTAAACTAATAGTAACTAATGTATATGCACAAATAATAAAGAATGTAAAGAGTTAAGGGTAAAGAAAGATCAAACCAAACACCAAGGATTTATAGTGGTTCGGCAACGAAGCTCGCTCCTGGTTCCTACTCCACTCCTCGAGTACTCCTTAATCGATAGTTCACTACACAACAAGCTCCTTATGGTGGAGAAAACCGTACACGTTGCTTAACCAATTTCCGACTTTAAGCTAAAAGTCGAGCCCTAATCGTAGCTAGGACCAATCTACACAACTATACTTAGTACATACATAACTTCCAAATAGACACAACTACTTGGATCTTCACAACTATGACACAACAACAAATGTATAAGATTTGATCTTCAAATGATCTTTGGTGGTGGACTCAACACTTCACAAGGATAGTGTTCTTCTCTTTGCACTTGGAGAGGAAGGGATGGATGGGATAGATTCACTTCTAAACAAGTAGTAATCAATCAAATGATCAAGGATTTGAGTGATTTAAGAAGTATGTTTGAATCTGGAAATATATGTGCAAAAGAGGTGAAGAGAAAATCTGAGAATGGTCCACTATTAATAGGACAAAGGGCCAACGGCTATATCTGCCCGCGGTTCCTTATCTCAGCCGGCGGTTCCTTATCGATAAGGAACCGCATAGGCACTAGGGAACCGCCGGAGTAGACTCCGCTCCCTTTTTGTCCTTTAGTGGTGGAGGTCTTATCTGATTATAAAATATCCTGAAAGAATATTTCAAATCAAAAAAGAATATGCCATTTTCAAATTTTCAAATATTTAATTTAATAAAACATTTTCTTAAAAAGAAAGTTTAATAAAAAAAACTTGTCACACTTAATAAAAAGTGAGTTTTAAGAAAATATTAAATCACTTGATCACTTGATTAAGGTTAGTACTTGTTTATTAATACCTTAAGTGAAAATGGGTAAAATGAAAAATACTTGAACTCAAGAATTCGTTTTTTCGTTGTTTTCGTAAATGCTTGTTTTTACATATTGTCGTAATCAAAACTAAGCGAGACCGAAAAATGCAAGTAACGTTTTTAGGCATTGTTGCATTAACAATCTACCCCTTTTTGATTCCGATAATACATAAACTCAATCACACAAAAACAAGATTTTCGAAGACGAGTTTATTCATTTCTCCCCCTTTGTCTAAGCAAAAAGGTTGCACAAGTCGGTGTTGAAGAGACGGACTTTGCAAAGACTCCCCTAGGTGCTTACTCCCCCTTGCTTGGGGCACCGAGGAATCAAGATACGGTGACAAGCTACATAGAAGGGTTAGTTGAACAAAAGAGACAACCAACAAGAGATAGCTATAGGTCACAAAAAATAAAATAAAAAGAGAAGAAAACACAAAGACTAAGATCTAAGTGAAGTCATGTAAAAAAAATCATACAAAGATGTATGAAAAAGGAAACAAGCCAAAAGCATAAATCTAATCCTAGTTAATCTAGAATTCTAAGATTTGCTTGAATTAGGTGTCTTGTGGATAAGCAACCAATGCTTATATGAAAGACAAGGTAGTGGTGGTGGCTTGGTGTAGATCTCATAATCAAAGTGAAGAGGAGGCTTGATTAAGAGACTCTTGATGTAGCTCAACTCCTCATAGATGTATGCCATAGCAAGATGCTGATATTGACAACAATGACAATATGTCCCATGGTGCATGATATTATCATGAGAAAGAGGAAGAACATTAAAGGGTGGTGGTGGAAGAAAAGATGTTCCACAATCAACATTATTGGTAGGAGAAATGTGATTAAGAGTGTTCTTGGGTGAATTTGGATTGAAAGTGTTCTTAGGTGAATTTAGATTGAAAGTGTTCTTGGGTGAGTTAGGATTGAAAGCAATTGGGGAAAATGGAGGAGAATCAAGGCTTTCATTAGGAGAATAAGACATTTTGGGATATGAAGTATGGCAAAATGCTTATGGTTAAATAGGGAAGGCTCAAGGTATTTTTAGGGTGGTCAAAGGGTTGAAACAAAGATTCCCAAAAGTGTTGGAACAATTTGGAGTTTCAGAAATACCCAAAAAAAGGAAGCACTGTACACGGTTCCTTATAACTTCTGGCGGTTCCTTATCGCTAAGGGACCGTGGTTCATATATGGAACCGCCTACAGAGGCTGTGTTTTGGTGGTGAAGGAAGATTTTTCAATTCAGCAAATCTTATTTTTCTAGTCTAACTAATCATAGGGATATGCTTAAAAGCAAAGATAGACAAAGAAAACACATACGAACTCACCAAATAGAGATTTGACCAAAATACATGGATTTTAAAATAAAAATCGATGTAGGAGGTGTGTAAGACAGGACCTTAAGTCACGACACAATGATCCTCCATGATTCTATCTTGTTCTTGCTATGTTTGAGAGAATCATACATATGAATTATGTAATCTCGAGATTAATAGCAAGAATCTATGAAAAACGTTATTAGATTGAATTAACAATGTCAAAACATTTCTCGACCATTTTCGAAAGAGGCTTTGAGAATTTTGAAAAGGAGAAGAGAAGATTTTCAAGAAGAGTTTAAGAGACTCAATGACTCAAAGTGATAAAAGACTCAAAAAAAATAAGAGACTAAATAAAAGGAAAGCAATTAAGAAATATGTTCCATTAAACCTAGACCTAGACGCAAGTAACTAAAAGTTTCCCTCTTAAGTGGCTTAGTGAAGATGTCGGCTAAGTTATCCTCGGAGGGTACCTTCTCAATCGAAATGTTCCCCTTTTGAACATTATCCCTAAGGAAATGGTGGCGAATTTCTATGTGCTTGGTTCGCGAATGTTGCACGGGATTCTTGCTAAGGTCTATAGCACCTTTATTGTCGCACATGATGGGAACATCATCAAGAGAAATACCGTAATCAACAAGCGCTTGCTTCATCCATAGAGCTTGTTGGCATGCTTTTCCGGCACTCACATACTCGACTTCCGTGGTGGATATCGCAAGAGCGGTTTGTTTCTTAGAGAATCAAGAAGTTAAACAACAACCTATGAAGGTACAAACTCCACTAGTGATTTTCCGGTCCACATAGTCTCCCGCATGATTCGAGTCCGCGTAGACAATGGTTTCTACGCCGGTCCCTTTAGGATACCATAATCCTAAATGTATAGTGCCCTTAATGTATCAGAAGATACGCTTAACCGCTTCAAGGTGAGAGGTTTTGGGAGCCTCTTGGAAGCGAGCACAAAGGCAAACACTAAACATGATATCCGGTCGACTTGCCGTTAGGTACAACAAACTACCAATCGTACCTCTATATTTGGTGTTGTCTACCGACTCACAATCATCATCTATAGTGAGTTTAGTATCCGAGGCCATTATTACAACCTTCTTTTTTGATGTCAAAGACTTGGGGTCTTCATTGGTCTAGATTCTTCTAATCTAAATTTCTTTAGCATTTCTTTAGCATACTTAGATTGAGTAAAGAAAATACCATCATCCATTTGTTTAATTTGGAGTCCTAAAAAGAAGTTAAGTTCCCCCATCATACTCATTTCAAACTCATCATGCATGATTTTGGCAAAGTCATCACACAATTCTTGACAAGTTGAGCCAAATATAATGTCATCAACATATATTTGCACGATTATGAGGTGAGAACCTTTCTTCTTTGTAAAGAGAGTGTTGTCTACCATCCCCATGGTATACTCATGTTTAACAAGAAATGCTTTAAGTTTATCATACCAAGCTTTAGGTGCTTGTTTAAGACCATAAAGTGCCTTCTTAAGCTTGTAAACATGATTCGGTTTCTCAAAATCAATGAAGCCAGGAGGTTGAGCCACATATACCTCCTCATTAATCAAACCGTTAAGAAACACACTCTTTACATCCATTTGTTGAAGCTTAAAGTCTAAGGCACAAGCGTAGGCTAAAAGGATTCTAATGGATTCTAATCTTGCTACCGGTGCATATGTCTCGTCATAATCATTCCCTTCTTGTTGATTATAGCCTTGAGCTACAAGTCTAGCCTTGTTACGAGACACAACACCATTCTCATCTAACTTATTCCTATAGACCCATTTCATTCCTATAATGTTAGAACTTCTAGGTGGAGGAACAAGCTCCCAAACATCATTAGCAACGAATTGATTCAATTCTTCTTGCATCAAAATGACCCAACTCTCATCCGTCAAAGCTTCTTTAACATTCTTTGGCTCAATCAAGGAGACGAAACAAAAGAAGTTGCTTTGGTTTTGGACTTGAGATCTTAGGGTCCTTTGATTTAAGTCACCAATGATATTATTGAGAGTATTATCCTTAGACTCCTTAATGTTTACTTCCTTTTCAACACTAAGGTATTCAACTCCTATTTTTCTAACCTCTTTGGCTTTAACTACTACTATTTCATCCAAGTCATCATCAACCAATGGTGGTGTCTTGGGTAAAGGAGGGGTTTCATCAAAAGTCACGTTAAGTGATTCTTCAATTACGTCTGAGGTTCTATTGAGGACTATGTAGGCTTTGCTAGTTTGGGAATAACCTAAAAAGATACCTTCGTAAGACTTTGGGTCAAACTTGGTAAGGTAGTCTTTGGTGTTGAGGATAAAGCACTTGCTTCCAAACACCCTAAAGTATTCCAATGAGGGTTTCTTACCTTTAAGTATCTCATAGGGGGTCTTTCCTAGGAAAGGTCGAATAAGAATTCGGTTGAGAATATAAGTCGATGTGTCCACGGCATTGCACCAAAACTTTTCAAACAAAGATTGCTCGTTTAACATCGTCCTACTCATCTCTTGGATGGTCCTATTCTTCCTTTCAACTACCCCATTTGATTGTGGAGTGTGAGGAGCCGAGAAGTTATGGGTAATACCATGAGCTTCACAAAAGGCACCAAATTGCACTTCATTATCAAATTCCCTACCATGATCCGTCCTAATAGAGACAATTGGACATCCTAGTTGATTTTGAATTCTTCGACTAAAGATTTCGAAATGATCGAAAGCTTCATTCGTAGATGCCAAAAATCTAGTCCAAGTGAATCTAGAATAGTCGTCAACTATAACTAGGGTATAAAGGTTACCTCCATAACTCCGTATGGCGGAAGGTCCAAAGAGATCCATATGTAGGAGCTCTAAGCACCAAGAGGTTGAAACCAAATTCTTGGCTTTGTGACTTGAGTGAACTTGCTTTCCAACTTTGCAAGCATCACAAAAGTGACTATCAAACTTCATCTTGGGGAGGTATCTTACCAACTCCTTAGAGACTAAAGATTGAATTAAACGCATATTAGCGTGACCTAATCTCTTATGCCAAAGAGTAAAACTATCATCTATAGTCGCAAGACATATGTTGTCTTTTGACTTCTTATTGACCTTAATGACATAAAGCCCATGCTTTCTAACACCTTTTCCAATGACCTTTCCATCTTTTACGATTTCACTGTCATGTTCCGAAAAGATGACCTTACACTTATTGTCACAAATTTGACCTATACTTAAAAGGTCAAACCCTAAATTATCTATGTGCTCAACATTTTCAATGATCATGGAGTCAAGAGAAACCGTACCTTTGCCAATGATATTACCACGTGGACTACTAGTGAATGTGACGTTACCTCCATCATATGCTTTGTAGCGCGAGAACAAACTTCGATTACCCGTCATGTGTTTAGAACAACCACTATCCTTAATCCACTCGTCGGGTTCCAAATCAATTCGCAAGCATATCAAGGTAACAACACACACGATCAAACATTTGGTCCCCAATATCTCATGGGTCCAAAATTGTTAGTTCCAAACATCCCTTGCATTTGGTTGGGATGCATAAATGGAGGAGGGGTTCCCCATGGGGAATAAAATGGAGGAGGATAATAATTCATATAACCATTTTGTTGTTCATTATTTCACCTAGGTGTATTTTATCTTGGTTTCGAGTTGTGGTCATTCCTTCTAGGTGTTGGAGTTTTACTTCTAGGTCGTGAATTGTTTTGACTATCTCTTCTAGGTATTATCGTTCTACTTTTAGCCCTAGACTCATTCCGTACTCTTGGTGGAGTAGTGGATGGTCTTGATAAACTTCTATTTCCCATTAGAGGTTTACTCAAGGGCTTATAGAACTTATCAACGACATTGTCGTCAAGTATGGGTAATTTGAACTTGTTAATAATAAGATGCTTTGGTTGTTCATCTAAATTTGACTTTTTAGAAAGTTCAGGATTTTCAGCAAAACCTTTTTCTGGTCGCGGTTCCTTATCTAGGGCGGCGGTTCCATAGTGATAAGTAACCGCCCCATACAATCTGGGACCGCGTACAGCAGACGATTTTTCTGAAAAGCTGACTTGTTTAGGTTCACTAGTTGATGCTTCATTTGAGTTAAAACCTACACCAAGTCTTTCCTTAGAATGAATTTGTTTGTTTAACATATCATCAAGAGCACTAGTACCTTTCATGAACTTTTCCAATTTAATGGAGGTTCTCTTGAGATCTTCATTCTCTAATCTAAGTTTCTCACAATTTAAGCAACCTAAATCAACTTCTTTATTTTTCTCAAGCTTGGTTAATTTCTCCCTAAGTTCATTGATCTCATTTTTAAGCTTAGTTTTGGTTGATTTTAAGGTTTTGTTCTTTTCTATGAATTTAAGGATAAGTTTGTGTAAATTATCATATTGGCCTTCTAATTCAATATCATCTAAGGTGGAGCTATCATTGCTATTTCGGTTTAGGAATGTACCTCTTTAGAAGTATGAGCCATAAGACATTTCTCCTCTTTGGGGTTGTCATCAACATCTTCACCACTATCGCTCCAAGAACCACTAACGAACGTCGTGTGATTCTTATCGCGTAAAGGCTTTAGACAATCACTAATGAAATGATTTGGATCACCACATCTAAAGCAATTCATATCACCTTTTTCGTTCTTGGCAACCCGATTCTTTGAGAATGGTTTCTTGTCATTGTTGGGTTGCCTCACTTTTTGACCTCGTCTTTTGAAGAACTTCTTGAAATCTCTCACCGCCAATGCATACTCCTCGTCATCTCTATCCGAGGAACTATCATGATTGCTTTGTGCCTTCTTGGCTTTGATTGCAAGAGACTTCCTTTCACTCTTGGTTTTTACCAATTCCGAGTCCTTCAAAATTATCATCTCATGAACCTTCAAGTTGCCTATGAGTTCATCGAGTGATAAAGTTGAGAGATCTTTCGATTCTTCGATCTCCGTGACTTTTGCTCTCCACTTTGGATGTAAGGCCCTTAGAAACTTCCTAACAATGTTCTTTCTAGAAAAACCTTTATCAAGTGCTTTTAGACTAGTAATAATAGTGTTAAATCTAGCAATAGCACTATCAATAGTTTCATCTTCTAAGATGACAAATTGTTCATATTGTTGGACAAGAAGATCAATTTTGCTTTCTTTGACTTGGTATTACCTTGGTGGGTTACTAAAAGAGTGTTCCAAATATCTTTAGCGGTTCCACACATAAAAATCCTTTCATACTCTTTCTTAGGTAAAGCATTATAAATCACCATTTTAGCCTCATTATTTTTCGAAAGTTTCTTTTTAGTATCGTCATTAGGTTTGTTAAAAGTGACCAATACTTTTGTTTTAGAAACTTCATTAAATTGATAAGGTAAAAAATCACCATTGGTAATAACATGCCAAAGATCTAAATCTTTTGATTTCACATAAGTCTCAAATCTATTTTTCCAATAAATAAAACTATCGGTTTCAAAAACTGGTGGTCTTTTCATAGATTGCCCTTCTAGGTACTTGTTGGAATCCATAGATCGATTCAAGTTTTAAAATATAATATACTTTAAAAATTCTTGAGCAACCTCGCTCTAATACCAATTGTAGAAACTAAAAGGGGGGTTGAATAGTTTCTTATATTTACTTGATAAAAGATGGTTTTCAAAAAATCTTTTTTTCAAAACCTTAGGCTTGAGGAAATATGTGTAATCTTCTTATGCACAATATGAACAATGATAGTGTAACTAAACTAATACTAACTAATGTATATGCACAAAGAATAAAGAATGTAAAGAGTTAAGGGTAAAGAAAGATCAAACCAAACACCAAGGATTTATAGTGGTTCGGCAACGAAGCTCACTCCTCGTTCCTACTCCATTCCTCGACTACTCCTTACTCGAGAGTTCACTACACAACAAGCTCCTTATGGTGGAGAAAACCGTACACGTTGCTTAACCAATTTCCGACTCTAAGCTAAAACTCGAGCCCTAATCGTAGCTAGGACCAATCTACACAACTATACTTAGTTCATACACAACTTCCAAATATACACAAATACTTGGATCTTCACAACTATGACACAATAACAAATGTGTAAGATTTGATCTTCAAAGGATCTTTGGTGGTGGACTCAACACTTCACAAGGATAGTGTTCTTCTCTTTGCACTTGGAGAGGAAGGGATGGATGGGATAGATTCACTTCTAAACAAGTAGTAATCAATCAAATGATCAAGGACTTGAGTGATTTAAGAAGTATGTTTGAATCTGGAAATATATGTGCAAAAGAGGTGAAGAGAAAATCTGAGAATTGTCCACTATTTATAGGACAAAGGGCCAACGGCTATATCTGCCCGCGGTTCCTTATCTCAGCCGGCGGTTCCTTATCGATAAGGAACCGCATAGGCACTAGGGAACCGCCGGAGTAGACTTCGTTCCCTTTTTGTCCTTTAGTGGTGGAGGTCTTATCTGATAATAAAATATCCTGAAAGAATATTCCAAATCAAAAAAGAATATGCCATTTTCAAATTTTCAAATATTTAATTTAATAAAACATTTTCTTAAAAAGAAAGTTTAATAAAAAAACTTGTCACACTTAATAAAAAGTGAGTTTTAAGAAAAGATTAAATCACTTAATCACTTGATTAAGGTTAGTACTTGTTTATTCATACCTTAAGTGAAAATGGGTAAAATGAAAAATACTTGAACTCAAGAATTCTTTTTTTTGTTGTTTTCGTAAATGCTTGTTTTTACATATTGTCGTAATCAAAACTAAGCGAGACCGAAAAATGAAAGTAACGTTTTTAGGCATTATTGCATTAACACTTTGTTATTCAACATACTTTTGAAGTTTGCGACAAATCGAGGTATCATGATTAGAGCGTCGGCAAAACTTATGTTAAAATCTATATCACGAAACATTTTCATAAAAAGCTCAAATTGATAATTATTCCGTTCTTGTGCCTTTTCTTTGTTTCGTCTCGAGGGGTAAGGTAAGGGTGGTGTGGGTTGGGCATTAGGCAACGACCTTGGAATCTCAGGTTCCATAATGGGTATTGGTTCAACCGTAGGTGTGGTATGAGTGGTACTTCATGGGCTTGTGATATGCTCCTTTTCGACCATCACCTCGGGTTCTTTCTCGATTTCCTTCTCCGTAGAAGTACTAGGACGAGAGATTGGTTCCTTGAAAGTTTTACCACTACGAGTAGTAATAACCTTCATTTCTCCTCTCGGGTTGTTAATGGTATCACTAGGAAGACCACCCGAGGAAGAGGGTTTACACATGATTGCTTCAAACATTTTTGCCATTCGGTCTTCAAATTTTGATTGCCTTAAATCCGCTTTTAACAACTCTTGCTTAATCTCATGTTGTCCTTGTTCCATTTTTTGTTGATTTTGTTGAATACGTTGAACGTTTCCTTCCATTTTGTTAGCATGAGTTTTCAATTCATTAGCAAGTTCGTTTTTAAGCTCGTTTTTCAACTCGGATCTTAAGCTAATCATCTCATGTTGCATATTATCAAACTTAGCATAGTTTGCTTTTTCATAACAAAAATTCTCCATGAAGATTTTTAGTGTGAGCATTTTGAAAACCTTGTGTAGTGTTTTGAAAATCACAGTTTTTTGATTTTGAACTTGCCCATTCCCACTTTGATAATTCCCTTTGTTGTAATTACGTGAATTGCCTTGATAACCACCATTTTGATTGTTGTTTCGATAGTTGTTAGCATTTTGATTTTGGGGAGCTTGATTTGGGCGGGAACCTTGGCTGTTTTGGTTATAAGTTCCCGTTGCTACGAAAGCACTCGAAGTGTTACCACCGGCGGTAATGCACTCGGAAAGATCATGAGCTCCACCACAAGATAAACAACTCTTTTCAACCGGTTTAACGAATGCGGAATTCAAAGCTTCTTGTGCTTTCCAGTGTGTCATAAGCGTCGAAAATCTATCGAAAAACCGATTTTCCTCATTTGCTTCATCATGTAAGGCATTAATGTTACGAGACGATGACGATGAACCCATATTGGCAACCCTCGGTGTGTTACGAGGGTTATAAACCTTAGATCTATTCTCGATAATCTTTAAAGCCTCATCGTTCGTTTTGCACAAAAAATTACCACCCGTGGCGGCATTCAAATAATCTCGTTCATGATCATTAAGCCTATTGTAAAGAGTATCAATTTGATGCAATTCCGAAAAATCATGGTGCGGACATTCATGTAACATTTCTTTAAATCGTTCCCATGCCATTGAAAAACTTTCATTATTACGTTGTGTAAACCTTGAAATCTCATTTTTCAAATGTGTTGTTTTAGATGGTGGAAAAAATTGGTTCACAAACTTAGAGATGAGATCACCCCATGTCAAAATCAAATTTGGCGGTTCTTTCTCGAGCGAAATTTTTACGGGTCCATCCAACGAGTATGGAAACAACCCTTAATAGCGTCATGCGGAACATCCTTAAACTTGCTTGTTGCGGTGAGACGATTAAAATTCCGTATGTGATAATGCGGGTTGTCTTCTTCATGACCTCTAAACTTGTTTGCTTGTAACATTGACATTAAACCCGTCTTAATCTCAAAATTCTCCGCAAGGATGGCGGGAATCACAATAGCTTCTCCAAAACCCTCGGTGGGTGCTTGAAGCAACTCCGTCATAGTACGATTAGCCATGGCGAGTATTGGTTCTACAATGGGTTCGAAAATTGGAGTTTGTTCTTCAATCAAAGGATCTTGATTTCCTTGACTTTGACGACGTTTACGAGCTCGTTTTACTTGATTACGAGTTAGCATAAACTTGACGAAGAATGGGAGGTGAGCAAAGAAGATTCTTTTGGGTGTTTTGTGGATTTTCAGTTTTTTTGTGTTTTTGATTGTTTTTAATTTTTTTGGATTTTGTGTGTATTCGTAGACAACAATCTACCAAATCTCTCCTCAAATCAAACTCTTGATTAAAGAAGCCTCAAAAGAATGAAAACGATCACGTGGAGTGAACGCCTTCGATTAACTTTAGAACTTTGGTGAAAACCAAATTGTTCAAGAGGGTTTAATCACAAAGAAACCAAACAGATATATATGATACGTAATAATACTTTGGGCGGCAAAACCCTCGATTAGCTTTCAATCTCAAAATTGTAACACCCCATTTTGATAAATGGAATGTCACGCGTAATTATGGCGTGTCATCAAAGCATGCAAGGTAATATGTAGTAAAACATACATGACCACAGGGAAAACCGGAATCAAACATCGGTTCCCAAACATAAGCCCAAAACATAAGAAAGTAAATGAACTGAATGAAAGACTAAACAAGCATAAATATATGAAGGAAACAGGAGAAGAAGTCTATGGCAGCTTCCATCCTATGCATGTCCTCCAAATGCTCGAGTCTTGGGTACCTGCCGTTTTGGGACATGGAAAGGAAAGTAACGGCTGAGCAAAACGCCCAGTGCACGGATATACAATATAGCATGAAATAGGATAAGCATGTAACATATAACAGCGGAAGACTAAGTTCTGAGTAGACTGGTTAAGTATTGAGAAAACTGGTTTTATAGTTTGAAAAGCCTTATGTTTATCTTATGAAAACTGTTTTAACATAAATATACCATAGCCCATATAGGTCATGAAAAGGTCACGTGCATGAATACTTGGAGGGGTGACCTCATCATGCTGATTAGAGGGGATGCCTCTAATTAATATACTGGTTTGGGTAGGAGGGATCAACTCCTTGTGAAGGATGCAAGGCACACACCACATTCACCATGATATAATGAATAAAACATGTAACTAGGATGCACCCATACGCCCCACATGATATAATAATATGGCCAAAACTGAAAGGGACGCCACGAGCAATCACTCCGCCGTGGGGAAGTCATAACATTGGTGCCTCCAATGTCATGGTTATGGTACCTCCATAACTAGGTGAAACTGGTCATGCTTGTATATGGCTATAGATTATGCTAATTAAACATAAGCAGTTCAAAACAATAAAACAAATACTGGGGAAAACAGTTAGCTGCATACGGGGAAATCCTAATAAGGAAAGAATGTCCATACTGAGAGGACGGGAATCCGTACCTCAAGTCCAGTGAATGAACGGAAGAAAGACTCCTACTTCTGGATCACTAACGCTACATGAATACACACGTGTATAAGTATCGAATCACTGATTACGTACTGGGTTTTATGTCTCATCTTAGCTTACTTTTTAAGTTTTAGGTCATGGTTTACTGTTTAAAGCCTTAAACTGTGTTTATCTTGAATTCTGATTAATCTGATTAAGTATTACTGTTATTTCATGTATTATTATACTTACTGTGTAATAATAAGTAACTTTCCAAAAATAGCAGGTTTCCAAAAATAGAAAGTTTCCAAAAATAGAAAGTTTCCAAAAATAGAAAGTTTCCAAAAATAGAAAGTTTCCAAAAATAGAAAGTTACCAAAAATAGAAAGTTTCCAAAAATAGAAAGTTTCCAAAAATAGAAAGTTACCAAAAATAGAAAGTTTCCAAAAATAGAAAGTTTCCTAAAATAGAATTTACTGCTTAAAATAGATTAGTTTCTAAAAATAGAAAGTTTCCAAAAATAGATCAGCTGCCTTAATTAAATAAGTTTCCATATATAGAAGGTTTCCATGATTAGATTAGCTGCCTGAAATAGATAGATTTCCATATATAGAAGTTTCCATAATTAGAATTAAGCTGGTTACATAAGCTAACATATAAGTCTAAGTGTTTATAAGCTTATTTCTTAAGTCATATGACATAGTGTATAGTTTAATTATTATTTCATGTATTTAATTAAACTATAGGTTAAGCATTTTAATTAAAGTATAACATGTTTTAATTAAAATGGAATACATTACTTAGGTTAAAATGTATATTAATATGTATTAATAATATAACCTAAGTCATGTCTAAATTAATTAATTATAGGCATGTTTTAAATAATTAATTAATTATAACTTATAACATAAAATACTTAGGTTAAATTAATATCATGCTAAATTAATAATTAAATTAACCTAAGTCATGGTTTAATTAATATCTCATGTTATTAATTAATTTATATCCTAAGTTTGTAATTCATAAAATTAACATGTAGCATAAATCATGATTTAACCAACGAACCGTGAATCGGGCATGAAATCGACACCGTACCCCGAACCAAATCGGGGTTCCCCTTGGTTCCTTGCTGCCGTGGGACCCACACCACCAAACCGGGACCATATGGTCTCGGTGGTGGTTTCTAGGCCAAGCCGTGACCCCCTTGGGGCACGGTCTAGGCGTCGGCTAAACCAAACACCCGTAAAACACCCTTTTGATTTTACCTCTTAACCAAATACATGTTTATTTTATGTTTTTAAAATAGGTTTTAAAAACATCATGTTCTTAATCAATTTTACCAAATCAAATCAAAAGAAGGAATTAAAAAGAAAGGTTAAAAAGATATACCGAATGTGTGGATCAATAGAGGATGAACAAACACGAACACTTGTACAATATTCAAGATCAAAATCAACAAGAACACCCCCTCTTGGTGTGTTATAGGTGGCGGCCACAAAAGGAGAGGAAGAACAAAATTAGGGTTTTAATTGTTTTCAATAAAATGTGATAAATGAATGACTTTTTCCCTTAACCCCTTGTTTAGTAAAAATGATGGGCTAGGCCCTTTTCTTGTCCCTAATTTCGTGGTTCATGGGGCCCACATGGGGTAACCCAAATGTTTTTCATGTCTAAATAATAAGTGTATTCTCGTGTTCGTGTTTTACGTGTTTTAATTAGTTAAGTGTTCATTCGTATTTATTGTTGTTCGTGTTTAGTGTGTTCTCGTTAAATATTTACCGTGCCTAATATATTTATACGTGCTCGTAATAATATTATATGTATTTACGTGATTATTTTAGTTCGTGTTTTAATGGTGATCATGATTTTATTATGTTCCCGTGAAATACTTATTAACTACTTATCATGAGTTCGTACGTAAACGATACTTATCATGTTATACACGTATGTACTTACTTGATTAATAGCACATGAATGTGATCAATACTGAATAAGGTAAGTTTTAATCTAGAACGTACGATCTTAAGGGCACTATTCATGGTAAAAGCATGCGGGTTTTACAATTCTTCCCCCCTAAAAAGAATAATTCGTCCCCGAATTATAGATAACGTAACTGGAAGCGAAACATACCCGAATCAAACTGGAAAGGTATGCAAAATAACGGAAATGAAGGTGACATGGTAGAAGGGAACGTGGAACGTGACATGTCTTGAAAAGACATGGAACGTGACGTGACTGAAAGGACATATCTAATCGATAAGAGAAAAAAAGATAAGAAGTCCGGATGAACTTGTCCGTTTCCAAGTGGCCTCCCTCTTGGAATGGTTCCTTCAAAAGATCCTGACACTAATGATAAATCTTGGTCCTCCTGACCTTGACTTGGAATACGAAGAAATTCTTGGTTATCAACGGAAGGTAGATCCCCTAAATTCGATCGAGGAAAATAAGAGTTAACGTGCAAGGGTAACTGAAACGTCACGATGCAAGACCATCTGACTTAACTGATAATTAGAACGATGCGCGAGACATAAAGAAACGTAGTACGTGAAAAATTTTGAACGTGATACGTGAAAGATTTTGAACGTGCTACGTGGAGATATGGCGAGTGTAGTATGAGTAAACATATCGTGATCCATGATACGTGTAACCTATTTTGATCATGATATGAGGAACGTGGAATGAACATGACATGTGAGACATATCGTGATCATAGAATATAATGGTGGTAACGCCAAACGCTACAAGGTGAGACGTGGAATATGACGTGAAACGTCTATCTGATGATGGAGAGTTATACTAAACTTGGGTCTGGTCTCACAAGTTCTTGCAAACTTCCCAGAATGAGAAAAGAAATGAACGTAAAATCGTAAGCCAAAATACGATCATGAACGTGAATAGTGTCATGAACGTGAGCGCGAAAGCAAGTCGTGGAATTAGAATGAAGATGTGAAGTAAGTTAGGAGTATAATTACGAATCTTTGTCTGACCCGATAGCTGAGGGATTGCCAAGTGATCGGATGAGCCTTGGCAGGAACATGTTCGTTCAATCTGTTGGTTCTGAAATCCGTACGGATGTAAGGATTCTGCAGACTTGATCAAACTGTTGACAATAACCCAGATAGCATCATGCTTCTTCTGGGTTTGTTGAAATCTGGTAACTAAAATCCATGGAGATCTTGTCCCTTTTTGATTCACAATTTCATATGATGAAAACATCCCAGTTTGTTGGTGTCCTATCTTAACCTGTTGGTATGTCAGGTACCTAGATATGAACGTAACTGTATCTTACTTCGTAGAACTTGATACCTAGGAGTTTGCGAAACTCTGAGTCTCTGAATCTAGACTTCTCCTTGCGTATAATTTTCTAGAACACCTAATGTAGTGTAGGGTTCTCTCCTTTACGCATAAGCTGAGTCATGGTAAGATTAACCATAGAAACCCATGTGATTCAGTGTGTCACTATAATCAAACAGAATTGATATTGGAAAAATTTTCAGGGTAGAATTTCTCTTGTCATAGAATTTGCAACATAGTGCAGATATGGTCTTCCTGTTCTTCTCTAGGCTTAGAGGAAATCAGGTTATCCTCAATGAAAACGCTGATGAATTTGTTTAGGAGTTCATGGAAACTCAATTTATTAAGTCCATAATGCGGTTGGAGCATTGAGGAGACTAATTCAAAATCATAAATTTAGCATAACCGAGTCGTGTACGAATCGCGGTCATGGACATGTCCTGCTTTTTCACTCGTCGCTGTTGGCAGCATGATCGTGAGTTCGATCTTGGAAAAGTGATTAACACCATACGGTTGATTGGACATGTTGTCAATATGTGGAGGAGAATAACGGTCATGAATGGTGATTTGTTTAAGTCGACGGTAGTCGACACATAATCTCATGGTACCATCCTTCTCCTTGAAGGTTCTTCTGGAGTGTAAGGAACAATTTTGGAATAATCCGTTAGTTATGCGTAAAAGGACCTTAGTAGTCGTGTGTTACTGACAGCTAGAAAATTTTAGCAATTATGGCTAACAAAGCACGTGCTTGAAAAGCATAGATAATTTGTACAGATTTTCCTGATGGAAAATCAAGCTGAATGTATTCAGGAGCCTGAACATTACTGTACATAATTATGAATCATAGCATGGTGTGGTATTCATAGTACATAATTAGGATAAAATTCATCTCGTGTCTGTCCGAGGAAATGCGTTAGCAGCTTGGATCTTATCATTAAGCTGAAGGAAAACCTTCGTATGAGTGGGAATACGAAAGGCGTCCTTCATGGTTATGAATATATGAACTATGGTGAAAGAAATGAAAGTGACATCGGCAATGTGACAGTTCTCACTGATGCGCCGATAATGGTATTGAAATTCTTGTGGCCTGATTAATACATGGCACAACAACATAGATATACCCTTGGAGGGTACCCTGAATTTCTTAGAAATGTTCCATAATTAGACGTGAGTCATGTGTCTTGACTCGTGTCTTGAGAAATGTAAGCGTGACATATGTCTTGACTGGTATCTTGACATGTGTCCTCAGAAAGTATACGTGAGACATGTGTCTTGACTGATGTCTTGACATGTGTCTCGAGATGTGAAACAATTAGAATTACAAATATTAGGTTAATATGCCAGAATTGGCGGATCGGTTGGACTACTGATCATTTGTATGTCTGATCACGTCCGTGGCCGGAGCCTCGGTTGCGATTTCTAGGATAGTTTCTGTCATAGTAGTGGTTACTATCATCTTGTCTGTCGGTTCCATGATGGTCATTCTCATGACCGTGACTCATGTAACTATTTAGCTGAGTGGCCGGCTGGTACTGGTTTGCACTCATATGGCTGAAATGACAGCCGAACGACGTGTGACATGTAACTATGAATTTGGGACAATGATTGATGGGAATTGTCTGATGGTGAAGCATCTTCTCGTCCAATTGCTTTCCTCCGACGCCTTTGTCTTCGTCTTTTAGGATCTCCAGGTTGTGAACCGCATCAGCATCAGCATCTCGTAGCGTCTCCCAACATCAGCATCATCAACCTTCAGTAACATCTCCAAGCTATGAGCGGCATCGACAATCTTGTAGAATATCAGCAAGTGAACATACGCCTGAGATGATTTAGAATCGACTAGCGAATACTCGTGAAGTATTGCAAGTGGAATACACATGGATTAAGGTACATGTAATACACATGAAATACGGTACGTGGAGTACACATGGAATGCACATGAAATGATCGGTATGGGCTCGATCATTTGTCATGATTTAAGGAAAGTAAACCGGTTAAACGGTTAGGAAAACCATCATGATAACCTGGCAGTATTAGCATAGACATCATTCTGGTTGCATAGAGAAACGCTAAAGTGTGGTTACACAAAATTCAACGATGATTTGCCTGACAGCATGATCAATGGAAACCATCCATGACTATCATGAAAGCATGATTCAAGAAATCTAACAATGTTTTATAGGACAACGTAAATAACAAAAGAGGCGTGAAACATAATCAACATGAAGACGGAATTATCATGAGGAAACATGAAACCATCTATTACGAAGAAGTGTATAACATAATCAGCATGAAACTGAAGTTAACCATGACAGTATGAAGGCATACTTGACATAAAAACATAATAACTTATGATGGGACATGAAAAAAAAAATTTATGCCAATTTAAATCATGAGAAAATTTTTATGTAAGAAAAACAGTGCATGGATGCGTAATGTAGTTTATAAAACCTTTATATGTGCGAGGGAACGCCTATGGGTTGGTTCCAAAACAAAAGACATGGCGAGGGGACGCCTATGGGTCGGTCCCAAAGTTAAAAGTTTCGATAAAAGCACATGCGACTAAATAGGGCCATTCCTGTACCAACCATTACTTAGTCAAAATTCCTGCAACAGATGACATATGATATAAATGCATGAATGCATGAAGCATAATAATTAAAAATCATTGTCAAAACTTAACAGAAAAAAAAATTTTATGTGAAAATTATGAACTACTGGGGTCAGTCCACACCGTCACAGTTCACGAGGAACATCATGCATAGACAATGACACATAACTAAGTATGGATGACGGTTGTTCATTCCATATTAGTAAGACGATACTAGTGAAAACATCATGGTGAAAACAACAAGGTGCTGAAAACGTCATGGCTAAAACAAAAAGGTGCTGAAAACATAATGGTTAAAACAACAACGCGCTGAAACATCAATACGTGGAATAACAATCGTTGGCTTAGGAAGCTCCTGGTGACTACCCACTAGTCACAGGTCGAGTTTTAGAGCCTACAGGTCGAAGCCTTGGCTCTGATACCATAATTGTAACACCCCATTTTGATAAATGGAATGTCACGCGTAATTATGGCGTGTCATCAAAGCATGCAAGGTAATATGTAGTAAAACATACATGACCACAGGGAAAACCGGAATCAAACATCGGTTCCCAAACATAAGCCCAAAACATAAGAAAGTAAATGAACTGAATGAAAGACTAAACAAGCATAAATATATGAAGGAAACAGGAGAAGAAGTCTATGGCAGCTTCCATCCTATGCATGTCCTCCAAATGCTCGAGTCTTGGGTACCTGCCGTTTTGGGACATGGAAAGGAAAGTAACGGCTGAGCAAAACGCTCAGTGCACGGATATACAATATAGCATGAAATAGGATAAGCATGTAACATATAACAGCGGAAGACTAAGTTCTGAGTAGACTGGTTAAGTATTGAGAAAACTGGTTTTATAGTTTGAAAAGCCTTATGTTTATCTTATGAAAACTGTTTTAACATAAATATACCATAGCCCATATAGGTCATGAAAAGGTCACGTGCATGAATACTTGGAGGGGTGACCTCATCATGCTGATTAGAGGGGATGCCTCTAATTAATATACTGGTTTGGGTAGGAGGGATCAACTCCTTGTGAAGGATGCAAGGCACACACCACATTCACCATGATATACTGAATAAAACATGTAACTAGGATGCACCCATACGCCCCACATGATATAATAATATGGCCAAAACTGAAAGGGACGCCACGAGCAATCACTCCGCCGTGGGGAAGTCATAACATTGGTGCCTCCAATGTCATGGTTATGGTACCTCCATAACTAGGTGAAACTGGTCATGCTTGTATATGGCTATAGATTATGCTAATTAAACATAAGCAGTTCAAAACAATAAAACAAATACTGGGGAAAATAGTTGGCTGCATACGGGGAAATCCTAATAAGGAAAGAATGTCCATACTGAAAGGACGGGAATCCGTACCTCAAGTCCAGTGAATGAACGGAAGAAAGACTCCTACTTCTGGATCACTAACGCTACATGAATACACACGTGTATAAGTATCGAATCACTGATTACGTACTGGGTTTTATGTCTCATCTTAGCTTACTTTGTATGTTTTAGGTCATGGTTTACTGTTTAAAGCCTTAAACTGTGTTTATCTTGTATTCTGATTAATCTGATTAAGTATTACTGGTATTTCATGTATTATTATACTTACTGTGTAATAATAAGTAACTTTCCAAAAATAGTAGGTTTCCAAAAATAGAAAGTTTCCAAAAATAGAAAGTTTCCAAAAATAGAAAGTTTCCAAAAATAGAAAGTTTCCAAAAATAGAAAGTAACCAAAAATAGAAAGTTTCCAAAAATAGAAAGTTTCCAAAAATAGAAAGTTTCCAAAAATAGAAAGTTTTCAAAAATAGAAAGTTTCCAAAAATAGAAAGTTTCCTAAAATATAATTTACTGCTTAAAATAGATTAGTTTCTAAAAATAGAAAGTTTCCAAAAATAGATCAGCTGCCTTAATTAAATAAGTTTCCATATATAGAAGGTTTCCATGATTAGAATTAAGCTGGTTACATAAGCTAACATATAAGTCTAAGTGTTTATAAGCTTATTTCTTAAGTCATATGACATAGTGTATAGTTTAATTATTATTTCATGTATTTAATTAAACTATAGGTTAAGCATTTTAATTAAAGTATAACATGTTTTAATTAAAATGGAATACATTACTTAGGTTAAAATGTATATTAATATGTATTAATAATATAACCTAAGTCATGTCTAAATTAATTAATTATAGGCATGTTTTAAATAATTAATTAATTATAACTTATAACATAAAATACTTAGGTTAAATTAATATCATGCTAAATTAATAATTAAATTAACCTAAGTCATGGTTTAATTAATATCTCATGTTATTAATTAATTTATATCCTAAGTTTGTAATTCATAAAATTAACATGTAGCATAAATCATGATTTAACCAACGAACCGTGAACCGGGCATGAAATCGACACCGTACCCCGAACCAAATCGGGGTTCCCCTTGGTTCCTTGCTGCCGTGGGACCCACACCACCAAACCGGGACCATATGGTCTCGGTGGTGGTTTCTAGGCCAAGCCGTGACCCCCTTGGGGCACGGTCTAGGCGTCGGCTAAACCAAACACCCGTAAAACACCCTTTTGATTTTACCTCTTAACCAAATACATGTTTATTTTATGTTTTTAAAATAGGTTTTAAACACATCATGTTCTTAATCAATTTTA
Source organism: Glebionis coronaria (assembly GCA_025667525.1). Lineage (NCBI taxonomy): Eukaryota > Viridiplantae > Streptophyta > Magnoliopsida > Asterales > Asteraceae > Glebionis > Glebionis coronaria. Next base: position 256,559,110 of record CM046878.1, read on the forward strand.
CCAAATCAAATCAAAAGAAGGAATTAAAAAGAAAGGTTAAAAATATATACCGAATGTGTGGATCAATAGAGGATGAACAAACACGAACACTTGTACAATATTCAAGATCAAAATCAACAAGAACACCCCCTATTGGTGTGTTATAGGTGGCGGCCAAAAAAGGAGAGGAAGAACAAAATTAGGGTTTTAATTGTTTTCAATAAAATGTGATAAATGAATGACTTTTTCCCTTAACCCCTTGTTTAGTAAAAATGATGGGCTAGGCCCTTTTCTTGTCCCTAATTTCGTGGTTCATGGGGCCCACATGGGGTAACCCAAATGTTTTTCGTGTCTAAATAATAAGTATGTTCTCGTGTTCGTGTTTTACGTGTTTTAATTAGTTAAGTGTTCATTCGTGTTTATTGGTGTTCGTGTTTAGTGTGTTCTCGTTAAATATTTACCGTGCCTAATATATTTATACGTGCTCGTAATTATATTATATGTATTTACGTGATTATTTTAGTTCGTGTTTTAATGGTGATCATGATTTAATTATGTTCCCGTGAAATACTTATTAACTGCTTATCATGAGTTCGTACGTAAACGATACTTATCATGTTATACACGTATGTACTTACTTGATTAATAGCACATGAATGTGATCAATACTGAATAAGGTAAGTTTTAATCTAGAACGTACGATCTTAAGGGCACTATTCATGGTAAAAGCATGCGGGTTTTACAAAAATACTCACAAGCAAGCAGAGAAACGAGACGGCGCGAAGCACTTAAGAGCCTTTTTCTTTAGGGTATATATTGTAATACCCGCCTTATACCCACCTTATAGTTTTATTTTTCAAAATCGAGCTTCACGAAAGTATTTATCTATTTTGGCCTTTTTCTTTTTGTTTGAGATTCGAATACAATAATTAGGAGATCAAGTCCCAATTAAGGTATAGTTTTCACAATTTTGGAGATATTTTGTATTTGTCGTGATACTTATACAATAAAGTAATAATAATTTCACAAAAAAAAACGAAAAAAACCGATAATATGTATTAGTAGAGTTATACTAATACAAATACTATTTATGGCTAATATTAAAAACAAAATGACAAATTAATCACGACACACGTCCCCGGCAGCGGCGCCAAAATGATTGTAGTGTTTTACTACACTTTAGGAAAAGAGCGTAAATAGCGGAAAGTATTAAATAAGACGGTTTAGGAAAACCGTGTACTAATGACCCAATGAGGTGAAAGTTCGTTTTCCAAGGAGGTATATGTGTGTGAAAAACTTGTTATTGATTTGAGATTAATATTGAAAGAAAGAAGGGATGAGAAAAGAGAATGACGGATACGTTAAAATTATACTACGACGACTAAATTAAAAACCGTAAAAAGCGACAAAATAAAAATTAATCCTAAAAATTCCCAAAAAATTACCAAAATTCAATAAAAATAAACTAAGGGTTTAAAACTGATCAAACCTTTTTCAAACCTTTTAATTAATTAAATATTAATTTTTAAATGCTAATTAAAGCCCAAAAAATCCAAATAATTATTAAAAAGCCCAAATAAAAATTTTTCACTTTGTAAACCTCAAAAATGACTAAATTAGAATAAAAACTATTTTTATGAAATTTTAAACTAAGGAAAACTATTTTTAAATGATTAAAAACTATTAAAATATTAAAATAATTCTAAAAATTAAGAAAATGATGCTAAAATTAATCTAAGAGTTTTAAAAATCCTAACTTAATGTATTTGACCTATGAAAAATATAAAAGTTGCAAAAATGTGAAAACTGAAATTTAATAATAAAATAATATTAAAATATTAAAAATCCAAAAATTATAAAAACAAATTATAAAAACTTGCAAACTAGTTCATTTTAACCTAAATAAATAGAAAATGAAAGTGAAATTACCAAAATACCCGTAATGGGCCCCCAAATGGGCTAAAACTATAACAGGCCAAATGAAATGGGCTTTTTGGCCCAATAAGATGAAACTTAACCAAATAAGATGAAAATCACTAGTCTGACTTAGAATTCAATTTTAAATAAAAAAGTCTGAAGGCCCAAAAGCTGAATGTAAGCTTATCACAGCCTAATAGAACAACAGCTTATTCTTAATGGGCTTTTTGGCACATTAAGCTATAATCCAATGCCATAAGCTCTAATTTGACACACAACCTTATTTTGAGATGCCTAAGAGATCTGTGAAAAGAAATTTCCAATAAGCTCAACCAATAAGTCAGAAATAAGCAAAGTAAAAATTCACTAAAAGACAAAATAGTCGACTTGGAGTTCTAGACCACCTCAGACCTTGATACAAGTTGCAAAAGACTCTAAATGACTTAATTAAGACAAATCAACAAAGAAAAGTTCAATAAGCCAGGTCAAATAAGCTGATAAGCACTTATGTAAAAGTCAAAGTAATTGGTTTTCTAGTCAAAGCTCAAAGTCAACCCATCAAATGCTCCAGAATGAACAAATGGGTCAAATAAGGAACACCTATTACAAAATTAAAGTTTTTGTAGGTTTAAATAAGCTAGAACAGCTTATAGATAAGCTATCCCAAAAATAACACTAGTAGTGGCTAGCAGAAGGGGAAAGGAGTTCCCACTGCTTTGACTATTTGACTTGCAAATTTAGAGAGATCCAGTTGGATTCAATGGAAAACAAAGGCACCCTTACAACCAGTGAGTTGTAAGGAGTCAATATCAAGCAAGAAATCACAAATTGATCCAGCCAATAAGCACAGAATAAGCAAACAGTCACCAGATATGATACAGACTTTGAAATAAGTAGTTATGAACAAATAAGCAGTTTAAGCATGAATAAGCCAACCAAAATGAACCATATGCATAAAAAAGCTATAATAAAGTCCAACAAGCACAAATAAACTTGTTTCAAACACTGATTCAATGATTAAAGGCATATTCAAGCACAAGTAGTTGACTAATGAACAAATGGTTATCCAAAAATCCTTTTGCTGATCTAAATGACCACAAATCCAATTTCAAACCTTGAATCCCTTTCCCTAGTTGTATTAACTTAAATTTAACACTTGTTAACCCTAGTCTACCCTTAGACCTAGGTGTCCCCGAAATTTTAGCCAATATTACCAAGTAAAACAGATTTTATAGCCCTATGATGGATTTAGGTTATTCAAACCAATAAGCTTGTAGATAAACACCAAATAAAACTTAAGGAACAATAACAAACACAAAACAACACAATACAACCACTCAAGTTAACTCAAACCCTGAATAAGCAGTTAACCCAAACACCCCTTTGTAAACTGATTTCTTAAATTTGCAAAGGACTTGTGTGATTTAACCCACAAACCATGCTCAAATCAACTTAGTATCCACAAACAAACCTCAATACACAAGATCCAACCACAAAAACACACAATCACAGACAAATACTCAGATTCACCAAAATTCATACAAAATTAAGAAAAATAAAAGGGTTTAGAGAATCAAACCTCCAAGATGTACATCCACACCTTGGATTGTTTGAGCTTAGGTGCTAGCTAAACAAGCAACAGCTTCCTTGTACCTGCTAAGAACAACAAACACCAAAGATAAACACAAAAACAGATTATGACTTGATTTTTTAAAACAAGAGTTTTAATCCTTAAAACCTTTCCTCAAAATCAATCAAACAGATTATTGAAACTCAGACATTAGCTAATCAAACACCAAGCTTTCATAAAACACAAAAGGGAAATCACAATTTTCAGAAAACCAAACATTTATTTCATAAAAAGGAATTACAAAGACTTAGCTAAAATCTAGAACAAAGGGACTCTCACATGTTGAGGTCTCCTTTTATAGACTACATAGATGATTCTAGAAGGGAAAATACATCAGAAACCCTAGCTATGAATTCTCAAAAATACACTTGAGTGCTTGATGGCGTGTTAAGGTTATGAGTTGTCCAAATGAATCCAAGTTGTTCATTTTTGCTTTGGGGCCAAGTAAGGAGTGTTGGACGTTGATCTTGCCATGTGGCTTTGCTTGGAGAGGAGGGTGTCATGTGATTGGTGGACGGGTGAATGGGGGTGGGGTCCTTGGTGAGTGGGTGTGAGAATTTGGGCGTGGGAATGGTTCGTGTGAGGGTTAATTATGTTTTGGTTAAGTAAATTGGGAATAACCCTTTGACTGGTAAAAGTACAATCTGGGTGATGAATGGTGAATAGTAACTATTTTGATCCGGTTTTGTTGGATTGGGGATGTATTTGGCGCAAAATATATTTGAATGTTTCATTGTGGCAACTTTAGTCCTCAGCCTTTGGAAAAACTTGTATAACAAGTTTATTTTTGTTGTAAACTCGTTTCCTTTGTATTTCAATTTTCTGAATTCAGATTTTGGCCACAAAATGTTTTGGAAAAAGGATTTAGGGCTTTTTCAACTTTGGTATAATTACAACTTCGGTCCTTTTGATATTTAATTCGTTTTTAAAGGACCAGAAGTGTAATATTCTTGAACTTCAAGGGCTTCTTTGGATCTTGAACTTCATGAAGGACCATTCTTGACATTTTGGATTTGTTGAAGGACTAATCTTACCAAATCTTCAAAGATGAAGGACCTTTTTGTAATTTTGACAAACTTAAGGGACCAAACTTGTAATTATGAATATACAAGGTTATTAAGTGTCATTTCTTCATAAATAAGGGATCAATATTGTACATCTTCAAGTCATTAAGGATTTTTCTTTGATAATTCACAAACTAGGGCCCGGTTTATTGTACGGCTTCGTTTCTCGTGTCGTTTTTTCTTGTTGCTTGTGATATTTTGTCTTTTCATGATATCCATACCTAAAATACACAAGTAAACAAACACACGCATATATATGGTATTTTATGACATTTTTATGCATTTAAAGCCCGAAAAGAACGATGAGATCATGTATAAATGCCATCTCATCACCTACCATAGCGCGGTTTGATGTTGACGTTAGAAGGATTTCCAATCGTCACTGTGAATATTAATGAATATCACTCTGAATGTTTAGGCAAGACCATAAAGATATTGCGTAGAAACCTGAAACGAGTTTGAATCAATTCAGAATCAAACCACTGTTGCTTTTCAGTTTTACACACGTTCAATTCACAATGAATCTTTCATATGACCTACCGCAGTGTTGTTTGATGTTAACAATGGAAGGATTTCTACTCATCATTGTGAGTACTAAGTAGTATCACTCTGAGTGTTCTAGAAATGTCGCAAGGATATAGTGCATGACTCTCTTCTTTGTCATTCTGTGTGTCCTAACGAGATTTGATTGATCTCTTGGCTCTAGACTCGATTTGTGCACTTTTAGTGGTCAGAGGCTGGAGCAGATGCCACCTATTTAATATCAACTATCTCGGAGTGAGAAAGTCAATAGAAGTCATGTTGATATCCGTGACAATAAAACAAACTTCTTTTGAGAGAAGCCTGAGTAGCTAGGTAAGGGTTGTGCATTACATCACTGGGTCCATGATGTGTAGTCTTCATGATGTGTTGACCCGGTTTCTGCCTAAGTTGTATGAAGGGTTGTTTTCTTTACACCCTTTATCCTTACATTTCTTTTTCATTCTTCAACCTCTTCAATGCTTACTAATACATCATTACTAGCACCTTGTTGTGATTGTTCCAGTGCTAGCATCAGTACTTAGTCGGCATTCAGCTACGTTCACATTCTACTCCATCTTTCCAAAGGACTTCTAATAATCTATTGTATTGTCCCTGGGAAGATCCCTCCGGTTTTGGTTGGATCATAGGACTTAAACCTAACCACCCTTTTGACACCAATAATGTCGTGAATTAAAGATATTATGGGTATGAGATCGTAACCATAAAACCACTACAAAAAGTCTAACAAGGTGTTTGAAAAACATTTAACACCTTGATAGTTTTGTCGTTTCAGAAATGCTCCCCCTTCACATGTGCATCGATAATCGAAGTGTTTCGCACATGTAGGTAAGAGTTAAAGTGCTTGAGTATTGCAAAATAGATCACATTTTAATCACATTTTCTCCCCCTATCTCTAATATATAAAATCTTTTGATATTAGAGATACCAAATTTGATTAAAATATATCGCGAAAAATAGTCTTGAAAATCTTCGGGAGAAAGATGTGTCAAACTTAGCATGAATTTGGAAAGCTCCCCCTAAAACATTGATCCAATTAAATTGTCATTATGAGGATGTGATCCACATTTCGCTTTTTGAGGATGGGAGTTGTTGAACACACAATTTTTGAAAGATTTTGAATAATCATGGAAAAACTCTTGAAAAATTATGTTCAACACTTTTTGAAAAATCCATTTCTTTTTGGCAACATGGTTTTTCTAAAGCATAAACTTGAGTTCATAGACGTTGAATGTCTTGACGAATCCACTCAAGTGTAAGAAGACTTCTCTTCTTTTGCTGAGGGTAAGGGCACTAAAGCGTACACTCCCCCGTGAATATAGATCCGGGTTGCAATCTGAAAGTGATTACAAGCCATAGTGTTGAGCTCAAAACGTTGAATGTTTTGTGACAAGCTCAACCCAAGATAGATTGCTCTACCCATTTTTGGAAAAAATTTACAAAATAGACATTTTTCTTTATTAAAAGTAGAAATGACATGTTTTGAAAAATATTTACAACTTTCATTCGAGCTTTATGTACACACCCGTGTCGTTATTGAGCGACATTTCTAGGCACGTCTATATTATCGATACTGAAAGACATGTCGAGAAGAATATTTTTGGATTTTAAAGGATTTTTAATTTTGTGTTTTGCTTTTAGATGTTTTATATTTTTATATTTTGCTTTTCAATGATATTTACAAGATGTTTGATAAATAAATCAAGCAGGCACCTTTGCCAGAATCTCCAGGTCTGCTGGAGTCAAACATCTCATACCAATTTGCCTTACGAGGTACTCAAACCTATCTTTCGACAGAGCTTTCGTAAACAAGTCGGCCAAGTGGTAATCCGTTCCAACAAAGTATAACTCAACAATACCTCTTTCAACTTGTTCCTTTATGAAGTGATATCCGACATCGATGTGCTTCATGCAGGAATGATGTACCGGATTGCAGGAGATGGTTATGGCTGACTTTGACTCACAGTACATAGGTACTTTATCAAAGTGGAAGCCATAATCCGTGTGTTGTGTTTTCATCCAAAGAACTTGAGCACAACACGGAGATAGAGACACATACTCCGCTTCGGCTGATGATAGTGATGTGCAATCCTGCTTTTTGGAAGACCATCCCACAAGCTTATCTTGACCTAGAAATTGTGCACCACCAAAAGTACTTTTTCGTATATCAAGACACCCTGCATGAACAGAATCTGAATAGGCCGTTAGAAAGAAACCGGTTTCCCTCATATACCAGAGTCGCAAATGAATGGTATTCTTGAGGTACCGAAATATCCGTTTAACCTCCTTGAGGTGTTTTTCAGTGGGTCATCCTTGATATCATGCACAATAACACGTGGCATGTGAGATATCGGGTCTGCTTGCTGTCAAGTACATGAGGGAGCCGATCATTGAACGATATCTCATTTGATCTATGGCATTTCCCTCCAAGTCAGCATCAAGCGATGTGGTTGATAATGGTATCCCAACGGGGTCACATGAAGTCATACCATGCTTTTTGATTATCTCTTGACAATACTTAGCTTGGTTTATAAAGATACCACTTGGGGATTGGTGAACTTGAATTCCTAGAAAGAATTTTTGTTCGCCCATCATTGACATTTCAAATTTGTTGTGCATTACTTTTTCAAACCATTTTAAAAATTTTGGGTTTGTAGACCCAAAAATAATGTCATCAACATAAATATGCACAAGCAAAATGTCATCCCCAAATTTATAAGTGAACAAAGTTAGATCAATGGAACCTTTTGAGAAACCTTTAGTTACTAGAAATTTCGAGAGCTCATCGTACCACACCCTTGGAGCTTGCTTTAGTCCATATAGTGCCTTGTGGAGACGATACACCTTGTCAAGATAATGAGGATTAACGAATCCTTCCGGTTGCGTGACATAGACTTCTTCCTTCAAAGGACCGTTAAGAAAAGCTGTCTTCACGTCTATTTGATAAATAGTAAATCCCTTATGTGCAACATAAGCAAGGAAAATCCTTACCGCTTCCATACGTGCAACTGATGCAAATGATTCGTCAAAATCAGTTCCCTCTTTCTGGCCATACTCCTTAGCCACTAGCCTAGCTTTGTTCTTGATGATCGTGTTTTCTTCATCCATCTTGTTTTTCCAGATCCCTCGAAGATTTAACGGTATTACATCGTATGGTTTGTCAACAAGTTCCCAGACCTTAAGTCTTTCAAATTGTTGAAGTTCATCCGTCATCGATTTAATCCAAGCATGATCAGCCATGACTTCTTTGATGTTTTTCGGTTCAGCTGTACTCATGGCGAGTGCGAACATACAAACATCGCCATCGGTTTCTAGTTGTCGTCTAGTATGAACAGGCTGTGATGGGTTTCCAATTACTTGAACCAAAGGATGATATCGGGTCCAATGATGTGTTGAAGGATGTCGTTGATAAAACGTATGCATATTTGACGGATCAACATGGCGAGTTGAAGATTCTCCAATTTCGTGTACCGATGTACCGAATGGGTTATGAAAATTGCCATCGTCAAATAATGCATCGTCTGTTTGATTTGCGTTCTCTGGAGCAATGACAGTAGTTGTGGATGTTGTAGGATCGATTGTTGAAGTGATATTCTGAGGAGGTAAATCTGCAGCAACCCGTGTTGAAGTAGACGAAGTTGTATCCTTTTGTTGACGATGAACGGTATCATCATTCTTATCATGAGTGACAGGGGAAGACTTTGATACAACATGTTTCTCCCCGGTGAAATATTCATCAAACGTTGGTCCATATAACATTTCCAACTCTTCAAGTGTCGTGTCCACTGTCATATCTGCTCTTGGAACATGTTCAGGAACCAGCTTTGAACTTGACGGTTCATTGTTGTGGTCTTGAGTTCCAAGTTCCGTGCGGTTGTGCACAGAAGCCTTTGTTGTTGTGCATCGGGACTTAAACTGCTTTGTTCAAGTTCCATTTCTTGCAATTCATCGAATCAGACATGAATAGTCTCGACTATCAAATTTGTTCTCTTGTTGTACACTCTATATCCCTTAGACTGAGTTGCATATCCCACTAGAATACATGCATCACCTTTCTCTTTCGTCTTGTCCAGATTTTCACCGTCTCGAATTATGTAACACGTACATCCAAAAACATGAAGATGTTTGAGTGAAGGTTTGCGATCATGAATTATGTGATATGGCGACTTTTCGTGTCTTGGGATAATTAAGGATTGGTTTTGTGTATAGCAAGCGGTTGACACGGCTTCGACCCAAAAGAATAATGGTAGTTTTGAAGCGGATAATAATGTTCGAGCAGCGTCAACTAGAGTATGATTTCGTCTTTCAAAAACAATGTTTTGTTCAGGTGTTCAAGCAATGGATGTTTCATATTCAATCCCTTCAGCGTCAAAATAATTCTTTAGAGTTGAATTCAAGAATTATGTGCCTCTGTCAGTATGTACCACTTTTACTTGAGCTTGAAGAACACGTTGTATTAGCTTAAGGAAGTTAATGAGAACCTTAGGTGTTTTGATCCTTGGACCTCAAGAAGTGAGTCCACATGTACCTTGAGTAGTCATCGACAATTACCATAACGTGTTTCTTCCCATTGATGCTTTGAACACGCATGGGGCCACACAAATATATATGAAGAAGATCTAACCGTCCTTTAGAGCTTGGTGTAGTCTTTGTCTTGAAACTACTCCGTTTAGCTTTACAAAGATCACAAGAAGAACAAAGATGATCTTTGATGAATTTCAAATTTGGAAGGCCTCGCACAATATCTTTCTTGGAAAGCAAGTTGATGGTATCAAAGTTAAGATGAGGTAATCGTTGATGCCATAACCAAGCTTGAGTCGTTGAAGCTTTAGCCATGAAACAGATTGGAGTTGAGGAAGTGGAGTCTTGAAGTGAGATGGTGTAGAGATCAGTACCCCGTGAACCGGTAAGTAAGTCATTCCATCATAATCACGAACAAAACATGACTTCTTTCTAAAAGCAACCTCCAAATATGCATCACAGAATTGACCAACGGAGAAAAGATTGTGATTGAGCCCTTCGACGTAGTAAACCCTTTGATTGTGATATTCTGATAGTTGTAAATTTACACTTGTTTAGGAAAATAAGGTAATTAGGGTAAGCGTTAACAAGTGATTTAGGAAAACCACGAGTTATGACCCAAAGTGGGGATCGTTCTCAAGGAGGCTAGTGTTTTGTGTAGAGACATGATTAACTTTGTGATTATATGATTATCAGAAAAGAAAATAGAAATGAGGTAAGAAGAAAGTGACGGTTACGATGAAGAATTAAACTAAGACGAAAGGGTCGTACACGTAAAACCGTAAAAAGTACCAAAATTAAAAATTTATTCTAAAAATTCCTAGAAAATTGCAATAACTCCTAAATAATGTAAATAGAGTTTACAAAAAATCAAAAATCACCCAAACCTTTTATTTAATTAAATATTAATTTTTTAATGCTAATTAAAGCCCAAAAAATCAATTTAATTAACAAAAAGCTCAAAATGAGATTTTTTTCAACTATAAACCTCTAAAATGACCTAACTTAATTTCAGACTATTTTTGAAAATTTTAAAATTAATAAAAACTATTTATAAAAAATTAAAAAACTATTAAAACTTAAAATAATTATAAAATTAATCTAAGGACAATAAAAATATTCTAAAAATTGTAAAATTCCTAATTTAATGTATTTAACCTAAAAAAATATAAAAACTTGAAAAATCTAAATTTTGATTTTTAATAATAAAATAATATTAAAAATCTAAAATTTATAAAAAATTTTAAAAACTTGCAAAATAGCTTATTTTAACCTAATAAACACAGAAATGAAGTTGAAATTACAAAAATACCCCTAATGGGCCTCCAAATGGGCCAAAGTCCAAAACAGAACCTTATTGGGCCAAAATAAGCCCAATAAGAAAAATGTTTATAAAAATGGCCCAAAAGCTCCTATCTGACTCAAAATTTGATTCTGAACACAATTTTTCAAAGGCCCAAAAGCTGAAAATGTGAAATAAGCTGGCTTATATCAAACAGCTTATTCTTAATGGGCTTTTTGGCCCATTAAGCTATAAGCTGATGCCATAAGTTCAAATTAGACACACAAGCTTATTTTGAGTTACTTAAGACTTCTATAAAAAGAAATTTGAAAAAAGTCTAAGGAATAAGCCTGAAAATGCAATAAGCAATCTACACAAAACGACAAAATAGTCGTTTTCGAGTTCTAGGCTATCCCAAGAGCTGATTCAAGTTTCAAAAGCTTTTAAATGACTTAACTAAGCTTAATCAACAAAAAGTTTTCAAATAAGTTCACTCAATAAGCTGGAATAAGCAAATAAGCACTTCTTTAAAAGTCAACTTTAAGAGTTTTCTAGCAAAAAGTCAAAGTTAAAGTTTAATAAGCTCCAGTTCAAACAAATGGGTCAAATGAGGAAGATTGATCACAAAAAGTAAGTTGTTGCAGGTCTGGAAAAGCCAATATGGCTTATTAATAATCTGAATGCAAATTAACACTAGCAAGGTCTAGTTTTGGATGTTGAGCAGTGGAAACTTTTTCCACTGCTTGACTTGTTTGACTTTTTGTCTTTAGTGACTTTTTTGGAGATTCAAGTTACACAAAGGCACCCAAATGATCAGTGGATCATAAGGAGTCAATACAAACAAAGAAATCACAATCACTAACAGCCAATTAGTCCATTAATTCAATTAAGCATCAGACATGCACAAGAGTTGAACAAATAAGCAGTTATGGTTCAATAAGCACTTATAGCACAATTCAGCCAGCCAAACTTCACCAAATGCATACACAAGCAATAATAAACTTAAATGAACAAGTCTAAACAGGTTTCATGCACTGATTCAAAGTCTAGGTCAAGATTCAAGCACTAAAAGTTACTGATGAACTATGAACATGCAGTTATGAACACTTGCTGATGTATTTGACCACCAAGCCAAATTCAAACCCCCAAATCTTGTTAACAGGTTATATTAATTATGTTTAAACACTTTTTAGCCCTAAGCATGCATACACTCTAGGTGTTCCCAAAGTCTTAGGTCAAAAACAGCCAAAACAAGCAATCTATAGCACAATCTTTGATTTGAGGTTTTAAACCCAATAACTTGCAGCAAATAGCTCTCAAACAAGTATATAGCAGATACGAAGCACAAACACAAACTTCCAACCACAAAATAACACACAATGATTCAAGACAGGTAATCCCAAACACCCTTTTAACTTTTCAAATCACAATTTTCAAATCAAAAGTGCATTCCAAGGTTACCCAAGCCCAAATCAACACAATAACAGATGAGATATGCATATTAGAACAAGATTAAGCCACAAATTTCACAAGAACACAAGCAACACACAAATATCACAAATATCCAATATTTTATCAGATTTTAAGATTAAGGATGCAAACCTCATGGATGTACATCCACACCCACGAATTTTGAGCTTATGTGCTAGCAAAAACAAGCACAAGCTTCCACAATAAAGCCTGCTAAGATTCAACAAGGTTAGAAGCAAAATATCAAAAACAGAAAGGTGAAAAAGCCTTGATTAATGCAACTCTTGTACCCCACACTTGATTATCCCCAAGTTATAGGCTTCACCACACCTTGATAACTCAATATTAGGATGCTATGATCAGCTTTATAACCCAAGAATTCCAAGGTGTACCAAGAAACTTAGCAAAATATCAAGCTTGAAGGAAAATATGCAAACTTTTGCACACTCCTTGAAAACAGGTTTTAGGATTTAAGATTAACAAACAAAGAACTATAACAAGCAGTAAACAACAATGGCACTTGAGTTTTCTTCAAAGATTCAAATTCATTACTTAGAATATGAGATTTACAAAACTTTGAACAAAGGAAAATTCAAGAGCAAAAACTAATGGACTGAGTCCCATGCCTTTTATAGGCTTACAATGATGTCTAAGGAAGCTAAAAAATGTAACCCTAATTGATGTAGATGTCCCAAAATGCCCCTTGTCTTGTTTGAATATCTTGGCATCATGTAAAGAGAATTGGCTGTTTGTGTGAGGCGTCATAGCTGCAAATGTGATCAAAGGCTTAAAAGAAAGCTTAGGATTGAAGCCAAATCTTGGGTGTTGGATTTGGCATGTTCCCCAAAGGTGGTGTAGAAGGGTTTATCATGTGAGTTGGTTGAGTGATGCGGCCAAGGGTTTAAGGGTGGGGTTGTGTTTAGCTTTACCTTAATCATAAATCTAGAATGAATTAAGGGATAATATCAAGTATTAAACAAATCCCCAAATCTGCTTATGAACACCAAGAACAAGCATTTGATCTTTATTTTTGTTTAAACCTGGAGTTTAGCGCCTTAATTAAATAATTAATTATGGTTTGTTTAGACGGTTGTGAGTGGAAGGTGACGTGGAAGGAGGGTGGAAGCTGATTGGTGGAGAGGAGGTAGTGGGGCACGTGTCACCCCACTACTGGTTAAGGTAAGTTTAGATGTTTGACCCTTTTAGCCCTTTATCTCTCATTCTTCTTTCACTTGTAAATAAATCCGGCCAAACTTCATTTCCTTTGTTATTGAAGTTTCACTTTTCACACTTTTGCCTCAAAAAGTTTTATAAAGTATTTTCAAGGGTGTTTCATGCCAATTCTTGATTCTTGAAGGACTGATTTGGCATTTTCTTCATAGATGATGGTCTTGACTTGTTTGTTTGAATTCTTGGAGGACTGAAATTGCCAAGTCATGATTAATGAGGTATCATTTTTGCCATTTATTTAAAGTCAAGGGTCCTTTTGGTAATTTGACATATTTAAAGGACCAATCTTGTAATTTCTTGTAACTTGAAGCCCTTCATGGTATGTTTGACTTTGAGGAGGATTAATATTGACATTTTAGTTTTGTTGAGGGACTAAAATTGTCAATTCTTCAAAGTGGAGGGCCCTTTTGGTAATATTGACAAACTTTAGGGACCAATCTTGTAATTTTTAGGATACAACGGTATAAAGTGTCAATTCTTCTATATTGGAGGACCCTTCTTCATAAATCTACAAATCTTCAAGGGTTTTCTTGGAAAATTCTTCATTAGGGCTTGGTTCAATGTGCGGCTTCGTTTCCCGTGTTCGTTTTTGCATGATTCTTGTGATCTTTTGTCATTTTCTCAATATCCGTACCTAAAATACACAAGCAACAAACACAAGCATATATTGGGGTATTTTGATGATATTTAATGCATTTAAAGCCCTTTTTGGACGATGAGACTATGTATAAAAGCAGTCTCATCACTCCCCCATACTAAACCATTACCGTGCTCTCACGCAATGCTAGAATAAAGTATCGTAACACCTCCAAAATTCATTTTTATTCACATTTATTGAATGATAAACTAGCTACACTACTACTATTACTACTACTTGCGTTTTAGACATAATGTATGATTTTCATCGCAAAATGGGACGTTTAGGTTCATAGAACAAGAACATGTGAATGCTTCGTTAGAAATAATTTCATCGTCCTCGATTTTCACCCCAATTCCATGCTAAGCGTGCAATGAGATCATTGTCATTATAAGTTAGTAATGCTAACACTACTCATATGCCCTAATCACGTACTTATGCTCCCATGTTCCTAAGTTGTATCTCTTATATTTTATTTTGTCTTGAATGTTTCACGAGGATACATTGTTTGACTTATGCGATAATAGAGATTTAGGTCTAAAAATAGAGTCCTAACGGTGTAACCAAGACCAACAAATCAATAACCCCTCCTAATAGACAACGATGTCAAAAAATTAAGTCAACAAGAAGGATTGATAAACACGGTTTTATAACGGTTTTGAACATGAGACTTATTACCAAGACTTTTACACGCCCCCTAACGGAAGGGCCTTATTATCTTTGGTTTACCTCCATCTTTTATTCAACTTCGCCATGAAGCTTTTATTATGACTTCGGTCTTGCCTTGCCTTTTATTATCCACCTCGTCGGTGGTTTTGTTAGCCAAAGACTCACGCTAAGGCGAATTTTGGATCTTTAAAGCTTCAAAGATTAAGGCTTGATTCACTTTCAATTTTGCATAGATTTTTCGGCCTTGTGGGCTTCAAATTGTTTGCTAGATTTAGGTGAGCACTTGAAATCTTATTATTGGGTGAAGCTTTCGATTATTCGGGTGCCAATACTTCAAAACCGTGACGTTGGCGATACCTTAATGTCTTCCCAATTTAATTACATGGAAGCTACTAGAAAATACTAGAAACCCAACAATCAAGACTAAATCGCTAAGTCAATATTTATTAAGCAAAAAGTATTTACAAGCGAAGGGAGAATAAGCAAACAACGAGAACACATGAGTTTTTGAAAGAATACGAGTACTCTACGTTTAGCATAGTAACTTATAATTAACTCAATCATTTCTCGTCCTCATTTAAGAGACTTAGCCTAATGTGAAGTTAAGGAATCGAAGCTAAGTGCTCAACACGCACGGTCGAGTCAAAAATTACTCTTATTCTCGCCATCAGAAAACCTACATTCGTGTCTTCAAACACTTATAAAACATGAGAAAATTTTCAAAATTTGGCCATTTTTAGCCTTATTTTGCAACAAAACGATAAACAAAAAGATAAACTTTGGAAAGCGTGAAGGTTTGGCAAGGAAAGTATCTATTCACCCCCCCCCCCCCCCCATACTAAAGTTAAACATTGTCCTCAATGTTTCGAGTCTAGGGGTGCAAAACACCCCTATACTAGAGACGTAGTCGAATGCCTAATCTAGCATGGAAAGGGTGTAACCGTTAAATTTAAATCTGTTTATGAAGTGTGCTATAAACCTAAGGTTAGAACATCAAAGGATATATCATGGATATTGAGAAAGTCTTCAAAGCAAACGATCGAGTGCTCCCATAAAACAAACACGAGAGGATCAAATCGTGAAGATAATGATCATCTAAAATCCAAATTTCAAAAACAACCACGGAACAAAGGTTGGAAGGGCACAAATCCCCACACGTTACTACATTAGAAAGCGATAATATATACATAGGATAAGCATGGGACTCCCCCACGAGGCACCTCGTTTTTTATTACCGAATCATGAGCTCGACTCGATCCCCTCAATACTAATTATCATTGGGGAAGGTGATTTGGTCGAGGTAGTTCAAGGATGGAACTTCCCCGCCAAAGTAGTGCTTCAACCTATGTCCATTCACCTTGAAATTGGGGCCATCATTTTGAGCTAGCTCGATGGTCCCATAAGGAAAAACTTGAGTCACGGTGAATGGACCGGACCAACGGGATTTCATCTTACCGGAAAAGATTTTCAAACGAGAATTAAAAAGCAAAACTTGATCCCCAGTGTTAAAAACCCGGTTTTTAATTTTTGAATCATGCAACTTTTTAGTCTTTTCTTTATAAATCAATGAATTTTCATAAGCAATATCCCTTAATTCATCCAATTCATTTAATTGCATTTTCCGGTGTTTTCCCGCGGTCTCCATGTCATCATTACAATGTTTTAGGGCCCAATAAGCCTTGTGTTCGAGTTCAATTGGCAAGTGAGAATTCTTCCCATACACTAGCTTATAAGGAGTGCACCCGATGGGCGTCTTATGAGCGCTTCTAAAGGCCCATAAAGCATCGTCTAACTTATCCGACCAAGATTGTCGGTTTTCCCCTACGGATCTCTCCAAGATCCTATTCAACGCTCAGTTTGAAACCTCGACTTGCCCACACGTTTGTGGGTGATAAGCCGTAGAAAGCCGATGTGTAACTCCATATTTCCTTAGGACCCTTTGGAATTGTCCGTTACAAAATAGGTTCCACGATCGCTTATGATCGCACGAGGGGTTCCAAACCGAGAAAATAAGCTCTTCAAAAACTTGACTACCACACGAGCATCATTGGTGGGCAAAGCCTTAGCTTCCACCCACTTAGATAGGTAGTCAACCGTGACAAGGATGTACTTATTACCACGAGATGATGGGAACAGCCCCATAAAGTCAATGCCCCAAACGTCAAAGATCTCACACACTTGGATAATATTTTGTGGCATTTCATCTTTTTATGAGGCTTTTCCTTGTCGTTGGCATGAGTCACACGACTTCACAAGCTCATATGCATCTCGGTAAATAGTAGGCCAAAAGAAACCGGCATCAAAGACCTTCTTAGCCGTGAGATTAGAACCGTGGTGACCACCCGTGGGTCCCTCGTGACAAGCTCTAAGGATGTTAGAAGCTTCGGTACCAAAGACACAACGTCGAATGATTTGATCCGCACAAGTCCGAAACAAGTAAGGGTCGTTCCAAAAGTAGAACTTGACGTCACGAAAGAATTTTCGTTTTTCTTGAGTCGTCATACCCTTGATGGTGAAGTTGCCCGCATGGTAATTTGCGATGTCCGCAAACCATGGGGTGGAAGAATCAAGCTTAGAATTCACTACACCAAGTGTCTCGAGCAGAAATGTTTCGGTGATTTCCTTGGGCTCGTAAACACTTTGGTGAGGATCTTCAAAACGAGAAAGATGATCGGCCACTAGATTCTCGGCTCCCTTTTTGTCAACAATTTTGTGATCAAATTCTTGAAGGAGAAGAATCCAACGAAGTAACCTTGGCTTTGCATCTTGTTTAGCCATAAGATACTTGATAGCCGAATGATCCGTATACACTATGCATTTCGTCTAGAGGAGATAAGGTCGGAATTTCTCAAATGCATACACCACGGCAAGGAATTCCTTCTCTGTTGTAGTGTATTTTAGTTGAGCCTCGGTCATCGTCTTGCTAGCATAGTGAATAGGCAATAAGTGCTTTTCATGACGTTGCCCCAATACGGCCCCAATAGCATAGTCACTAGCATCACACATGAGCTCAAAGGGGAGGTTCCAATTGGGAGCAACAAGAATGGGAGCTTCGGTAAGTTTCCTCTTAAGGATTTCAAAGGCTCGTACACAATCTTCGTCAAAGACAAAACGTGCCTCTTTTTCAAGAAGATGTGTAATAGGTCGAGAGATCTTTGAAAAATCCTTGATGAATCGACGATAAAAGCCCGCGTGGCCTAGGAAACTCCTAACTCCCTTAACGGTTTTGGGATGAGGTAATTTGGCGATGACGTCTAACTTAGCTTGATCTACCTCAATCCCCGCTTTTGAAACCTTGTGCCCTAAGACGATTCCACTCTTAACCATAAAATGACATTTTTCCCAATTAAGCACAAGGTTGGTTTCCTCACAACGCTTCAACATTCTCTCAAGATTCGACAAACACGAAGTGAACAAACAACCAAACACAGAAAAGTCATCCATGAAGACTTCCATCGTCTTCTCGATCATATCATGAAAAATAGCCATCATGCACCTTTGAAAGGTTCCCGGTGCATTGCAAAGTCCGAATGGCATTCTACGATAGGCAAACGTTCCATATGGACACGTAAACGTAATTTTTTCTTGATCACGAGGATCGATGGGAATTTGGAAGTAACCGGAAAAACCATCTAAAAAGAAATAGAAATCGTCCCGCAAGACGCTCCAACATTTGGTCCATGAAGGGCAAGGGAAAATGGTCTTTTCGAGTGTCGTCATTCAACTTTCAATAGTCAATGCACACTGTCCATCCGGTCACGAGTCAAGTGGGAATTAACTCGTTGGCATCGTTTGGCACAACGGTCATTCCTCCCTTTTTAGGGACACAATGAATAGGACTCACCCAAGGGCTATCGGAAATAGGGTAAATCATTCTCGCGTCAAGGAGTTTTAGGACTTCCTTTTTGATGACGTCGTAAATTTTAGGGTTCACCCTCCTTTGACATTGGATTGCGGTCTTGTAATCCTCCTCCATTAAGATTTTGTGGGTACAAAATTTGGGATCGATTCCCTTAATGTCGGATAACTTCCACGCAATTGCCCCTTTGTGATCCTTTAGAACATCGACAAGTGCGGTTTTTTCATCATCCGAAAGTTCTTTCGCAATAATAACCGGCAACTTGTCGCCCTCCTCCAAAAAGACATATTCGAGATGAGGAGGTAAATCTTTCAACTCGAGGATAGGTGGTTCCTCAATTGAAGATTTGGGCTCGATACTCATAACCTCCTCGGGTGGAGTAAATGGGAAATCGTTAAGAATATCCTTGATAATCGAAAAGTCCTCATCATTGCCGAGGTCTTCGTTACAAGTACGTGGAACATCGAATTCTTCCAATGTAAAACCACCACCTTCAAATGGAGTGAAGGTTGGTGTCGAGTTATCAAGAAAGGGATCTAACATAGTGGGATTGCCACTATTTTCATCATCACCAAAACCTAGAACTTCTTGTGAAAATTCCTCTCAAACGACGTTAATCATATCAACGAGGTTTATGGTTGCAACGTAATAAACATGAGAAATTTGAGAGTTTTGAGTTGCGTTTATAACAAGTTCCTCGTCGTTGAAACGTAAGGTGATCTTTCTAGCATGAACATCGATCAAAGCCATAGACGTATCTAAAAACGAACGACCTAAAATGAGAGGACTTGAGGATCCGTGGGAATATCGACGACGATAAAGTCTACCAGATAATAGAACTTTCCCACTTTCACAAAAACGTCTTCCGCCAATCCACATGCGGGAATCGTGGAATGGTCGGCCAACTCAATAGGCATTAGTGAAGGAGTAAGATTAGGAAGATTTAGTGACTTGAAGATTGCAAGTGGCATCAAGTTAATGCTAGCACCAAGATCGGCCAAGGCATAGCATTCTTCCATATCTTGGATTGCACAAGGGATCAAGAATTTACCGGGATCACCGACTTTTTGAGGTATGTGATTAAGATAAACCGATGAACAACTAGACAATTGATGCAATTTCTCCTTGTTGTTCAACATACTCTTAAAGTTAGCGGCAAATCGAGGCATCATGACCAAAGCATCGGTGAAATTCACTTTAAAGTGCAAATCACGAAACATTTTCATAAAAAGCTCAAATTGGTAATTGTCGCGCTCTTGATGTTTCTCTTTTCTAAGTCTTGATGGATAGGGCAAAGGTGGTGTGGGTTGAGGCATAGGCATAGCCTTTGGAATCTCGGGTTCCAAATGTGATAATGGGTCAACCGTAGGTGTGGCATGATCGGTACTTCGTGGGATTTGGACATGCTCCTTTTCGACCACCACCTCGGGTTCTTCCTCAATTGCATCCTCCGTAGGAGCAATTTGTTGAGGAGTCGGTTCCTTAAGTGTCTTACCACTACGTGTGGTAATCACTTTCATCTCACCCTTAGGGTTCGATATGGTGTTGCTAGGAAGACTACTCGAAGACGGTTTGCACATAATAGCCTCAAACATAGATGAAATTTTGTCCTCAAACATGGATTGCCTCTTCTCGGCCTTAATCATTTCTTGCTTAGTTTCATGTTGCACTTGTTCCATTTTTTGTTGGTTTTGTTGTAACCTAGTTACATTTCCTTCCATTTTGTTTGTATGGATTTTAAGCTCATTTGCTAACTCATTTTCAACTCTTTCTTCAAGTCGTTCTTAAACTCGGATCTTAGGCTAATGATTTCTCTTTGAATGTTGTCAAACCTAGCATCGTTTCCATTAGCGTATTCAACAAATTCATTTGGAAGATCTTTCAAAGTTTGCAAACTCTTGTTGTTGTTTTGAAAATCACTTTGATTTTTGTTTGAAACTTGATTATTAGCCCCTTGATTACCATAGTTTCCTTTGTTGTAATTGTTTTTGAAACCAACTTGATTGTTTCGATAGTTGTTGTTAGCATTTTGATTTGAACCAAAACCCGGTGGAGTCAATTGATTAGAGCGGGTAACTTGACCGTTTTGGTTGTAAGTTCCCGTGGCCGCGTAGGCACTCGAAGTTTTACCACCGTTGGTAATGCACTCGGAGAAATCATGACCTCCACCACAATACATACAAGAAGCCTCAACCGCTTTAGCCGTAGCGGGAGCTTTTGGTTCTCCAACTTTGAATTCAATTAAAAGACCTTTAAGCTTATCAAAGATTTTGTTTTCCTAGTTCGCCTCAATTTGGCAAGCATCGATGGTATTAGACAAAGAAGGTGAAGCCGAAGAAGAAGCCTTACGAACACTCGACGTGCTACGAGGACTATACACCTTAGATCTATTCTCAATTATCACCAAAGCTTCCTCAACCGTTTTACACAAAAAATTACCACCCGCGGCGGCATTTAGATAATCCCTTTCATGATCATTAAGTCCATTGTAAAACGTGTCAATTTGATGCAAGTCGGAAAAACCGTGATGAGGACACTCATGCAACATTTCCTTAAACCTATTCCAAGCCGTTGAAAAACTCTCATTAAATCTTGTGAAAATTTTGAAATCTCGTTTTTCAAATGCGTAGTCTTAGAGGGCGGAAAAAATTGGTTCACAAATTTTGAAACGAGATCCTTCCACGTCAATATAGAATTGGGTGGCTCTTTCCCTAACCAAATTTTAGCGGGCCCCGCTAAGGAATACGGAAAAAGCATCATCTTAATCGAGTCATTAGCAACATCCTTGAATTTGCAAGTGGCGGTAAGACGATTGAATTGGCGGATATGGTTGTGCGGGTTGTCCTTTTCATCACCACGGAATTTGTTGTTTTGGATCATCGACAACAAACCCGTTTTCACTTCAAAATTCTCCGCAAGGATACCGGGAATCACAATAGCCTCTCCATAACCCTCGGTGGGTACTTGAAGTAACTCCATCATAGTTCGATTCGCCATGGTTGGTTCTTCTCTTACGATAGGTTCGTCAATAGGAGACTCCTCACTACAAATTTTAGGAGTAGGTGTTGACTCTTTTCGGTTTTTTCGTTTACGTGCACGTCTCGCTTGGTTACGAGTAAGCATAAATGTCACGTACAACGTGGGGGTGAGCAAAGAAGATTCTTTTTGGTGTTTTGTATTTTTCCAATTTTTTTGTGGTTTTTGATTGTTTTTACTTTTTTGGATTTTTGTGATTATATTAAGTAGACCAAAATCTACAAATATCCTCCTTAATCAAATCTCTTGATTAAAGAAGCCTCAAGGAATGAAAATGATCACGTGAAGTGAACGCCTTCGATGACTTTAGAACGTTGGTGGAACACCAAAACGTTCAAGAGGGTTTAATCAATGAAACCAAGAAAGTATATATGATACTTAATAATACTTTGGGCGGCAAAACCCTCAATTAGCTTTCAATCTCAAAATACTCACAAGCAAGCGGGGAAACGAGGCGGCGCGAAGCACTTAAGAGCCTTTTTCCTTAGGGTATATTTTATAATACCCGCCTTATACCCACCTTATAGTTTGTATTTTTCAAAATCGAGCTTCACGAAAGTATTTATCTATTTTTGCCTTTTCTTTCTTGTTTGAGATTCGAATACAATGATTGGGTAATGACCTCCCAAGTCAAGGTTGTGTTTTCACACTTTTGGAGTACTTGTGAATTTATTGTTCTACGTATACAATATAGTAATAGTATTCACACAAAAAACGAAAAACCGATAATACGAATTAGTAGAGTGCTACTAATACAAATACTATTATGGCTATATATATAAAAACAACAATTGCCAAATCAAAACACAACACGCCTCCCCGGCAGCGGCGCCAAAATGATAGTTGTAAATTTACACCTGTTTAGGAAAACAAGGTAATTAGGGTAAGCGTTAACAAGTGATTTAGGAAAACCACGAGTTATGACCCAAAGTGGGGATTGTTCTCAAGGAGGCTAGTGTGTTGTGTAGAGAGATGATTAACTTTGTGATTATATGATTATGAGAAAAGAAAATAGAAATGAGGTAAGAAGAGAGTGACGGTTACGATGACGAATTAAACTAAGACGAAAGGGTCGTACACGTAAAACCGTAAAAAGTACCAAAATTAAAAATTTATTCTAAAAATTCCTAGAAAATTGCAATAACTCCTAAATAATGTAAATAGAGTTTACAAAAAATCAAAAATCACCCAAACCTTTTATTTAATTAAATATTAATTTTTTAATGCTAATCAAAGCCCAAAAAATCAATTTAATTAACAAAAAGCCCAAAATGAGATTTTTTCAATTGTAAACCTCTAAAATGACCTAACTTAATTTCAGACTATTTTTGAAAATTTTAAAATTAATAAAAACTATTTATAAAAATTTAAAAACTATTAAAACTTAAAATAATTATAAAAATTAATCTAAGGACAATAAAAATATTCTAAATATTGTAAAATTCCTAATTTAATGTATTTAACCTAAGAAAAATATAAAAACTTGAAAAATCTAAATTTTAATTTTTAATAATAAAATAATAATAAAATAATATTAAAAATCCAAAATTTATAAAAAAATTTAAAAACTTGCAAACTAGCTTATTTTAACCTAATAAACACAGAAATGAAGTTAAAATTACAAAAATACCCCTAATGGGCCTCCAAATGTGCCAAAGTCCAAAACAGAACCTTATTGGGCCAAAATAAGCCCAATAAGAAAAATGTTTATAAAAATGGCCCAAAAGCTCCTATCTGACTCAAAATTTGATTCTGAACACAATTTTTCAAAGGCCCAAAAGCTGAAAATGTGAAATAAGTTGGCTTATATCAGACAGCTTATTCTTAATGGGCTTTTTGGCCCATTAAGCTATAAGCTGATGCCATAAGCTCAAATTAGACAAACAAGCTTCTTTTGAGTTACTTAAGACTTCTGTAAAAAGAAATTTGAAAAAAGTCCAAGGAATAAGCCTGAAAATGCAATAAGCAATCTACACAAAACGACAAAATAGTCGTTTTCGAGTTCTAGGCTATCCCATGAGTTGATTCAAGTTTCAAAAGCTTTTTAATGACTTAACTAAGCTTAATCAACAAAAAGTTTTCAAATAAGTTCACTCAATAAGCTGGAATAAGCAAATAAGCACTTCTTTAAAAGTCAACTTTAAGAGTTTTCTAGCAAAAAGTCAAAGTCAAAGTCTAATAAGCTCCAGTTCAAACAAATGGGTCAAATGAGGAAGATTGATCACAAAAAGTAAGTTGTTGCGGGTCTACATAAGCCAATATGGCTTATTAATAAGCTGAATGCAAATTAACACTAGCAGGGGCTAGTTTTGGATTTTGAGCAGTGGAAACTTTTTCCACTGCTTGACTTGTTTGACTTTTTGTCTTTAGTGACTTTTTTGGAGAATCAAGTTACACAAAGGCACCCAAATCATCAGTGGATCATAAGGAGTCAATACAAACAAAGAAATCACAATCACTAACAGCCAATTAGTCCGGTCAATTCAATTAAGCATCAGACATGCACCAGACTTGAACAAATAAGCAGTTATGGTTCAATAAGCACTTATGGCACAATTCAGCCAACCAGACTTCACCAAATGCATACACAAGCAATAATAAACTTAAATGAACAAGTCTAAACAGGTTTCATGCATTGATTCAAAGTCTAGGTAAAGATTCAAGCACTAAAAGTTACTGATAAACTATGAACATGTAGTTATGAACACTTGCTGATGTATTTGACCACCAAGCCAAATTCAAACCCCCAAATCTTGTTAACAAGTTATATTAACTATGTTTAAACACTTTTTAGCCCTAAGCATGCATACACTCTAGGTGTTCCCAAAGTCTTAGGTCAAAGACAGTCAAAACAAGCAATCTATAGCACAATCTTTGATTTAAGGTTTTAAACCCAATAACTTGCAGCAAATAGCTCTCAAACAAGTATATAGCAGATACAAAGCACAAACAAAAACTTCCAACCGCAAAATAACACACAATGATTCAAGACAGGTAATCCCAAACACCCTTTTAACTTTTCAAATCACAATTTTCAAATCAAAAGTGCATTCCAAGGTTACCCAAGCCCAAATCAACAGAATAACAGATGAGATATGAAGATTAGAACAAGATTAAGCCACAAATTTCACAAGAACACAAGCAACACACAAATATCACAAATATCCAATATTTTATCAGATTTTGAGATTAAGGATGCAAACCTCATGGATGTACATCCATACCCACGAATTTTGAGCTTATGTGCTAACAAGAACAAGCACAAGCTTCCACAATAAAGCCTGCTAAGATTCAACAAGGTTAGAAGCAAAATATCGAAAACAGAAAGGTGAAAAAGCCTTGATTAATGCAACTCTTGTACCCCATACTTGATTATCCCCAAGTTATAGGCTTCACCACACCTTGATAACTCAATATCAGGATGCTATGATCAACTTTATAACCCAAGAATTCCAAGGTGTACAAAGAAACTTAGCAAAATATCAAGCTTGAAGGAAAATGTGCAAACTTTTACACACTCCTTGAAAACAGGCTTTCGGATTCAAGATTAAGAAACAAAGAACTATAACAATCAGTAAACAACAATGGCACTTGAGTTTTCTTCAAAGATTCAAACACATTTCATTACTTAGAATATGAGATTTACAGAACTCTGAACAGAGGAAAATTCAAGAGCAAAAGCTAATGGACTGAGTCCCATGCCTTTTATAGGCTTACAATGATGTCTAAGGAAGCTAAAAAACATAACCCTATTTGCTGTAGATGTCCCAAAATGCCCCTTGTCTTGTTTGAATATCTTGGCATCATGTGAAGAGAATTGGTTGTTTGTGTGAGGTGTCATAGCTGCAAATGTGATCAAAGGCTTAGAAGAAAACTTAGGATTGAAGCCAAAGCTTGGGCGTTGGATTTACTGGCCATTTTGGCATTTTCCCCAAAGGTGGTGTAGATGGGTTTATCATGTGAGCTGGTTGAGTGACGTGGCCAAGGGTTTAAGGGTGGGGTTCTGTTTAGCTTTACCTTAATCATAAATCTGGAATGAATTAAGGGATAATATCAAGTATTAAGCAAATCCCCAAATCTGCTTATGAACACCAAGAACAAGCATTTGATCTTTATTTTTGTTTAAACCTGGTGTTTAGCGCCTTAATTAAATAATTAATTAAGGTTTGTTTAGACGGTTGTGAGTGGAAGTTGATGTGGAAGGAGGGTGGAAGCTGATTGGTGGAGAGGAGGTAGTGGGGCACGTGTCACCCCACTACTGGTTAAGGTAAGTTTAGATGTTTGACCCTTTTAGCCCTTTATCTCTCATTCTTCTTTTACTTGTAAATAAATCCGGCCAAACTTCATTTCCTTTGTTATTGAAGTTTTACTTTTCACACTTTTGCCCCAAAAAGTTTTATAAAGTATTTTCAGGGGTATTTCATGCCAATTCTTGATTCTTGAAGGACTGATTTGGCATTTTCTTCATAGATGATGGTCTTGACTTGTTTGTTAGAATTCTTGGAGGACTGAAATTGCCAAGTCATGATTAATGAGGGACCATTTTTGCCATTTCTTCAAAGTCAAGGGTCCTTTTGGTAATTTTGACATATTTAAAGGACCAATCTTGTAATTTCTTGTAACTTGAAGCCCTTCATGGTATGTTTGAATTTGAGGAGGATTAATATTGACATTTTAGTTTTGTTGAGGGACTAAAATTGTCAATTCTTCAAAGTGGAGGGCCCTTTTGGTAATATTGACAAACTTTAGGGACCAATCTTGTAATTTTGAGGATACAAGGGTATAAAGTGTCAATTCTTCAATATTGGAGGACCCTTCTTCGTAAATCTTCAAATCTTCAAGGGTTTTCTTGGAAAATTCTTCATTAGGGCTTGGTTCAATGTGCGGCTTCGTTTCCCGTGTTCGTTTTTGCATGATTCTTGTGATCTTTTGTCATTTTCTCAATATCCGTACCTAAAATACACAAGCAACAAACACAAGCATATATTGGGGTATTTTGATGATATTTAATGCATTTAAAGCCTTTTTTGGACGATGAGACTATGTATAAAAGCAGTCTCATCATATTCCCTTGAACCAAATATCCGTATCCTAGGATCGGTGCAAATTGATCATTTCCGAATCGGACCGTACCCAGGAACTTCTCCACGAAGTTAATTAGAAGCTTGACATTTCCCGTCATGTGCTTCGTGCATCCGGAGTCTAGTATGAAGAGAATTATTTCGATCACCTGCAGAAGAATTAGAACGCGATGGAGCATTTGCTAAATTGGATTCCATGTTAGTTATGATATCCGAATCATTAGTTTCCATAGTTTCGTCACTTAAAGGCACACTAACGCTTGTTGTCACATTTTCTGTCCTAACCTTAGGCATCCATTTATATCCTGGAGGACATTGATTAGCAAACCACCATTTCCAAGACTTGCTAGCAGACTCATATAATTCCCTAATTCTGCTTCTAGGGTTCTTAGTGGTGGAGTCTGATGCACTACTTTGCTTAGGGGGATTGCACCAGAATGATTCACTTTGCGTTTGGGTTTTCTAGCACTAATAGGCATCGCAATATGCTTCTTAGTTCTAGTATCAACGCCTTTGACATTATTCAAAACACACATAGCATGATTAGCATTGGCACATTTCTACATTTCACACAAACAAACTTAACATTCAAAGCATTCAAAGTCTAATCATTCAACTCGTCATTACACGCGATTACAGACATTTTATTCTTAGAAACATTCAAATTCCTAGGGTGGTCTTCTACTTCCTTCATCTTCCCTTGAGTTTTGTTTTGCCAAACCTTTTTATTCATTCGAGTGCTCTTAAGCTGAGGCCGGCTAACACTAGCAGTGGGAACTACTCCTGTAGTAAAAGACACATGTCTATTAGTGTTTCTAGAATTCTGAGGTGATTGACTTTCTTGTTGTGTGTGGGTTTAGTGGCCAATCTATACATTCCTGGTTTAATCACATTTGTGTTCTTAATGCTTTGTGATGGAATATGTGTTTGGGGAGTACTCTGTGGTAACCTATCCTTCCTAACCGTCTTGGGGGCAAACCCAGGTTTTGCAAATGCAGAATTGGAAAAAACAGATGGTTTTCCCAAGACAGAGGGCTTAGTTACTTTGTGCGCATTAGGTTGTCTTACAATAGGTTTCTTAACACTAGGTTCCACAATATTCCCACCCATCTTAGCAACGAGTTTCTTCAACTCTGCTATCGCTATTTCCCTGTCTTGTAACTGAGCTTTCAACTCTTTAATTTCCAAACTCTTTTCATTCATTTCTCGACACATTTGGGAAAGTTTTTCTTGCAATTTATTATCATGTGGAAAACTTCCGATGTCTTTTTTCAAAGCAAGTTCAGAGAATGACAACAGTTTTTTAAGGAAATCAGTTTTGTGTTGAAGTAACTCAAAAGCCTTTTTATCAACATTTTCTTTATGTTTCGAAAGCTCAGTTTCAAGTCGTTCAAACTCTTTGATCTTATCAAGAGATTTGCACGCAACATCAGCATATTCATCGATATCAGCACAAGATTGAAGAGTAACACACAAAATATCTTTGGAGAGACATTCTTCTAAGAGTAGATCATATTCGTTTGAAAAATCTGATTTGTCATTTTGAAGTTCATCAGTTTCTTTTTCAAGAGACTCAACATATTTCAAATCATCAAACATTTCAGACCGAATCAATTTTTAAACTCAAGAACATTTTCTTTTATTATCTTCGTATTTGGTATTAAAAGTTCTTTCACAAGCACAGTTATGTCGTCAGGAATCTCTGTTTTCCACTTATCCTTTTAACGTTTTTGCCAATCGCTTTCAACAATTGATTGAACATTATCAATGTGATGTTTAAGAATACCAAGTGTTTTTCTACTTTTGCTTTTAGAAGCATCAAGAGGAAAATAGTTAATATATTTGAAAACATTTGATTTCTTAGTGGCAAAATTTTTCTTCCATTGAATTCTTCGTTGTTTGCATTCAAGAAATAATTCCTCACGAGACTTCTATTTTTGTGGAGTGAAAAGACCATAAAGACTGTTTTCGTAAGCATAATTATATGGTTTTACAAAATCTTTATTGACCGGTGATCTACTCTCATCATCCCAAAGGGATGTCTCTTTACTAACTACTAGGCAATCATGATCGGTCCATTCGGACTCGTCAAGATATAAGTGAGGGTTTGCAACTTGAGCTTGTTCGAGGTACTTGGGACTTGCAACTAGGTTGAGTGATGTAGTGATTTTACTACTCTTTAGGAAAAGAGAGCAAAAGTGGCAAGTATTAAGTGTCGGTTTAGGAAAACCGAGCACTAATGACCAAATAAGTTCAAGTTCGTTTCCCAAGGAGGCAAGTGCGTTGTGTTAAGAGATAATTAACTTTTTGTGATTATATGATTGAGAGAAAAGAAAATAGAAATGAGGTAAGAAGAGAATGACGGTTACGATGACGGATTACAATAAGACGAAAAGGTCGATAACGTAAAACCGTAAAAAGCACCAAATTAAAAATTTTAACATAAAAATTAATTAAAAGTTAAAACTAAGACTAAAATAATATAAATAAGAATAAAAATTCAGCAAAAATATTTTAAAACCTTTTATTAATTAAATATTCAATTTTAAATACTAATTAAAGCCCTAAAATTAAATATAATTAACAAAATGTCAAAAATATTATTTTATTGAACAAATAACTCACTTATATTATTTAAAGACTAAAAAGTATTTTTCCTAAATTTTAAAAGCTGTTTTTCTATTTTTAAAACACTAAAAACTATTTTTAAACTAAAATAATCATAAAAATAATAAAATAATGCTAAAAATAATTTGACAATTTTAAAAATCCTAATTTATACTATTGAACAGTAGAAAAATGAAAAAGTTTGAAAAATATAAAATTTTGCTCTAAAAGACAAAACAGTTTGAAATTAAACCCTAATTAATCTAAATTTAATTCTAAAAAATAATTAAAAAGTGAACAGTGAAATTTGTAACTAAAAATCTTAAACTATTTTTCTAAATATAAGAAAAATTTTAAAACTTAAAAATATTTAATTTTACCACTAAAAGACAAAATCAAAAATATTAAAAGTAATTAAAAATAGCAATTTAATCTAAAAAATACTAGATGAACAGTAACTGAAAATTTCTTTAAACTAAAAAATCAGAAATTAAATTAGAAAAATAATGCAATTAAATTGAATCCCTAATTCCTATTTTTACCCACAAAAGACAAAAAACTAAGATCTTGATAGTGACATGTGCTAGGTTTTGTCTGTTTGCCCAAGCAGTGGGAACTTTAATACTGGCAGTGGGAAATTGGTTCCCACTGATAGTATTAAAAACGGGTCAGTTGACCTTGAGCTTAGGAAAGCTTGTTGGCTTGGTTTTCTTTGGACAATGGGGCACCCCTACACTCAGTGGAGTGTAGGGAGTCAGTAAATGCAATAAAAACACAAGCTCACAGCCAAGAATCACACAAACAAGCCCAAGAAAGTTACTGATTAAGCTTATACCCTATATGATGAACAATAACTTTATTTACTTACACAAAAATGAATTTTAAAGCTCAAAGACTTGCACACAAACTACCCAAATGACTTACAATTGATACACAATCCTATATGGACCTAATATCTAGCAGTCAACAAGATCTCAATGTCAAATATGCATAAAAACTGGCAAAAAATGGATTTGCTGATTTTTGCTAGGCTACTACCAATTTTTGCATGCAATCTATTTCAAAACCAACTAAAATGAAACCTTATGACTGAATAAGACCCTAGCTAGCAAGTAAAGTGAACCTAGACTGATTTTTAACACCAAATGTTCTCACAATTTTCAGTTAAAACCCACATCCAAACACACCTTATATTTCTGAAATCAAATTTTTTCAATCCAAATGCTTTAAAAACTTAATCAAACTTGTCCTAATTACCTCTAGCATGCATAATAACATCAAATGAGCATAAACCAACAAGTTAAATGAACAAAAAGCAGATTTCTCACAAATATCACAAAAACACACAAAATATATGTTAAACTTGAAAACAAGGGAATTCAAGGTTTATACCTTGTGGGACCCACATCCAGGCCCCACTATGGCAGCAATGCCATCTCCCATCAGCTTATAGCTGGGCTTATGGCTTTTTGAAACAAGGTTGCTAGTAGATATTTGCTAGTGGTGGTCACAAGAGACACACACACCCAATATGACTTCAAAATGGTTGAGTTTAATGTACCTACCAAGAAAGAAAGCAAACCAAAAAAATGACCTGTTTATAAGTCAAATAAGCTAATAAGCCAGCTTATCAGTTAAGCTGTTTATGTCTTATTTGACACAAAGAAAAAACTGATTTTTTTTTTATTTTCTGAAAATTTCTAATAATAACTAAATCAACAAACACTTCAAACCTCACTTGAGCTTGATATTCAACAAGAATATCATGCTCATATAATCAGTTTAAAACACTTGGACGAATAACTTAAGAACTTATTTCACTTTAGTCTCCAAACAAACAAGAACAGAACATGAATCTTAACTTTAAAATTAAAATATGCAAATGGAAAGTAAATTTGGCTCTTTTGTTTCTCGTCAACAACTCAACACCATTTCATTTCACTTTAAACAAATATGGTTTTACAAGGCTGTGACCAAAGAAAAGGAAAAAAAGAACAACTAAAATTGAAATCCTATGTGCCTTTATATAGAGGCTTACAAAGCATTCTAGAACTGAAAAGAAGCCTTAACCCTAATGGTTTGATCTTCCACATTTGCCCTTTGACGAATTTCAGTCAAGAGTGGTATCATGTGATCTTTTGGATGTTTGTGGGATTGCCAGTTGGTTAGAATGCATCCAAGCCATCAACATATTCTTTGGGTGCACGAAATGCATGAGAGCCCTTGATTTTCTGGCATCTTTTGTCTTGGAGTCAAAAGTTTGTAGCAGGGGACCAATGGGTGGGGTTCATGAGTGAGCTGGAGGGTGTTTGGGGTGTTGGGTTTTGATGTTGATGGGATGAATTAACCATCTGGACAATTCCTCTTAAAACCCCTTTGATTTAAGTGGAATCCGGATTAGGGTTTATGAGGCCAGATTAGGGGATAATTAGGGATGGTGGGTGAACAGTGTTCGTTTCCCTCCCTTAATATTATACTAAATTCAGTTTAAAAACTAATTAGTTAATATTCAATCGTGTTGGTGGAATGCTGATGTGGGAGTGGTGAGGTGTCAGCAGGGGTGAGGTGGCAGCAGCTAAGTGGTGGGGAGAGGTTGTTTGTCTGGGCAATTATGGCCCTCAATCTTCCAAGTTCTTGTCATTTAAACTTTAACAGCTTTTTACCCATTTTCCTTTGTTAAATGTTTGGGCAGTTAGCAAATTTAGTCCTTTCAAGTTTAATAAGATGAACATAAGGACTAAACTTGTAGTCTTTGAGATCTTCAAGGGCCATACTTGTATAATCTTGGGAGTTTAGGGACCCCAATGTAATTTATGAGTTTTACAGGGGTATAAATTGCCAAGTCTTCCAAAGTTGAGGGACCATTCTTGCCAATCTTCAATTCTTCAAGGGCAATTTTGGAAATTCTTGATTCGGGTCCGGTTCATTGTGCGGCTTCGTTTCCCGTGTTCGTTTTTGTATGATTCTTGTGATCTTTTGTCATTTTCTCAATATCCGTACCTAAAATACACAAGCAACAAACACAAGCATATATATGGGTATTTTGATGATATTTAATACATTTTAAGCCCGTTTTGGACGATGAGACTATGTATAAAAGCAGTCTCATCACTCCCCCATACTAAACCATTGTCGTGCCCTCACGCAATGCTAGAATAAAGTATCGTAGCATCTCCAAAATTCATTTTTATTCTCTTTTATTGAATGATAAACTAGCTACACTACTACTATTACTACTACTTGCGTTTTAGACATAATGTATGATTTTCATCGCAAAATGGGACGTTTAGGTTCATAGAATAAGAACACGTGAATGCTTCGTTAGAAATAATTTCGTCGTCCTCGATTTTCACCCCAATTCCATGCCAAGCGTGTAACGAGATCATTGTCATTATAAGTTAGTAATGCTAACACTACTCATATGCCCTAATCACGTACTTATCCTCCCATTATTCCTAAGTTGTATCTCTTATATTTTATTTTGTCTTGAATGTTTCACGAGGATACATTGTTTGACTTATGCGATAATAGAGATTTAGGTCTAAAAATAGAGTCCTAACGGTGTAACTAAGACCATCAAATCAATAACCCCTCCTAATAGACAACGATGTCAAAAAATTAAGTCAACAAGAAGAATCGATAAACACGGTTTTATAACGGTTTTGAACATGAGACTTATTACCAAGACTTTTATACGCCCCCTAACGGAAGGGCCTTATTATCTATGGATTACCTCCATCTTTTATTCAACTTCGCCATGAAGCTTTTATTATGACTTCGGTCTTGCCTTGCCTTTTATTATCCGCCTCATCGGTGGTTTTATTAGCCAAAGACGTATATCCTCACGCTAAGGCGAATTTTGGATCTTTAAAGCTTCGAAGATTAAGGATTGATTCACTTTTAATTTTGCATAGATTTTTCGGCCTTGTGGGGCTTCAAATTGTTTGCTTGATTTAGGTGATCACTTGAAATCTTATTATTGGGTGAATCTTTTGATTATTGGGGTGCCAATACTTCAAAACCGTGACGCTGGCGATACCTTAATGTCTTCCCAATTTAATTACACGGAAGCTACTAGAAAAGACTAGAAACCCAACAATCCCAACTAAATCGCTAAGTCAATATTTATTAAGCAAAAAATATTTACATGTTAAGGGAGAATAAGCAAACAACGAGAACACATGAGTTTTTGAAAGAATACGAGTACTCTACGTTTAGCATAGTAACTTATAATTAACCCTATCATTTCTCGTACTCATTTAAGAGACTTAGCCTAATGTGTAGTTAAGGAATCAAAGCTAAGTGCTCAACACGCACGGTCGAGTCAAAAATTACTCTTATTCTCGCCATCGGAAAACCTACATTCGTGTCTTCAAACACTTATAAAACATGAGAAAATTTTAAAATTTGGCCATTTTTAGCCTTATTTTGCAACAAAACAATAAACAAAAAGATAAACTTTGGAAAGCGTGAAGGTTTGGCAAGGCAAGTATCTATTCACCCCAAAATGATGTAGTGATTTTACTACTCTTTAGGAAAAGAGAGCAAAAGTGGCAAGTATTAAGTGTCGGTTTAGGAAAACCGAGCACTAATGACCAAATAAGTTCAAGTTCGTTTCCCAATGAGGCAAGTGCGTTGTGTTAAGAGATGATTAACTTTTTGTGATTATATGATTGAGAGAAAAGAAAATAGAAATGGGGTAAGAAGAGAATGACGGTTACGATGACGGATTACAATAAGACGAAAAGGTCGATAACGTAAAACCGTAAAAAGCACCAAATTAAAAATTTTAACCTAAAAATTAATTAAAAGTTAAAACTAAGACTAAAATAATATAAATAAGAATAAAGTATCAACAAAAATATTTTAAAACCTTTTATTAATTAAATATTCAATTTTAAATGCTAATTAAAGCCCTAAAATTAAATATAATTAACAAGATGTCCAAAATATTATTTTATTGAACAAATAACTCACTTATATTATTTAAAGACTAAAAAGTACTTTTCCTAAATTTTAAAAGCTATTTTTCTATTTTTAAAACACTAAAAACTATTTTTAAACTAAAATAATCATAAAAAATAATAAAATAATGCTAAAAATAATTTGAAAATTTTAAAAATCCTAATTTATACTATTGAACAGTAGAAAAATGAAAAAGTTTGAAAAATATAAAATTTTGCACTAAAAGACAAAACAATTTAAAATTAAACCCTAATTAATCTAAATTTAATTCTAAAAAATAATTAAAAAGTGAACAGTGAAATAATTTTTAACTAAAAATCTTAAACTATTTTTCTAAATATAAGAAAAAATTTAAAACTGAAAAATATTAAATTTTACCACTAAAAGACAATATCAGAAATATTAAAAGTAATTAAAAATAGCAATTTAATCTAAAAAATACTAGATGAACAGTAACTAAAAATTTCTTTAAACTGAAAAATCAGAAATTAAATTAGAAAAATAATGCAATTAAAATGAAACCCTAATTCCTATTTTTGCCCACAAAAGACAAAAAACTAAGATCTTGATAGTGACATGTGCTAGGTTTTGTCTGTTTGCCCAAGCAGTGGGAACTTTAATACTGGCAGTGGGAAATTGGTTCCCAGTAATAGTATTAAAAACGGGTCAGTTGACCTTTGAGCTTAGGAAAGCTTGTTGGCTTGGTTTTCTTTGGACAATGGGGCACCCCTACACTCAGTGGAGTGTAGGGAGTCAGTAAATGCAATAAAAACACAAGCTCACAGCGAAGAATCACACAAACAAGCCCAAGAAAGTTACTGATTAAGCTTATACCCTATCTGATGAACAGTAACTTTATTTACTTGCACAAAAATGAATTTTAAAGCTCAAAGACTTGCACACAAACTACCCAAATGACTTACAATTGATACACAATCCTATATGGACCTAATATCTAGCAGTCAACAAGATCTCAATGTCAAATATGCATAAAAACTGGCAAAAAATGGATTTGCTGATTTTTGCTAGGCTACTACCAATTTTTGCATGCAATCTATTTCAAAACCAACTAAAATGAAACCTTATGACTGAATAAGACCCTAGCTAGCAAGTAAAGTGAACCTAGACTGAT
Organism: Glebionis coronaria; assembly: GCA_025667525.1. Taxonomy (NCBI): domain Eukaryota; kingdom Viridiplantae; phylum Streptophyta; class Magnoliopsida; order Asterales; family Asteraceae; genus Glebionis; species Glebionis coronaria. The sequence continues at coordinate 256,594,729 of CM046878.1, forward strand.
TTTTAACACCAAATGTTCTCACAATTTTCAGTTAAAACCCACATCCAAACACACCTTATATTTCTGAAATCAAATTTTTTCAATCCAAATGCTTTAAAAACTTAATCAAACTTGTCCTAATTACCTCTAGCATGCATAATAACATCAAATGAGCATAAACCAACAAGTTAAATGAACAAAAAGCAGATTTCTCACAAATATCACAAAAACACACAAAATATATATTAAACTTGAAAACAAGGGAATTCAAGGTTTATACCTTGTGGGACCCACATCCAGGCCCCACTATGGTAGCAATGCCATCTCCCATCAGATTATAGCTGGGCTTATGGCTTTTTGAAACAAGGTTGCTAGTAGATATTTGCTAGTGGTGGTCACAAGAGACACACACACCCAATATGACTTCAAAATGGTTGAGTTTAATGTACCTGCCAAGAAAGAAAGCAAACCAAAAAAATGACCTGTTCACAAGTCAAATAAGCTAATAAGCCAGCTTATCAGTTAAGCTGTTTATGTCTTATTTGACACAAAGAAAAAACTGATTTTTTTTATTTTCTGAAAATTTCTAATAATAACTAAATCAACAAACACTTCAAACCTCACTTGAGCTTGATATTCAACAAGAATATCAGGCTCATATAATCAGTTTAAAACACTTGGACGAATAACTTAAGAACTTATTTCACTTTAATCTCCAAACAAACAAGAACAGAACATGAAATCTTAACTTTAAAATTAAAATATGCAAATGGAAAGTAAATTTGGCTCTTTTGTTTCTCGTCAACAACTCAACACCATTTCATTTCACTTTAAACAAATATGGTTTTACAAGGCTGTGACCAAAGAAAAGGAAAAAAAGAACAACTAAAAATGAAATCCTATGTGCCTTTATATAGAGGCTTACAAAGCATTCTAGAACTGAAAAGAAGCCTTAACCCTAATGGTTTGATCTTCCACATTTGCCCTTTGACGAATTTCAGTCAAGAGTAATATCATGTGATCTTTTGGATGTTTGTGGGATTGCCAGTTGGTTAGAATGCATCCAAGCCATCAACATATTCTTTGGGAGCACGAAATGCACGAGAGCCCTTGATTTTCTGACATCTTTTGTCTTGGAGTCAAAAGTTTGTAGCAGGGGACCAATGGGTGGGGTTCATGAGTGAGCTGGAGGGTGTTTGGGGTGTTCGGTTTTGATGTTGATGGGATGAATTAACCATCTGGACAATTCCTCTTAAAACCCCTTTGATTTAAGTGGAATCCGGATTAGGGTTTATGAGGCAAGATTAGGGGATAATTAGGGATGGTGGGTGAACAGTGTTCGTTTCCCTCCCTTAATATTATACTAAATTCAGTTTAAAAAGTAATTAGTTAATATTCAATCGTGTTGGTGGAATGCTGATGTGGGAGTGGTGAGGTGTCAGCAGGGGTGAGGTGGTAGCAGCTAAGTGGTGGGGAGAGGTTGTTTGTCTGGGCAATTATGGCCCTCAATCTTCCAAGTTCTTGTCATTTAAACTTTAACAGCTTTTTACCCATTTTCCTTTGTTAAATGTTTGGGCAGTTAGCAAATTTAGTCCTTTCAAGTTTAATAAGATGAACATAAGGACTAAACTTGTAGTCTTTGAGATCTTCAAGGGCCATACTTGTATAATCTTGGGAATTTAGGGACCCCAATGTAATTTATGAGTTTTATAGGGGTATAAATTGCCAATTATTCCAAATTTGAGGGACCATTCTTGCCAATCTTCAATTCTTCAAGGGCAATTTTGGAAATTCTTGATTCGGGTCCGGTTCATTGTGCGGCTTCGTTTCCCGTGTTCGTTTTTGTATGATTCTTGTGATCTTTTGTCATTTTCTCAATATCCGTACCTAAAATACACAAGCAACAAACACAAGCATATATATGGGTATTTTGATGATATTTAATACATTTTAAGCCCGTTTTGGACGATGAGACTATGTATAAAAGCAGTCTCATCACTCCCCCATACTAAACCATTGTCGTGCCCTCACGCAATGCTAGAATAAAGTATCGTAGCATCTCCAAAATTCATTTTTATTCTCTTTTATTGAATGATAAACTAGCTACACTACTACTATTACTACTACTTGCGTTTTAGACATAATGTATGATTTTCATCGCAAAATGGGACGTTTAGGTTCATAGAATAAGAACACGTGAATGCTTCGTTAGAAATAATTTCGTCGTCCTCGATTTTCACCCCAATTCCATGCCAAGCGTGCAACGAGATCATTGTCATTATAAGTTAGTAATGCTAACACTACTCATATGCCCTAATCACGTACTTATCCTCCCATTATTCCTAAGTTGTATCTCTTATATTTTATTTTGTCTTGAATGTTTCACGAAGATACATTGTTTGACTTATGCGATAATAGAGATTTAGGTCTAAAAATAGAGTCCTAACGGTGTAACTAAGACCATCAAATCAATAACCCCTCCTAATAGACAACGATGTCAAAAAATTAAGTCAACAAGAAGAATCGATAAACACGGTTTTATAATGGTTTTGAACATGAGACTTATTACCAAGACTTTTATACGCCCCCTAACGGAAGGGCCTTATTATCTATGGTTTACCTCCATCTTTTATTCAACTTCGCCATGAAGCTTTTATTATGACTCCGGTCTTGCCTTGCCTTTTATTATCCGCCTCATCGGTGGTTTTATTAGCCAAAGACGTAATATCCTCACGCTAAGGCGAATTTTGGATCTTTAAAGCTTCGAAGATTAAGGCTTGATTCACTTTCAATTTTGCATAGATTTTTCGGCCTTGTGGGGCTTCAAATTGTTTGCTTGATTTAGGTGAGCACTTGAAATCTTATTATTGGGTGAAGCTTTTGATTATTGGGGTGCCAATACTTCAAAACCGTGACGCTGGCGATACCTTAATGTCTTCCCAATTTAATTACACGGAAGCTACTAGAAAAGACTAGAAACCCAACAATCCCAACTAAACCGCTAAGTCAATATTTATTAAGCAAAAAATATTTACATGCGAAGGGAGAATAAGCAAACAACAAGAACACATGAGTTTTTGAAAGAATACGAGTACTCTACGTTTAGCATAGTAACTTATAATTAACCCTATCATTTCTCGTCCCCATTTAAGAGACTTAGCCTAATGTGTAGTTAAGGAATCAAAGCTAAGTGCTCAACACGCATGGTCGAGTCAAAAATTACTCTTATTCTCGCCATCGGAAAACCTACATTCGTGTCTTCAAACACTTATAAAACATGAGAAAATTTTAAAATTTGGCCATTTTTAGCCTTATTTTGCAACAAAACGATAAACAAAAAGATAAACTTTGGAAAGCGTGAAGGTTTGGCAAGGCAAGTATCTATTCACCCCCCCATACTAAAGTTAAACATTGTCCTCAATGTTTCGAGTCTAGGGGTGCAAAACACCCCCATACTAGAGACGTAGTCGAATGCCTAATCTAGCATGGAAAGGGTGTAACCAATAAATTTATAGCCGTTTATGAAGTGTGCTAAAAACCTAAGGTTAGAACATCAAAAGGATATATCATGGATATTGAGAAAGTCTTCAAAGCAAACGATCGAGTGCTCCCATAAAACGAACACGAGAGGCTCCAATCGTGAAGATCATGATCATCTAAAGTTCACAATTCACAAACAACTACGGAACAAAGGTTGGAAGGGCACAAATCCCCACACGTTAACTACATTAGAAAGCGATAATATGTACATAGGATAAGAATGGGACTCCCCCACGAGGCACCTCGTTTTTTTATTACCGAGTCATGAGCTCGACTCGATCCCCTCAATACTAATTATCATTGGGGAAAGTGACTTGGTCGAGGTAGTTCAAGGATGGAACTTCCCCGCCAAAGTAGTGCTTCAACCTATGTCCATTCACCTTGAAGTTAGGACCATCATCTTGAGCTATCTCGATGGTCCTATACGGAAACACTTGAGTCACGGTGAATGGACCGGACCAACGGGATTTCAACTTACCGGAAAAGATTTTCAAGCGAGAATTAAAAAGCAAAACTTGATCCCCAATGTTAAAAACCCGGTTTTTAATTTTAGAATCATGCAACTTTTTAGTTTTTTCTTTGTAAATCAATGAATTTTCATAAGCAATATCCCTCAATTCATCTAATTCATTCAATTGCATTTTCCGGTGTTTTCCCGCGGTCTCCATATCATCATTACAATGCTTTAGGGCCCAATAAGCCTTGTGTTCTAATTCGATAGGCAAATGACAATTCTTTCCATACACAAGCTTATAGGGAGTGCACCCAATGGGCGTCTTATGAGGGTCCTAAAGGCCCATAAAGCATCGTCCAACTTATCCGACCAAGTTTGTCGGTTTTCCCCAACGGATCTCTCCAAGATCCTCTTCAAAGCTCGGTTTGAAACCTCGACTTGCCCACTCGTTTGTGGGTGATAAGCCGTAGAAAGCCGATGTGTAACCCTATATTTCCTTAGGACCCTTTCGAATTGGTCGTTACAAAAATGGGTTCCACGATCGCTTATGATCGCACGAGGTGTTCCAAACCGAGAAAACAAGCTTTTCAAGAACTTGACTACCACACGAGCATCATTGGTGGGCAAAGCCTTAGCTTCCACCCACTTAGATAGGTAGTCAACCGCAACAAGGATGTACTTATTACCACGAGATGATGGGAACGGCCCCATAAAGTCTATACCCCAAACGTCAAAGATCTCACACACTTGGATGATATTTTGTGGCATTTCATCTTTTTGTGAGGCTTTTCCTTGTCGTTGGCATGCATCACACGACTTCACAAGATCTTGTGCATCTCGGTACATAGTAGGCCAAAAGAAGCCGGCATCAAACACCTTTTTAGCCGTGAGATTAGCACCGTGGTGACCACCCGTGGGTCCCTCATGGCAAGCTCTAAGGATGTTAGAAGCTTCGGTGCCAAATACACAACGTCGGATGATTTGATCCGCACAAGTTCGAAACAAGTAAGGGTCGTTCCAAAAGTAGAACTTGACGTCACGAAAGAATTTTCGTTTTTCTTGAGTCGTCATACCCTTAATGATGAAGTTACCCGCATGGTAATTTGCAAAATCCGCAAACCATGGGGTGGAAGAATTAAGTTTAGAATTCACTACACCAAGTGTCTCGAGCGGAAATGTTTCGGTGATTTCCTTGGGCTCGTAAACACTTTGGTGAGGATCTTCCAAACGAGAAAGATGATCGGCCGCTAGATTCTCGGCTCCTTTTTTGTCAACGATGGTGTGATCAAATTCTTGAAGGAGGAGAATCCAACGAAGTAATCTAGGCTTAGCATCTTGCTTTGCCATGAGATACTTAATAGCCGAATGGTCCGTATACACTATGCATTTAGCTAAGACGAGATAAGGTCGAAATTTCTCAAATGCATACACCACGGCAAGGAATTCCTTCTCCGTTGTAGTGTATTTTAGTTGAGCCTCGGTCATCGTCTTGCTAGCATAGTGAATAGGCAAGAAGTGCTTATCATGACGTTGCCCCAAAAAGGCCCTAATAACGTAATCACTAGCATCACACATGAGCTCAAAGGGGAGGTTCCAATTGGGAGCAACAAGAATGGGAGCTTCGGTAAGTTTCCTCTTAAGGATTTCAAAGGCTCGTACACAATCTTCGTCAAAGACAAAACGTGCCTCTTTTTCGAGAAGATGTGTAATGGGTCGAGAGATCTTTGAAAAATCCTTGATGAATCGATGATAAAAGCCCGCGTGGCCTAGGAAACTCCAAACTCCCTTAACGGTTTTGGGATGAGGTAATTTGGCGATGACGTCTACCTTAGCTTGATCTACGTCAATCCCCGCTTTCGAGACCTTGTGCCCTAAGACGATTCCACTTTTAACCATAAAATGACACTTTTCCCAATTGAGCACAAGGTTGGTTTCCTCACAACGTTTCAACATTCTCTCTAGGTTCGACAAACACGAAGTGAACGAATTACCAAACACGGAAAAGTCATCCATGAAGACTTCCATCGTCTTCTCGATCATGTCATGAAAAATAGCCATCATGCACCTTTGAAAGGTTCCCGGTGCATTGCAAAGTCCGAATGGCATTCTACGATAGGCAAACGTTCCATATGGACACGTAAACGTAGTTTTTTCTTGATCACGAGGATCGATGGGAATTTGGAAGTAACCGGAAAAACCATCTAAAAAGCAATAGAAATCGTTTCCCGCAAGACGCTCCAACATTTGGTCCATGAAGGGCAAGGGAAAATGGTCTTTTCGAGTGGCTTCATTCAACTTACGATAGTCAATGCACACTCTCCATCCGGTCACGAGTCTAGTGGGAATCAACTCGTTGGCATCGTTTGGCACAACGGTCATTCCTCCCTTTTTAGGGACACAATGGATAGGACTCACCCAAGGGCTATCGGAAATAGGGTAAATCATTCCCGCGTCAAGGAGTTTAAGGACCTCCTTTTTGATGACGTCGTGAATTTTGGGGTTCACCCGTCTTTGACATTGGATTGCGGGCTTGTAATCCTCCTCCATTAAGATTTTCTGGGTACAAAACTTGGGATCGATTCCCTTAATGTCGAATAACTTCCACGCAATTGCCCCTTTGTGATCCTTTAGAACATCGACAAGTGCGGTTTTTTCATCATTAGAAAGTTCCTTCGCAATAATAACCGGCAACTTGTCGTCCTCCTCCAAATAGACATATTCGAGGAGAGGAAGTAAATCTTTCAACACGAGGATAGGTGGTTCCTCAAGTGAAGATTTGGGCTCGATACTCATAACCTCCTCGGGTGGAGGAAATGGGAAATCGTTAAGAAAATCCTTGATAATCGAGAAGTCCTCATCGTTGTCGAGGTCTTCGTTACAAGTACGTGAAACATCGAATTCTTCCAACGTAAAACCACCACCTTCAAATGGAGTGAAGGTTGGTGTCGAATTATCAAGGATTGGATCCAACATAGTGGGATTGCCACTATTTTCAACATCACCAAACCTTAGAACTTCTTGTGAAAATTCCTCGCAAACAACGTCGACCATATCAACGAGGTTTATGGTAGCAACGGAATAAACATGAGAAAGTTGAGAATTTTGAGTTGCGTTTATAACAAGTTCCTCGTCGTTGAAACGTAAGGTGATCTTTCAAGCATGCACATCAATTAAAGCCATAGACGTATCTAAAAACGAACGACCTAAAATGAGAGGAACTTGAGGATCCGTGGGGATATCAACGACGATAAAGTCTACGGGATAGTAGAACTTCCCCACTTTCACAAAAACGTCTTCCGCCAATCCACATGCACGAATCGTGGAATGGTCGTCCATCTCGATAGACATTAGTGAAGGAGTAAGATTAGGAAGATTGAGCAACTTGAAGATTGCAAGTGGCATCAAATTAATGCTAGCACCAAGATCGGCCAAGGCATAGCATTCTTCCATATCTTGGATTGCACAAGGGATCAAAAATTTACCGGGATCACCGACTTTTTGAGGTATGCGATTAAGATAAACCGACGAACAACTAGACAATTGATGCAATTTCTCCTTGTTGTTCAACATACTCTTAAAGTTAGCGGCAAATCGAGGCATCATGACCAAATCATCGGCGAAACTCACATTAAGGTGCAACTCACGAAACATTTTCATAAAAAGCTCAAATTGATAATTATCACGCTCTTGTCGTTTCTCTTTCCTAAGTCTCGATGGGTAAGGTAAGGGTGGTGTGGGTTGGGGCATAGGCATAGCCTTTGTAATCTCGGGTTCCAATGTTGGTAATGGGTCAACCGTAGGTGTGGCATGAGCGGTACTTTGTGGGCTTGAGGTATGCTCCTTTTCGACCACCACCTCGGTTTCTTCCTCAATTTCCTCCACCGTTGGAGTAATTGGTTGAGGAGTCGGTTCTTTAAGTGTCTTACCACTTCGTGTGGTAATCACTTTCATCTCTCCCTTCGGGTTTGATATGGTGTTACTAGGTAAACTACCCGAAGTAGAGGCTTTGTTTCCCATGACCGCTTCTAAAATAGCATTAAGCTTAACATCTTGACTAGCGGCTTTTTGGTCAATCATTTGTTCAAGCCTAGCATGACTTTGCTCAATTTTATTGTTTTGACCTCTAATTTGATTAGCAAAATCATTTTTCAACTCATTTCTCATGTTAACATTTTCCTTAACAAAATTAGCTAACTCCTTTGTGTTTTTAGCCGTGTCCCTAGCTTGACTAGCCAATTGCTCTTGAATGTTTTCTAAAATCTTATCATTTGCCGTAGCATAATTCAAAAAGTCCATTGGAAGTTCTTTAGTGTAGACATTTTGAAGACCTTGACTTGTGTTTTGAAAATTAAGGTTTTGGTTTTGATTTTGCAATTGGCTACTACTTCCTTGATTCCCATAGTTGTTATTACCTTTGTAATTGTTTCTTTGATTGTTTTGGTAACCAACTTGATTGTTTCGATAATTGTTAGCATTTTGATTTGGTGGAAAACCCGGTGGAGTCAATTGATTAGTGCGGGTAACTTGACCGTTTTGGTTATAAGTTCTCGCGGCCGCGTAGGCACTCGAAATGTTACCACCGTTGGTAATCCACTCGGAGTAATCGTGAGCTCCACCACAATACATACAAGAAACCTCAACCGCTTTAGCCGTAGCGGGAGTGGGTTGTTCACCAACTTTAAACTCAATTAATAATCCTTTAAGCTTATCAAAAATCTTGTTCTCCAAATTATCCTCGATTTGGCAAGCATCAACGGTATGTGACAATGAGGCGAAGGTGAAGACGAAGTCTTGCGAACACTCGACGTGCTACGAGGACTATAAACCTTAGACCTATTCTCAATGATTAACAATGCTTCCTCAACCGTTTTACACAAGAAATTACCACCCGCGGCGGCATTAAGATAATCACGCTCATGATCGTTCAAGCCATTGTAAAACGTGTCAATTTGATGCAAGTCGGAAAAACCATGATGAGGACATTCGTGCAACATTTCCTTAAACCTATTCCAAGCCGTCGAAAAACTCTCATTATACTCTTGTGAAAACTTTGAAATCTCGTTTTTCAAATGCGTAGTCTTAGAGGGCGGAAAAAATTGGTTCACGAATTTTGAAACGAGATCCTTCCACGTCAATATAGAATTGGGTGGCTCTTTCTCTAACCAAATTTTTGCGGGCCCCGCTAAGGAATACGGAAAAAGCATCATCTTAATCGAGTCGTTAGAGACGTCCTTAAACTTGCAAGTGGCGGTAAGACGATTAAATTGGCGAATGTGGTTATGAGGGTTGTCCTTTTCGTCACCACGAAACTTGTTGTTTTGAATCATGGACAACAAACCCGTCTTAACCTCAAAATTCTCCGCAAGGATAGCGGGAATCACAATCGCTTCTCCATAACCCTCGGTGGGTGCTTGAAGCAACTCCATCATAGTTCGATTAGCCATGGGTGCTTCTTTCACTACGATAGGTTCGACAATAGGAGATTCTTCACTAGAAGATGTTTGGTTTCCTTCCTTTTGACGACGTTTACCTGCACGTCTTGCTTTGGAGCGAGTTTGCATAAACGTCACGTACAACGAGAGGGTGAGCAAAGAAAATTCTTTTTGGTGTTTTTACTTTTTCAATTTTTTTTTGTGGTTTTTGATTGTTTTTACTTTTTTGGATTTTTTGGAATGTATTAAGTAGACCAAAAATCTACAAATCTCCTCCTTAATCAAATCTCTCGATTAAAGAAGCCTCAAGGAATGAAAACGATCACGTGAAGTGAACGCCTTCGATGACTTTAGAACGTTGGTGGAACACCAAAACATTCAAGAGGGTTTAATCAAATGAAACCAAGAAAATATATATGATACTTAGTAATACTTTGGGCGGTAAAACCCTCGATTAGCTCTCAAAATCAAGTACTCACAAGCAAGCGGGGAAACGAGGCGGCGCGAAGCACTTAAGAGCTTTTTTTCCTTAGGATATATTTTATAATATCCGCCTTATACCCACCTTATAGTTTGTATTTTTCAAGATTGAGCTTCACGAAAGTATTTATCTATTTTTGCCTTTTTCTTTGGTTTGAGATTCGAATACAATGATTGGGTAATGACCTCCCAAGTCAAGGTTGTGATTTCTCACGTATTTGGAGTACTTGTGAATTTATTGTTCTACGTATACAATATAGTGATGAGATGGCATTTATACATGATCTCATCGTTCTATTCGGGCTTTAAATGCATAAAAATGTCATAATATATCATATATATATGCTTGTGTTTGTTTACTTGTGTATTTTAGGTATGGATATCGTGAAAAAGACAAAAGATCACAAGTTACAAGGAAAAACGGACACGAGAAACGAAGCCGTACAAAGAACCGGGCCCTAATCATGGAAAACTCAACAAATACCCTTGAAGACTTGAAGACAAACAAGATTGATCCTCATTTATTGAAGAAATGACACTTAAAACCCTTGTATATTAATAATTACAAGTTTGGTCCCTTAAGTTTGTCAAAATTACACAAATGGTCCTTCAACTTTGAAGAAATGGCAAGATTAGTCCCTCAACAATTTCAAATTGTCAATTATGGTCCCTCATCAAGCCAAAGATACATTGAAAACCTTTGAAGATCAACATTGTCCAAAATCAGCCCTTGAAATATGCAAAAGTGTCAAAAATAACCCTTGAAACACTTTTTGGAAAGTTTGGTGCCAAAAATGACAAAGGCTGAAAGTTGTTACAAAGAAAATGGGCGCTGACAGACTTTTATTTACAAGTGACAAAAGAAAGGAAGAAAAAGGACCAAATCTGCCAAGATTGGAAGTTTAAATCCCTAAACACGCGCCAAACAACTTTCTCCCTAAGAAAACGGATCAAACGTGTCACTATTCACACGTATGAACCCAGATTTAACTTTTTACCAACAAGGGGGTTTTTACAATTACCTACACCAAAACACAATTAACCTTCACACGAATCCATCCCATGCTTAAACTCACACTCCCACTCACCCAAAGGACCCCACCATTCAAACCGTTTCACCCATCACATGACTACTTGCCCTCCAAGTCATGCCACGTGTCAAGATCAACAGCTAAGGGTCAATGCTTCATTCCAAAGCTAAAATGAACATCCAGGATCACTTTGGACAGCTCACAGCAAGAAAACGTCTAGAAGTACTTAGGGCATTTAGGGAATTTCACTTCTAGGGTTTGTGAATAGTGCTAGCCTTGGCATTTGCCTATATAAAGACTCCTCAACATGTGAGAGAGCTTTGTTCCAGTTTTAGGCTATTATCTTTGTAATTCCTTTTTAAGTTTAAATAAAATTTGAATTTCTGAAATTTTGAAATCTCTTTTTGATTTAATTAAAAGTTTGGTGTTTGAGTAGCCTAATTTTGAGTTCCATTTGATTGATTAGACCTTCCTTAACCTTGTGGTTAAGGCACGTCTAGGTTTGAAAGGTTTTCAAGGTTCAAAAGCCTTGAAGTCCTTGTTTCTGAATTTGGCTTATATTTGTGTACTAACCCTTAGCCATAAGCCTTGAGCTCTTTCAAGCTTGTTGACACCAAGCCTGAGAAGGGTTCTAAGCCTTTGGTTGAGTTTGTTTGTTGCTTGTGTTGAAGACATATCATAATCAAAGCCTTGTTCTGCTTTGAACATCAGCAGGCTTTGATCATCTTCATTGAAGTACCTTGGTCTTGTTCTAGTTGTTGAACAAGGTCCAAGGAGCATAGCTGGCCTTCCTAGGATGTTGTGGAAGGCAGGTATAATCTCTTGGTTAAGATTCCCCTAAAAATTTCATGTTTATGACTGTTTTGAATTTGGCACTTTGATTTTGAGTATTTGTGTTTGTGCTGGTGATTTTTGAGTTTGATTGTGTTAGTTGCTATCTAGGAAGTGTTTTTTATCATTAAAATCAGTAGGTTATTAGTTGAAATCACAAGTTTCTTTGTTAAGTGGTAGATTAAGGAGTGTTTGGGTCTACTGCTTGAATTGGATTTGTGGTTTGCTAAGCTGTTGTTTGTTGTGTGCAAGTGTTGGTATCTGTTTGTTAGGTGCATATGTTCATCTGTTTGCAGGTTTTGTGGGTTTGAACACATAGATTCATAATTTGGCTATAAAATCTTAAATACTTGGTAAAATTGGCTAGGATTTTGAGGAAACCTAGATCTAAGCTTAGGCTAGGGCTAACAAGTTCTAAATCTGAGTTAATCACACCAGGGAAGAAGGATTTGAGGCTTGAAATTGGATCAAGTGTCAAGTAGTTCAGCAAAACTTGTCTGCATATTGTTCATTGTTCATCAGAAACATTTTGTGCTTTGATCTTGTTATTCACTTTGATTCAGTGTTTGATTCTTGTTGCTTTGTGTTTGTTCTTAGTTTATATAGCTTGTGTATGCATCTTGTTAAGTTTGGTTGGCTTATTCAGTCTAAATCTACTTATTAAGTGCTTAACTGCTTATTTCCATATCTGGTGCATATCTGGTGACTGTTTGGCTTATTGTGGCTTATTGTGTGAACTTATTTGTGATTTTCTTGTTGCTATTGACTCCTTGTGATTCACTGATCACAAGGGTGCCTTTGTTTCCAATTGAATCAAACCAGAACTCTCAAATAAGCTTGGTCAAATAGTCAAAGCAGTGGGAACTCCTTTCCCCTGCTGGTTGCCACTGATAGTGTAAAATTGGGTTTAGCTTATCAATAAGCTATAATAGCTTTTTTTAACCAGCAACAACTTTGTTTTTGTAATAGGTGCTCATATTTTGACCCATTTGTTCATACTGGAGCATTTGGGTGGTTGACTTTAGGGTTTGACTAGAAAACCAACTCCATTGACTTTTTCATAAGTTCATTTGTGCTTATTCTGGCTTATTGGTTGTGCTTATTGGATTTTTGTTGATTGATTTGGCTTATTGAGTCCATTTGAAATCTTTTGCAAGTTGAATCAAGTCCTGAGGTGCCCTAAATCTCTAAAACGACTATTTTGTCTTTTAGTGAATTTTTACTTTGCTTATTTCTGGCTTATTGAGTAAGCTTTTTCAAAATTCTTTTTACAGATCTCATAAGCATCCCAAAAGAAGGTTGTGTGTCAAATTAGAGCTTATGGCATTAGCTTATGGCTTAATGGGCTGAAAAGCCCAATAAGAATAAGCTGAGTGTTAAATAAGCTGTGATAAGCTCATATTCAGCTTTTAGGCCTTTAGAGTTTTGTTCTTAGAATTGAATTTTAAGTCAGATAGGGCTTTTCCAAGTCAATTGGGCCAAGTTTGACTTTTTGGGCCCAAAAGCCCAATTTGGTTGACTGTTTTTGGTTTTGGCCCATTTGAGGGCCCAATAGGGGTATTTTGGTAATTTCACTTTGATTTTCTGATTATTTAGGTTAAAATAAACTAGTTTGCAAGTTTTTAGAATTTTTTATAATTTTTGGATTTTTAATATTATTTTATTATTATTTTTAAAATTTCACATTTTCCAACTTTTTACATTTTTCTTAGGTTAAATACATTAAAATAGGAATTTAGCAACTTTTAGAATAATTTTATCTCTTTTAGATTAATTTTTATAATTATTTTAAGTTTTAATAGTTTTTAAATCATTTTAAATAGTTTTTATTAGTTTAAAATTTATTAAAAATAGTTTTTAATCTTTTTAGGTCATTTTAGAGGTTTACCAATTGAAAAATCTTTATTTGGGCTTTTTGATAATTTATTTGATTTTTAGGGCTTTAATTAGCATTTAAAAATTGAATATTTAATTATTTAAAAGGTTTGAAAAAGTTTTAATCATTGGTAAACTCTTAGTTTATTTATTTTGATTTTCGGTGAATTTTTGGTAATTTTTAAATTATTTTTTATTTTTGTGGTTTTTAAGGTTCTACGTTTTAACTTTCTAGTAGTATTTATTTTTATTTTTACGACTTCGTCATCTTCTTTTCTCATCCCCTTCTAAACCAATCATTAATCACAAACATTTAACAAATTTCTCACACACATATACCTCCTTGGGAAACGAACTTTCATACCTTAAGGGTCATTAGTGTTGATTTTCCTAAATCATCACTCGATACTTACCGCTCATTTACGCTCTTTTGTTTCCCTAAACAAGAGTTGTAATTTACCACAATCATTTTGGCGCCGCTGCCGGGGAGGTGTGTCGTGATTAATTTGCATTGTTGTTTTTAATATTAACCATAAATAGTGTTTGTATTAGTAGAACTCTACTAATACGTATTATCAGTTTTCTTGGTTTTTCTTGTAAAAATATTATTACTATATTGTATTAAGTATCACAATAAATTCACAATATCTCCAAAAGTGTGAAAACACAACCTTAATTGGGATTTCATCACTCAATTATTGTATTCGAATCTCAAACAAAAAGGAAAAGGCAAAAATAGATAAATACTTTCGTGAAGCTCGATTTTGAAAAATACAAACTATAAGGTGGGTATAAGGCGGGTATTATAAAATATACCCTAAGGAAAAAGGCTCTTAAGTGCTTTGCGCCGCCTCGTTTCCCCGCTTGCTTGTGAGTATTTTGAGATTGAAGGCTAATCGAGGGTTTTGCCGCCCAAAGTATTATTACGTATAATATATTTGATTGTTTTCTTTGAGATTAAACCCTCTTGAACAATTTGGTTTTCACCAAAGTTCTAAAGTCATTCGAAGGCGTTCACTCCACGTGATCGTTTTCATTCCTTTGAGGCTTCTTTAATCAAGAGTTTGATTCGAGGAGAGATTTTGTAGATTGTTGTCTACGAAGATACACCCAAAATACAAAAAAAATTAAATATCATCAAAAACACAAAAAAATTGAAAATTCACAAAACACCCAAAAAGAATCTTCTTTGCTCACCTCCCATTCTTCGTGAAGTTTATGATCACTCGTAATCAAGCAAAACGAGCTCGTAAACGACTTCAAAAGCAAGCCAATCAAGAGACGTTGATTGTAGAAGAACCTCCAATTGTTGAACCTATTGTAGAACAAGAAGTCGTCATGGCTAATCGTACTATGATGGAGTTGCTACAAGCACCCACCGAGGGTTTTGGAGAGGCTATTGTGATTCCCGCCATCCTTGCGGAGAATTTCGAGATTAAGACGGGTTTAATGTCGATGTTGCAAGCAAATAAGTTTAGAGGTCACGAGAAAGACAACCCGCATTACCACATTAGGAATTTTAACCGTCTCACCGCCACTAGCAAGTTTAAGGATGTTCCACATGACGCCATTAAGATGATGTTGTTTTCATACTCTTTAGATGGACCCGCAACAATTTGGCTTGAGAAAGAACCGCCAAATTCGATTTTGACATGGGCCGATCTCGTTTCTAAGTTTGTGAACAAGTTTTTTCCACCATCTAAAACAACACACTTGAAAAATGAG
The DNA here is from genome assembly GCA_025667525.1 of Glebionis coronaria. NCBI lineage: Eukaryota > Viridiplantae > Streptophyta > Magnoliopsida > Asterales > Asteraceae > Glebionis > Glebionis coronaria. The sequence continues at coordinate 256,610,076 of CM046878.1, forward strand.
ATTTCATGATTTGTGCAAAGAAATAATGAAAGTTTTTCAATGGCATGGGAACGATTTAAAGAAATGTTACATGAATGTCCACACCATGATTTTACGGAATTGCATCAAGTTGATACTTTTTATAATGGGCTTAATGATCATGAACGAGATTATTTGAATGCCGCCGCGGGTGGTAATTTTTTGTGCAAGACGACAAATGAGGCTTTACAAATCATCGAGAATAGATCTAAGGTTTATAATCCTCGTAACACACCGAGTGTTGCCAATTTGGGTTCGTCATCATCGTCACAATCGTCTCGTAGCATTAATGCCTTACATGATGAAGCTAATGAGGAAAATCGGTTTTTTGATAGATTTGCTAATCTTATGTCCCATTGGAAGGCTCAAGAAGCTTCCAATTCCGCTTCGGTTAAAGCGGTTGCTAAGAGTTGTTTATCTTGTGGAGGAGCTCATGATCTTTCCGAGTGCATTACCGCGGATGGTAACACTTCGAGTGCTTATGTAGCAACGGGAACTTACAACCAAAACGGTCAAGGTTCCCGCCCAAATCAAGCTCCACCAAATCAAAATGTTAACAATTATCGAAACAACAACCAAGGTAATTACCAAGGCAATTCACGCAATTACAACAAAGGGAATTATCAAAATGGGAATGGACAAATTTCTAATCAAAACCAAAACCGTGATTTTCAAAACACTACTCAAGGTTTTCAAAATGCTCACACTAAAAACTTGCAAGGAGAATTTTTGGATTATGCTAAAGCAAATGATGCTAAATTTGATAACATGCAACGTGAGATGATTAGCTTAAGATCCGAGTTGAAAAACGAGCTAAAAAATGAACTTGCTAATGAACTTAAAACTCATGCAAACAAAATGGAAGGAAATGTCCAACGTCTTCAACAAAATCAACAAAAGATGAAATTAGGACAACATGAGATTAAGCAAGAATTATTAAAAGCGGATGCTAGGCAATCAAAATTTGAGGACTGAATGGCTAAGATGTTTGAAGCAATCATGTGTAAACCCTCTTCATTAGGTGGTCTTCCTAGTGATACCATTGCAAACCCGAAGGGAGAAATGAATGTTATTACTACACGAAGTGGTAAAACTTTCAAGGAACCAATCTCTCGTTCAAGTACTTCTACGGAGAAGGAAATCGAGAAAGAACCCGAGGTGATGGTCGAAAAGGAGCACGTTACAATCCCACGAAGTACCGCTCATACCACACCTACGGTTGAACCAATACCAATTGTGGAACCCGAGTTTCCAAGGCCGTTGCCTAATGACCAACCCACACCACCTTTACCCTACCCTTCGAGACGAAACAAAGAGAAGTTGCAAGAACGTAACAAACAACAAATCGAGCTTTTTATAAAAATGTTTCAACAAGTGCATTTTGATGTGAGTTTAGCCGATGCGTTGTTATATATGCCTCGTTTCGCTTCCACTTTTAAAAGTATGATGAGCGATAAGGAAAAGCTTTGAAAGCTTGCTAATTGTTCTTCGGTTTATCTTAACCGCATACCGGAAAAAGTTGGTGATCCCGGAAAGTTTCTCATTCCTTGTGACATACAAGATATGAAAGAATGCCTCGCCTTGGCCGATCTTGGTGCGAGCATTAAGTTGATGCCATTTTCCATTTGGAAATCGCTTTCGCTTCTGGCTCTCATTCCTTCGAACATGTCTATCGAGATGGCCGATCATTCTACGATTTTGACATGTGGAGTTGCCGAAGATGTTTTCATGAAAGTGGGGAAGTTATACTATCCCGTTGATTTTATAGTAGTTGATATCCCCGCGGATCCTCAAGTTCCTCTAATTTTAGGTCGTTCATTTTTAGATACTTCGAGATCGCTTATCGATGTTCATGCAAGAACTATCACTTTGAGATTCAACGAAGAGGAACTTGTTATAAACGCTACTCAAAACTCGAAACCTTCTCATGTTTATGCAATCGCTACCATCAATCACATTGACATCGTTGATGTGGTTTGCGATGAGTTTTCACAATAAGTGTTAGGTTTTTCCAATAGCTCGTCAAGTGGCAATCCCACTATTTTGGATCCGATTCTTGCTAATTCCACACCAAATCTCACTCCATTCCAAGGAGGCGATCTCACTTCAAATGAAATCGACAATGAAGATGAGGTGTTGGTTAGTGATGATACTTCTATTCCACCATTTCTTTCACCAATGGAAGTTATGAGTGTTGAACCTGTTGATCCCACACTTAGATCGATTAGCTTTGTGTATACGAGATTAGATCAAGTATAACACGTAGAGAAACCTTTGTTATATGCTTTGTGAATCTAAGTATTATGCGGAATTTAATACTTAAACAAGAACACAAGATGTAAACAAAACTTTCACTTTGATTATCAATGTCGAACTTGCTTACAATGAAAGATGTTTACGAATGAAAACTTAATGAAAACTTGATATTAAACATTAACCTAAAGGCCTTCTTTTATAGACTAAGAAGCCTTGTACAATAAGCTACGTATCAACTATTCTAGGTAAAGATAAACATAGAAAATACATTGTCGTTTCTATCCTTACTAGAAGTATTCTAGAACATAATAAACGTGTAGCTCACATCTTCCATCAGTGCTTGTCTTCAATCTGTCAACGCTTGACTTTAACTTGTCAACGCTTAAGCTGTCAGCGCTCACTTTGCTCTTGTCAACGCTTGAGTTGTTCTTGTCAGCGTTCAAGTGATCTGGCCTTAATTTATTCCCAACAATCCTCCCCTAAACTTGATATCCACTCTTATGATCAAGTTTCTGAATAAACATTAAGAACTTGGAGGAGTCTGACAAACCTTATCATATTGGTAATAAATAAATCTGATCAAATTCTTTGCCACGTCACTTGTGTAATCTATCTCCAACTGGGTGTCCTTCATCTTTTCCAAAATAGCCTTGGATATGAAATACTGAGCATCTACAAGTAAATACTCAGCAAACTTTGTAGAACTCAAATGGTATACACCAGTAGCTGAATATAACCTCCATTGAAGACCACTGAGATCATCTTTAAGATCCTTCCATATTTCAGGATCTTCCTCATTTGTCCCACACATTCTTTTGAATGTGGTCCAAAGTTTTATTCCATTAGCTGAAGTTGGTGCTTCAGCCTCATACTTGGTCTCTAGCAACCTCCAAAGGTCCACCAAGTCTTCTCTATCACAACTTGCAAATAAAGATATGAGAGTGGTAAAAGTGTGTACCTCCTTGCCATATCTTCCAATCTTCCAGAATCCACATTCATCTTCATCATAACTCACAATTGGATTCCTGGAATCTAGTGGTAACACATGCACCATATCTGAAGCTTCTAATGGGGAGAGCTTGAGGCTCTTTCTAATAACTGCTTCACTTGGATATAGTTGATTCATATCTTTTGGAAACTCAAGTGTAAATCCCTTCTTCACTGGTCTGGGAACTATCATAGCTTTCTTGATTTCCATCTCTTCTGCAAGTTGCTCCTTTCTTTCATCTGAAAGAAGTCTGAAAGTGTTTTCTTCCTGCACTTTCACCCAAATGGGATAAGCCCTATGTTGCAACTCATCAAATGTCAAAGCCTTCAACTTCTGATGTGTCCATCCAACTCCATGACATTTGAGCAACATAAAGTAGAGCTTCCTTCTATCCCTTTTCAACTCTGAGAGAATGTTGCTTGCCTTGTGCTTCAAAATCACCTTACAATCCTTCTGAACTCTAAGAAGAATCTCCAAACCCCATATCTGATCTGAAATGGTCAAGTCTGGATTATCCATACAGCTTTCTTCCCAAGAATTGTATATCTGAACCACCTCTGGCATATCAAAATCAATCTGCAACTTTAAATCTCTCAGCTTTTCCCTAGCAAGCTCATCACCATACTCAAGTCTTTCTGGTTCAATAATCATCACACTTGAATCTGAGCTAGCCCCATCACTTTCTTCTTCAGAAGTCACAACAAATGGTGACTTTTCCTTTTCACCTTGTTCCATCATTTGCTCAGCCAATCTTCTATCAAATTCAACCTGAGCTGCATTCTTTGGAACAATTTCTTCTACCAACTTACCCTTACCCTTATCTGATGGTGCAATTGTTGGTAAGGTAGATGGTAATACCTGAGTAGGAACATCCTTGATGATAGATGATGACTGGAATACATCACCTCCATATACAGATCTGTCAACGCCCAAATTTCCTCTATCAGCGCCCAAAATACTTCTATCAGCGTCCAAATTTGTCTTGTCAACGCTCAAATATTTTCCCTCAGCGCCTTGTGTAACCTCTCTCAACATTGCTGTAAATGATAAATTTAGATTGGTTGGAGAGATTAAGGACGTATCAAAACCTGTTTGTTCCTTCAAAGTAGTAAGAGCTTCAGCAACATCCAATGATTGACCATCTTGACTGCTCTTATCACTCAGATTTCTTTGATCTTCCTCCCCTTTGGAAGACTCCTCCATACCTCCCTTTGCATGAGCACTCTCCAAAACAACAATCCTCTCCCTCAATTCCTTGAGTTCAAGGCCTTGGTTGCTGACAATTTATACTAAGTCTGCATTCTGCTTTTGCAAGCTAATGCAGACAGCCGTCAATTCCAAAAGAGTCATTGGTTCCAGTCTGCCCTCTTCTAAAATGGGGATTTGACCTCCCAAGTCAGGTTCACTGGGCATGGATGAGGACTTAATTATAGTGGGACTGCCTTGGCCAGCTTCTAAGACAGAACCAATAGTCCCAGCCTCATCCAGGTCACCAGCCACACTGGTGGTGGTGGTTCTCTCTGCTTCATGGCTAGGACCACCAGAGGAGAACACTCCAGCAGTCCTTTGGTGTTTAATCAACCTATATTCAGGTGGTGTGGAAGATGGTGTGGAAGAATGGGTAGATGTGGGTTGGTTAAGGGGTGTTTGGGATTGTGATGGATGGGTGTCAGCGTTGGAAATAGGCACATCAACGCCCACATTAGATGTGTCAGCGTCAAAGGGTTCTTGGTCAAGTTGCATTTGTTCAGGTGAGGGTAAAGGTTCAGGGATAGGTTCAAGTTGTGGGTGAGGGTTAATATGAGGTTGGGGGTCTGGTTGGGGTTGTGCTGCTGCAATAACAGCAAGCATGGCTGGGGTTAAAGGTAAATCCCTATAAGGTGGTGAATTCATCTTGGTAAAAATAGCTTTCTTTTGTTCAGGGATTTTATAAAAATCATTGTGATCCCTTGAACAATATCTTTGATCATCAAAAATCATTTGCAGAAAACGAGGATAAGCTAAAGTCATTTTTTGTCCCCTTGTTTTTACACATTCCTTCAAAAATCATTTTAGACCAGTTATATTTTTGCCCTCTTGCAATACACACAATAGCAGTTGCAATGGATCTATTGATCTCATTGTGTGCAGTACATTTGGGACTCAAACATTGAAGGAGAATGTGAATGAGGTACTTCCAGGCTGGGGGAAATTCCTGCTTATGGTACTTATTAAGAGTACCTTCATCAGGAATAGGGTATCCCAAAGCCCTAAGCCCTTGTTCTATTTCAGTTATGGGAAGAATGGTTGTACCATCAGCATCATCAAGATGCAAGGCCTGGCGTACCAAGGCCTCAGTAACCACCCAAGATCTCCCATGAACAATAGAAGTTAATGTGGTCACTCCATTAACTGTTGAGGAACTGACAGTGTTCCAAAACTGTTTAATGTGTGTGACTGGAATGAGTGGTGCATGAGAAAGAGCATACCTTAATGGGGATGCGTTCAAATACGCCACCATTTGTGTGTATTGAGGGAACAAAGTATTATCAGCAACAAGATAAGCAATCATGTTGTGTTGAGACTTGAACCCCAAATCCAATTCTGCTGAGTTAAATCTTGGTGCCATTGATGAAAGCTGTTAATTTGAAGTATAAAAGATGAAGGTTGATAAGAGAAAAGTGTTAGACAAGAATTATAGATACCCTGTTTAAAAATAGGAGCCAAATTTATAGGAGTGGATGAATGCATGTGATTGGCCCAAAAATAGGCAAAGATTTTCAAAAACTAATCATGAAAATATTGAAAAAGTTATAAGTTATCTCATGCATTTAATGAAAGTAACAACTCCTAAAATTACGGCTTGAAAATATGTCAAAAAGTAACAACTGGGTAGGTCCCATTGAGTGTCAACGGTCAAATATAACCCATCAACGCCCAACGGCTATAATCTTGTCAACGTTCGCCTAAAGCCATGTCAGCGTCCAATTTGGTCACAACAACGCTTGGAAAAATCTTGTCAGCGTCCAAAAATAAAATTGTTTTAAAAAGTGAAAAATGACCTTAACAAGTAATTTATCCTAGAGAAAATAACCAAAAGCTGATAATTATTATAGGGCGGCAAGCACTATCCAGTTATGCACACTTGCATAAGCAAGATAGACATAACAGTCCTCTAGTGTCCCTTGCTAACCAAAATTCTTAACAACCAAGTTACCTTATAAAATCCTTGTTACTCCCAGGTAAATCCCATATCAAAGTGATTCCCAAGTCTCCCAACAGACCACAACCAATTCTAGGCCAAAAATGTCTTGGCAGCATGCAAAGTTGATATACTATGCATGCTACAGTGCCTCATGGTTTAGTAAAACTAACCCATACTCACCTGTGGACACAATCTAGAATTGTGATAAGAGTATCATATGGATACCCAAAAATCCTAAAGGTTCCTAAAACCTCCCCTTAAACAAAGATACAAAGAGTTTGCTAAAAATATGCATGAACATAAAAAATTTATGTCAAGATAGGAATGAAACATTCCAACCATCATCCATAAACAAAAACATGTCCAAATGCTTCTCCTTTGATCCATAAGCAACTCTGTATCCAATGGTATACTGCTAACACCATCTGCACATTTAGATTGAAAACCACAAAACTAACATTGTTGCTGACAACGCCCCGATAACACATAACAGCGTTGAAGGAAGCTTTGTCAGCGTTAGACAACTATATTGCTGACAACGTTGCAAAAACACTTATCAGTGTTCAAACAACCTTTGTCAGTGTTAGAAAAATATAGTGGAAAATCTAAATTATCAATAAGACCAATAATAATAATGCATCATCCTGTACATACTTTTACAAAAAGAATCCAAAACACATACTTTAAGTGAGATTAACCATTCCAATACTTGTTACCAAGTACTAAAATCTTCCAGCATCAAAAGGTTTAGTTAATAAATCTGACACATTTTCCTCAGTGTCAACCCTATCTGGTTGTATTAAACCTTTCTCAAAGCAATCTCTTATAAAATGGTGGCTAATTTCTATGTGTTTAGTTTTAGAATGATGCACAGGATTCTTAATGATGCATAAAGTACTATTATTGTCAACAAATATCTTAGTATGCATGAAGTTATACCCATAATCCAACAGCTGGTTCTAAATCCACAACACTTGACCACAACATGCTGCTGCAGCCACATATTCTGCTTCAGTTGTAGAGTTAGCCACCACTGTTTGTTTCTTGCATTGCCAAGATATTAATCTGCTCCCAAGAAATTGACATCCACCAGTTGTGGATTTCCTATCAAACTTGTCACCACCATAATCACTATCTGAATATGCAATCAGCTCCAATGGTGAATCCTTTGGGTACCACAAACCAAGAGTAGGGAAACATCTTAGGTACCTAAAGATCCTCTTCACAGCATAAAGGTGACATTCTTTGGGAGTCACTTGATGGCGTGCACATGCACACACAGCAAACATGATATCAGGTCTGGAAGCAGTAAGATACATCAAGGATCCAATCATGGATCTATAATGCCTGACATCAACATCTTTCCCATCTCCAATCTTTCCCCAAGGGTGTTCTCTATCCATAGGAGTAGAAGCCCTCTTTTCATGTGGAGAAAAGCCAAACTTCTTCAAGATTTCAGCAACATATTTGTCTTGGGAGATGAAGATACCATCTTCTTTCTGCTGAACTTGTAAACCAAGAAAGAAGTTCATCTCCCCCATAGCACTCATCTTGAATTTATCTGTCATGAGCTTGGAGAAATCCTCACTCATCTTTGGATCAGTAGACCCAAAAATGATATCATCAACATAGACCTGCACAAGCAACACATCTTTGCCTTTCTTCTTTGTAAATAGTGTCTGATCTATGGTGCCCCTCTTGAATCCATTGTCCACCAAATAGGTAGACAAAGTACCATACCATGCTCTAGGGGCTTGATGAAGGCCATACATAGCCTTTATGACTCTATACACTTTGTCTGGATGCTCAGGATCCTCAAAACCAGGAGGTTGCATGACATAAACTTCTTCAACAATGGTGCCATACAAGAATGCACTCTTTACATCCATTTGATAGACTGTAAAGCCCATGCAAGATGCATAGGCTAGAAAAATCCTAATAGCTTCAATCCTTGCAACTGGTGCAAAGACTTCTTCATAGTCTATCCCCTCCTCTTGTGTATAACCTTGAGCCACTAACCTTGCCTTGTTTCTGACCACAATACCTCTTTCATCTCTTTTGTTCCTGAGAACCCATCTTGTCCCAATTGGTCTGACATATCTAGGACAATCAACCAGCTCCCAAACATCCTGAATAGCAAATTGGTGAAGCTCATCCTGCATTGCTTCCACCCAACTTGGTTCTTTGAGAGCATCAGATATCTTCTTGGGTTCTTCTTGTGACAGAAAACATGCAAACAAAAATGCTTGTACAAGAGGGGTATCAACCTTCTTGTGTATATTGGCAATAAATCCACCAAGACTTTGATGGGATCTTCTTGTCTGAACTGGAGTCATAACATCACCAATGATCTGAGATGGGGGGTGATTCTTCATTGTGGAAGTGAGAACTCCTCCTTCAAAAAGTCTGGTGTCCTCAACTTCACGCTCCATGTTGCCAATATCTTCTTCATCAGACTCTCTTTGAGCAACAGGAATCTCTTCATGGACATTGGAAGGTCCACCTTGTTCAAAATTGGAAGAGAAAAGATGCCCATAAGTGCTGTCAACGTTAGAATCTTGGTTGTCAGCGTCAGGGCTGACAGCGCCTGAAATGTTGTTGTCAACGTCTGAATTGGTCTTGTCAGCGCTGGATTTTCCTTTGTCAGCGCCTGAAGAACCATGCATGTTTGTATTTGGTGGTATTTGGAAACCACCATTATCTTGTCCAGCAGCAGCAGCAGCAACAAAAGCATCAGTCCAAATGGGAATTGTGACATATTCAAATGTAGGAGATGCCTTTTCTGCTTGTGATCCAACCCTCTCGTCAACCTGTGTACCTGAAACATGAACAACTTTTTCCTCCACAACATTTGAAGTTACCTTCACAATGTCTGGATTAGTGACAGGCATATAATTTAAAGTTCTAGATAAGGGTTCCAAATCAAACAACCAATTAGGACCACTTTCAGGATCACTAGGTTTATTCTCTAAGAACCTAACATGTACTCTTTCAACAATACGTTTGTCCTCCTTAAGATAAACTCTATAACCCTTGCTCTGCACTGAATACCCCATTAAGTAACCTTCATCACCTTTTGCACTAAATTTCCCTAAGGCATCACTAGTGTCTAAGACTACTACATGACATCCAAAAGGTCTAAGAAAACCAATATCAGGTTTTCTTCCCCAAAGTAACTCATAAGGTGTCTTGTTCTGAATTTTGTTAACCAATGCTCTATTTTGTACATAGCATGCTGTATTCACAGCCTCAGCCCAAAAGGCTATGGGAAAGTGAGCATCAGCCAACATTGTTCTGGCTGCTTCAATTAGGGTTCTATTCTTCCTTTCAGCAACCCCATTTTGTTGTGGGGTTCTAGCAATACTAAACTGCCTAGTAATTCCCTTCATGGCACAAAAATCATCTAGCTTCTTGTTCCTAAATTCTCCACCATTATCACTCCTAAGCATCTTAACCTCATTGCCAGACCTTTTCTCAATTTGAGTGATAAATTCAATAAGAACATCAGCTGTGTCACTCTTCATAGCTAGAAAGAATGTCCAAGTAAACCTAGAAAAGTCATCAGTGACAACAAAACAATATGACTTGCCATTCAAACTTTCTATATTAGTTGGACCAAAGAGGTCCATGTGAAGCATATGAAGAGGTCTGGAACTAGTATGCACCTGCTTGGACTTGAATGAGACCTTGTGCTGCTTGCCTTTAAGACATGCAACACAAGAGTGGTCATTGTGGAAGGCCTTCTCAGGCAAACCATCAACTAAACCAAGCCTCACAAGTCTATTTATATTTTTAAAATTTATGTGCCCTAGTCTCTTGTGCCACAAATTACTTTCATCTACTGAGGCCTTAGCATAAAAACAAGACATATTTGTATTCACTTTAATTCCATTTAAATTCACATTATATATGTCCTTATGCCTAGGTGTTCTATACTCGATGTACTTCTCATCAGGGATCTTAAAATCCTTGCTTAACACCAAACACTCAGTATCAGTGAAAAGAACCTTATTTTTGTTATCACACACTTGTGATACACTAAACAGATTATAGTCCAGTTCTTTTACCAGGAAGACATTCTCAAAACGTAGATTATTGGTGAGAAGGGTTCCTTTGCCTGCGATGGTGCCGTAGCCCCCTCCAAAGTATACCTTATCACCATCTTTAATAGGAGAGAAGTTCGTCAGATAGTCTTCCTTTCCTGTCATGTGCCTTGAGCATCCACTATCCCAATATCCATAATCATTGATCTGCTTTTGAATGCCCTGCACATAAAGAAAACAAATTAGTTTTCTTTGGGAACCCAAGTCTCAGAAGACTTGGATTCATCTGGTTGTTCAATAAGAACAGACTTAGTTCTCACAACAACCCCATTTTCATCCCTTTTAGGATGAAATACCCAGTTAACCCCAATTGGTTTTGTAATGACTTTTGAAATATAATTAAACCTGTTGCAAGTCATTGAAATTCCATTACTATTAGGGTTTTGATCTTTCTTGGGTCTCCATGTTAAGCTTGAAGAAGCTTTAGACCCCTTACCTTGTGGCTACAAATACTTAGATCTGGTCACGTTTCTGTCAGCGTTGGATTTTGTCTTGTCAACGCTGAAATTACGCTTGTCAGCGTTGAACCTAGGGTTTGCTACAGGAACCCATTGCCTATTTGACCAGGTGTTTGTCTTTTGAAAAGGTCTTTGTCCATGAGTGTTAGACCTTCTAGTAAAGAATGGGGCTGGTCTAATCACTTGTGGACTTTGCTGCACACAAGGTCTGGGTCTGACAACGTTTGACTTCCTAACAACGTTGACTTTCTTCCTATCAGCGCTGAAATTGTTCCTATCAGCGCTGGCTTTGGGAGCGTTGACACACTTGTATGCCAAATGTGAAAAGCTACCACAAGTATACAGGCTTTCTTAGACACATTCTTAGGTCTAGAAGCAAAGAAACCTGTTCCATGATTGTTAACTTGGCTCTTGGGTGACCTATTATTTCTATACATCTCTGCATATTTAATGGTAGGTCTTCTAACAGTGTTGGAGCCTAGGTCAACAGCTTCACCAATAACTGGGTGAGTAACCTTAATGGGTGGGGATTCATTGGGACTTTCACAAAGCAAACCTCCCTTAACAAATAAAGTAGGGTTAGCTTTCTTCTACTCATTTAGGTCAGTCAGTTTTTGTTGATACTCTTCTACTGGGGTGACAACTCTTGGTGGAGGAATGAATTCCTCTTCTTGGCATTCTGGTATACCAGTCCAAGATAAATCCTTTCTAAGGACACCATAGAAGTCACCAGCTGGTGGTGGAACCAGAGAGTAATCATTCTCATTCATCCCAAGCCCAGTTATATCCTTAGGATCTCTTTGTTTAGCTACACAGTCTCCTAGGGCTTGGGTGGCTCTATCAAATCTTTGAATCTTGAGGTCAACATTATCTTTATTCTTAATGGCCTCATCTAACTTAGCCTGTAGGTCTTTATTGACCTTTGACATGATATTTCTAATATCCATACTACCCTCTAGCTCATGTTTTAAGATATTTATCTTATCTTTTAAATCAAATTCCATTTTCTTGTATTCAGAAACGGTTTTCTCAGTTTCAGTAAGAGCTAGTTGGTAATTGGATAATTTACACCTTTCAGTGCTCATATCCTCTTTTAGTTTTAACACTTCTTTGTTAAGTCTGTCAGTGTTTAACCTACAACCTTTGCTACAAAAAGCATCATCATATACCTCATTATCAGATGAAGAGGAGGAGTGTGCCATGAGAGCATATTCAACATGCTCTTCTTCTTCAATATCAGCAATCAAAGCTTTGTCCTCTTCAACATCCTAAGCCATATAGCTCCAATCCCATCCAGTACCATCAATTCCTTGAACTACAACCATGGCTTTGGAGTCTTGAGCTTTAACAACCTGACTTGAGGGTTTACCAGCATCAGATCTTCTAGGAGATCTGCATTCCCTCATGAAGTGCCCCATGCGATGACAGTTGTAGCACTCAACTTTGGATTTATCAAATCTAGCAGTGTCTTTAGCATTGAAGGTCATCTTCTTCTTGAACCTTCTATTCCACCTATTTGCTCTTATACTAGCAAGAGCCATGTTCCACTTGATGTCCATCTCTTCCAAGTGTTCATCACTTATCTGCTCAAGGTCCTCATATGTAATCACTAAACCATTGGGCAAAGAAGCAATGTAAGCACAAACAGTATCCAAATCCAAACCAGCAGGTTTAACTCTTGGGGAGTCATTTATGAATGTGTCAGCGTCTGAAAAGGAGACGTTGACAGGACTTGTCCCAGCGCTGACAAATGATGATCCAGTAACTGGATGCATAAAAGAGTCCTTCTGATTGAATTGACCTTCACTATGAGAGAAGAAGGCCATGTTGCTGGTGCTAGCTTTGCTTGAAAGAGTTTCATCTTCCAACAGTCTTAGTTTGTTGTAGATGTCATCAAACGAAGAGCTCTTGTGAGTATTATTGGCAAGAATAGATCTTGCCTCAATCTTCCATGTCTCACCAAGACTTTTCAGAAAAGTAGCATTGGTGTCAATATCACCAACTTGTGTCCCCATGAAGGACAATTTGCTTGTGATGTCAAGCAATCTGCTTCTCACACTACTCAGTTTCTCATTGGGCTGAGCTTTGAAGACAGCATAATCATGCAGAAGTTGCTTTTTCTTTTCTTCTTTAGTTTCTGCATTACCACCATATGCAACTTCAATTGCTTCCCAAAGATCCTTAGCAGATTCATAGCTTCTATATTTGTGCTGATTTTCTTGTCCCAAAGACACTTTCAGAATATTTAGGGCTTTCATGTCAGCCCTTTTCTTTGCAATATCTTCAGCACTTACAGCTCTACCATCTCCAGGTTTTTCTTTCTTATCTTCATCAGGACATCCTTCAACAGCTGTTCTTGTCGCAATGGCATTCAGAATCTTTTGAGCTTTATTGAATGAGTTTCCATATTCAATGATGTCCCAGAGTGTGTAGTCAAAGATCCCCAGATATTGTTCAAAGTTGAACCTCCATAAGTCAAAGTTGGTTGTATCAAGCATGGGAATCTTGATGTTTGGTAAGGATGAGGAGGAGGAGGTTATTGCTTCAGACATGATGTTTTTAGGGTTTTGAGAAAATTAGGGTTTTGGTGTTCGTATATCGTTCTGGTGTTCTTCAAAGATCAAAAGTTCCTCAACAAGCTCTGATACCACTTGTTGATCCCACACTTAGATCGATTAGCTTTGTGTATACGAGATTAGATCAAGTATAACACGTAGAGAAACCTTTGTTATATGCTTTGTGAATCTAAGTATTATGCGGAATTTAATACTTAAACAAGAACACAAGATGTAAACAAAACTTTCACTTTGATTATCAATGTCGAACTTGCTTACAATGAAAGATGTTTACGAATGAAAACTTAATGAAAACTTGATATTAAACATTAACCTAAAGGCCTTCTTTTATAGACTAAGAAGCCTTGTACAATAAGCTACGTATCAACTATTCTAGGTAAAGATAAACATAGAAAATACATTGTCGTTTCTATCCTTACTAGAAGTATTCTAGAACATAATAAACGTGTAGCTCACATCTTCCATCAGTGCTTGTCTTCAATCTGTCAACGCTTGACTTTAACTTGTCAACGCTTAAGCTGTCAGCGCTCACTTTGCTCTTGTCAACGCTTGAGTTGTTCTTGTCAGCGTTCAAGTGATCTGGCCTTAATTTATTCCCAACAGAACCAAAATCTTCAATCGAGGAACCACCTATCCTTGAATTGAAAGATCTTCCTTCTCACCTTGAATACGCATTCTTGGAAGGTGATGACAAGTTGCCGGTTATTATTGCAAAAGGACTTGCTAATGATGAAAAAACCGAGCTCTTGAAAGTTCTTAAGGCTCATAAAGGGGCAATTGCGTGGAAAATATCCGACATTAAGGGTATTCACCAAAAATTTTGTACTCACAAGATTTTAATGGAGGAGGACTACAAACCCGCAATTCAAAGTCAAAGAAGGGTGAATCCCAAAATTCACGATGTCATTAAAAAGGAGGTCCTTAAACTCCTTGACGCGGGAATGATTTATCCTATATCCGATAGCCCATGGGTGAGCCCAATCCATTGTGTCCCTAAAAAGGGAGGAATGACCGTTGTGCCTAATGAAAACAACGAGTTAATTCCCACTCGTGTTGTGACCGGTTGGAGGGTGTGTATTGACTACCAAAAGTTAAATGACGCCACTCGTAAAGACCACTTTCCTTTGCCCTTCATGGATCAAATGTTGGAGCGACTTGCAGGAAATGAATTCTATTGCTTTTTAGATGGTTTTTCCGGTTACTTTCAAATCCCTATCGACCCTCGTGATCAAGAGAAGACTACTTTTACGTGTCCTTATGGAACGTTCGCTTATCGTAGGATGCCTTTCGGACTTTGTAATGCACCGGGTACGTTTCAACGGTGTATGATGGCGATTTATCACGATATGATCGAGAAGTCGATGGAAGTGTTTATGGATTACTTCTCGGTGTTTGGTAATTCGTTCACGTCATGTTTATCTAATCTCAAGCAAATGTTAAAACGTTGTGAAGAAACCAATCTTGTGCTTAATTGGGAAAATGTCATTTTATGTGTAAACAAGGAATCGTCTTAGGACATAAGGTGTCGAAGGCGGGGATTGAGGTCGATAAAGCTAAGGTAGACGTCATCGCCAAGTTACCTCATCCCAAAACCGTTAAGGGAGTTAGGAGTTTCCTAGACCACGCAGGCTTTTATCGTCGTTTCATCAAGGACTTTTCGAAAATCTCTCGAACTATGACACACCTTCTCGAGAAGGATGCTCCTTTTAACTTCAATGAGGATTGTGTTAAGGCTTTCGAAACTCTCAAAAGGAAACTTACCGAAGCTCCCATTCTTTTTGCTCCTAATTGGGAATTACCCTTTGAAATCATGTGCGATGCAAGTGATTATGCTATAGGGGCCGTCTTAGGGCAACGTTATGACAAGCATTTCCGTCTTATCCACTATGCTAGTAAGACGATGACCGAGGCTCAATTAAAGTACACCACAACGGAGAAGGAATTCCTTGCCGTGGTCTATGCTTTTGAGAAATTCCGACCTTATCTTGTTTTAACTAAAAGCATCGTGTATACCGACCATTCGGCTATCAAGTATCTCTTAGCTAAGCAAGATGCTAAGCCGAGATTGCTTCGTTGGATGCTCCTCCTCCAAGAATTTGATGTCACCGTGCTTGACAAAAAAGGAGCCGAGAATCTAGCGGCCGATCATCTCTCTCGTCTAGAAGATCCTTACAAAGATGTTTTCGAGAACAAAGAAAATTACCGAAACATTTCCTCTTGAGACTCTCGGTGTAGTGGATTCTAAAGACACCACCCCATGGTTTGCCGACATTGCAAATTACCATGCGGGCAATTTCATAATCAAGGGTATGACGACACAGCAAAAACGAAAATTCTTTCGTGACGTCAAGTTCTATTTTTGGGACGACCCTTATCTCTTTCGAGTTTGTGTGGATCAACTCGTTCGACGTTGTGTGTTTGGTGCCGAAGCTTCTAATATCCTTAGAGCTTGTCACGAGGGACCCACGGGTGGTCACCACGGTGCTAATCTCACGGCTAAGAAAGTGTTCGATGCCGGTTTCTTTTGGCCTTCTATCCATCGTGATGCACACGCACTTGTAAAGTCGTGTGATTCGTGCCAACGTCAAGGAAAATCGTCTCAACGTGATGAAATGCCGCAAAACATAATTCAAGTGTGTGACATTTTCGACATATGGGGAATAGACTTTATGGGGCCGTTCCCATCGTCTCATGGCAACAAATATATCCTCGTCGCGGTGGACTACCTTTCTAAGTGGGTGGAAGCTAAGGCTTTGCCTACTAATGATGCTCGTGTGGTAGTGAAGTTTTTGAAGCAACTATTCTCTCGGTTCGGAACCCCTCGTGCTATTATAAGCGATCGTGGAACCCATTTTTGTAATGACCAATTCGAAAAGGTTCTAAAGAAATATGGAGTTACTCATCGTCTTTCTACGGCTTATCACCCGCAAACAAGTGGGCAAGTAGAGGTTTCGAACCGAGCTTTGAAGAGGATTTTAGAGAGGTCAATTGGAGAAAATCGTGCTTCATGGTCCGACAAACTTGATGACGTTTTATGGGCCTTTAGGACCGCTTATAAGACACCTATTGGTTGCACTCCTTATAAGTTAGTCTATGGTAAGAATTGTCATTTGCCCATTGAGTTGGAGCACAAGGCTTATTGGGCCCTTAAGCATACAAACTTTGACTTGAAGACCGCGGAAGATCACCGGAAAATACAATTGAATGAATTGGATGAATTAAGAGATAATGCTTATGAAAGTTCATTAATTTTTAAAGAAAAGACTAAAAAGTTTCATGATTCAAAGATTAAAAACCGGGTTTTTAACGTTGGTGATCAGGTGTTGCTTTTTAACTCTCGTCTTAAGATATTTTCCGGGAAATTGAAATCTCGTTGGTCGGGTCCGTTCACCATTACACAAGTGTTTCCTTATGGGACCATTGAGCTAGCTCAAGATGATGGTCCTAATTTCAAGGTGAATGGACATAGGCTTAAGCACTACTTTGGTGGGGAAATTCCTTCAATGGTTGCCCTCGACCAAGTCACCTTGATAATTAGCATTGAGGGGATCGAGTCGAGCTCATGACTCGGTAATCAAAAACGAGGTGCCTCGTGGGGGAGATCCCATGCCTATCCTTTATGCTTACTATTCACTAATAAGGGGACTTGTACCCTTTCAACTCGTTGTCTCGTGGTTGTTTGTGATTGTGTTATCTAGTTCATCATCATCATCTACGATTGAAGACTCTCGTGTTCGTTTACGTGAGCCTCCATCGTTTGTTTGAAGAAGTTTTTCACGAATCCATGACATATCCTTTATTGTTCTAACAATTATCTTTTAGCATACTTAATAAACGGCTTTAGATATATTGTTGATCACCCTTTCCATGCTAGATCCTAAGCATTCGACTCTTCGTCTCTAGTATGGGGGTGCTCCACCTTTAGACTCGAAACATTGAGGACAATGTTTGCTTTTAGTATGGGGGGATGAATAGGTACTTGCTTTGCTACGCCCTCACGCTTTCCAACTTTCAATGTTTTGTTGCTAATAAGGCTAAAAATGGCCAAATTTTAAAATTTTTCTTAGTTTTCATAAGTTTTTTTAAGACACGAATGTATATTTTCCGTTGGGTAGAATAAGAGTTAATTTTTGACTTGATGGGCATTTGGAGCCATTTACATTCCTTAACCCGCTCAATTCAAGTTTTGCTAGACTTTTATATAGGGAGCTTTAAAACGCGAAAGTCTTAACTCTTTCGGGTTAAGAACAAGAACTTTTCGCAAGTTCCTATAATTGATTCTAGAAAGTCACTTATCAAGGGAACTTTAAAACGCATTCTCTAAACTTGAAAAAGTCCAAGAAAGTGCAAGATCCTATAGGTGGCTTGAAAACCCAAAACTTTGATTTGATATAGTCTTAATGAAAGCTAATCCAAATTTGGCTCAATTTTGACTTGCATGGCTAAGTATTCACGAGTCTCTTTAATTAGAGGTCTTTATATAGTGAAGAACGAGAAATGATAGAGTTAGACAAGTGATCATGCTAAACGTAGAACATGAAATTGTTCTTTTAAAAACTCATATGTTTTTAATTGTGGCTTTTCTTCCCATAAGATCAATGCATTAGGAATAAATC
The DNA here is from genome assembly GCA_025667525.1 of Glebionis coronaria. NCBI lineage: Eukaryota > Viridiplantae > Streptophyta > Magnoliopsida > Asterales > Asteraceae > Glebionis > Glebionis coronaria. The sequence goes on from CM046878.1 coordinate 256,628,275, forward strand.
ATAATTGCAATAAGTAAGGTCGTACGATTTGAAAGGTTACTTAGCCTCTAGCGCAAGATCGTTTAAAAGTTGCTCGGGGTTGAATAGAGTTCATAGCCAAGGCATAACTTATTGAAACGGGACGCGAAGATTGGCGATTATCCAAAAAGGCCCTAATAAGGCATGAGGAGCTCTATTTTTGCTAAAGATCCAAGATGATGTGAAGTATCATTATTCCTAAATCAATATGAAGGATCGAGACACACGACGAAAAGCAATTACTCCCCTAAAGATCATGGAGAAATTCTATCCAAAAAGACCCTAACAAGGTATGAGGATAAATATATCCAAGTCCGAAAAGGAGGCGGATCGTTGTATATCAAAATCCAAAGTAAAGATTGAAGAAAAATGATGAAGTCGTGGTCCAATATGAAGAATCTCTCAAAAACGTCAAGTGAAGAAACTCCAAATATATGAAGAGAAGACCATAATTTCGAGAACGTCTTCCCAAGATTTGAAGTATGAAGTACATGCCAAATATCGGTCCGAAAAAGGTCTCAAGTCGTGAAACAAGTTATGCCAAGATATGAACTTAAGGAGATACACGAGAAGCCGTTTTAAAAGATTTTGTCCTTCGGCTAACTATTGATCAAATCGTGCTACTTTGCTTTCGGACTAATAACTACTCAAATAAGTCAATATGAATCACTTGTGATCCATGACAAATAGATAAAAAATGCTAGTAACCCATTTCCTTTTATAATAACTAGGATTGCGGGGAGAAAAAGTATTACACAATTTGGACGTATGAGTAGTGTTAGCATTGTGACTTGTACCAACAATGATCTCGTTTTTGAACTTAGCATGGAATGTATGACAATCAAGGATGACGAAGTTTACTCTAAGGGACATTTACTTGTTTCTATTCTTTGACCCTAAAAGTCACTTTTTGTGATGAAAATCATACATTATGTCTTTACACATCTTCGTAGTATGTTGCAAGTCTTTTTACTCTTCAATAAAGGTTAATAAAATTGAACTTTGGTGATGCTTAGATACTTTATTCTAGCATTGCGTGAGGGCACGGCAATGGCTTAGTATAGGGGAGTGATGAGATGGCATTTATACATGATCTCATCGTTCTTTTCGGGCTTTAAATGCATAAAAATGTCATAATATACCATATATATGCTTGTGTTTGTTTACTTGTGTATTTTAGGTATGGATATCGTGAAAAAGACAAAAGATCACAAGTTACAAGGAAAAACGGACACGAGAAACGAAGCCGTACAAAGAACCGGGCCCTAATCATGGAAAACTCAACAAATACCCTTGAAGACTTGAAGACAAACAAGATTGATCCTCATTTATTGAAGAAATGACACTTAAAACCCTTGTATATTAATAATTACAAGTTTGGTCCCTTAAGTTTGTCAAAATTACACAAATGGTCCTTCAACTTTGAAGAAATGGCAAGATTAGTCCCTCAACAATTTCAAATTGTCAATTATGGTCCCTCATCAAGCCAAAGATACATTGAAAACCTTTGAAGATCAACATTGTCCAAAATCAGCCCTTGAAATATGCAAAAGTGTCAAAAATAACCCTTGAAACACTTTTTGGAAAGTTTGGTGCCAAAAATGACAAAGGCTGAAAGTTGTTACAAAGAAAATGGGCGCTGACAGACTTTTATTCACAAGTGACAAAAGAAAGGAAGAAAAAGGACCAAAACTGCCAAGATTGGAAGTTTAAATCCCTAAACACGCGCCAAACAACTTTCTCCCTAAGAAAACGGATCAAACGTGTCACTATTCACACGTATGAACCCAGATTTAACTTTTTACCAACAAGGGGGTTTTTACAATTACCTACACCAAAACACAATTAACCTTCACACGAATCCATCCCATGCTTAAACTCACACTCCCACTCACCCAAAGGACCCCACCATTCAAACCGTTTCACCCATCACATGACTACTTGCCCTCCAAGTCATGCCATGTGTCAAGATCAACAGCTAAGGATCAATGCTTCATTCCAAAGCTAAAATGAACATCCAGGATCACTTTGGACAGCTCACACCAAGAAAACGTCTAGAAGGACTTAGGGCATTTAGGGAATTTCACTTCTAGGGTTTGTGAATAGTGCTAGCCTTGGCATTTGCCTATATAAAGACTCCTCAACATGTGAGAGAGCTTTGTTCCAGTTTTAGGCTATTATCTTTGTAATTCCTTTTTAAGTTTAAATAAAATTTGAATTTCTGAAATTTTGAAATCTCTTTTTGATTTAATTAAAAGTTTGGTGTTTGAGTAGCCTAATTCTGAGTTCCATTTGATTGATTAGACCTTCCTTAACCTTGTGGTTAAGGAACGTCTAGGTTTGAAAGGTTTTCAAGGTTCAAAAGCCTTGAATTCCTTGTTTCTGAATTTGGCTTATATTTGTGTACTAACCCTTAGCCATAAGCCTTGAGCTCTTTCAAGCTTGTTGACACCAAGCCTGAGAAGGGTTCTAAGCCTTTGGTTGAGTTTGTTTGTTGCTTGTGTTGAAGACATATCATAATCAAAGCCTTGTTCTGCTTTGAACATCAGCAGGCTTTGATCATCTTCATTGAAGTACCTTGGTCTTGTTCTAGTTGTTGAACAAGGTCCAAGGAGCATAGCTGGCCTTCCTAGGATGTTGTGGAAGGCAGGTATAATCTCTTGGTTAAGATTCCCCTAAAAATTTCATGTTTATGACTGTTTTGAATTTGGTACTTTGATTTTGAGTATTTGTGTTTGTGCTGGTGATTTTTGAGTTTGATTGTGTTAGTTGCTATCTAGGGAGTGTTTTTTATCATTAAAATGAGTAGGTTATTAGTTGAAATCACAAGTTTCTTTGTTAAGTGGTAGATTAAGGAGTGTTTGGGTCTACTGCTTGAATTGGATTTGTGGTTTGCTAAGCTGTTGTTTGTTGTGTGCAAGTGTTGGTATCTGTTTGTTAGGTGCATATGTTCATCTGTTTGCAGGTTTTATGGGTTTGAACACATAGATTCATAATTTGGCTATAAAATATTAAATACTTGGTAAAATTGGCTAGGATTTTGAGGACACCTAGATCTAAGCTTAGGCTAGGGCTAACAAGTGCTAAATCTTAGTTAATCACACCAGGGAAGAAGGATTTGAGGCTTGAAATTGGATCAAGTGTCAAGTAGTTCAGCAAAACTTGTCTGCATATTGTTCATTGTTCATCAGAAACATTTTGTGCTTCGATCTTGTTATTCACTTTGATTCAGTGTTTGATTCTTGTTGCTTTGTGTTTGTTCTTAGTTTATATAGCTTGTGTATGCATCTTGTTAAGTTTGGTTGGCTTATTCAGTCTAAATCTGCTTATTAAGTGCTTAACTGCTTATTTCCATATCTGGTGCATATCTGGTGACTGTTTGGCTTATTGTGGCTTATTGTGTGAACTTATTTGTGATTTTCTTGTTGCTATTGACTCCTTGTGATTCACTAATCACAAGGGTGCCTTTGTTTCCAATTGAATCAAACCAGAACTCTCAAATAAGCTTGGTCAAATAGTCAAAGCAGTGGGAACTCCTTTCCCCTGCTGGTTGCCACTGATAGTGTAAAATTGGGTTAAGCTTATCAATAAGCTACAATAGCTTATTTTAACCAGCAACAACTTTGTTTTTGTAATAGGTGCTCATATTTTGACCCATTTGTTCATACTGGAGCATTTGGGTGGTTGACTTTAGGGTTTGACTAGAAAACCAACTCCATTGACTTTTTCATAAGTTCATTTGTGCTTATTATGGCTTATTGGTTGTATTTATTGGATTTTTGTTGATTGATTTGGCTTATTGAGTCCATTTGAAATCTTTTGCAAGTTGAATCAAGTCCTGAGGTGCCCTAAATCTCTAAAACGACTATTTTGTCTTTTAGTGCATTTTTACTTTGCTTATTCCTGGCTTATTGAGTGAGCTTTTTCAAAATTTCTTTTTACAGATCTCATAAGCATCCCAAAAGAAGGTTGTGTGTCAAATTAGAGCTTATGGCATTAGCTTATGGCTTAATGGGCTGAAAAGCCCAATAAGAATAAGCTGAGTGTTAAATAAGCTATGATAAGCTCATATTCAGCTTTTGGGCCTTTAGAGTTTTGTTCTTAGAATTGAATTTTAAGTCAGATAGGGCTTTTCCAAGTCAATTGGGCCAAGTTTGACTTTTTGGGCCCAAAAGCCCAATTTGGTTGACTGTTTTTGGTTTTGGCCCATTTGAGGGCCCAATAGGGGTATTTTGGTAATTTCACTTTGATTTTCTGATTATTTAGGTTAAAATAAACTAGTTTGCAAGTTTTTAGAATTTTTTATAATTTTTGGATTTTTAATATTATTTTATTATTATTTTTAAAATTTAACATTTTCCAACTTTTTACATTTTTCTTAGGTTAAATACATTAAAATAGGAATTTAGCAACTTTTAGAATAATTTTATCTCTTTTAGATTAATTTTTATAATTATTTTAAGTTTTAATAGTTTCTAAATCATTTTAAATAGTTTTTATTAGTTTAAAATTAATTAAAAATAGTTTTTAATCTTTTTAGGTCATTTTAGAGGTTTACCGATTGAAAAATCTTTATTTGGGCTTTTTGATAATTTATTTGATTTTTAGGGCTTTAATTAGCATTTAAAAATTGAATATTTAATTATTTAAAAGGTTTGAAAAAGTTTTAATCATTGGTAAACTCTTAGTTTATTTATTTTGATTTTCGGTGAATTTTTGGTAATTTTTAGAATTAATTTTTATTTTTTTGGTTTTTAAGGTTCTACGTTTTAACTTTCTAGTAGTATTTATTTTTATTTTTACGACTTCGTCATCTTCTTTTCTCATTCCCTTCTAAAACAATCATTAATCACAAACATTTAACAAATTTCTCACACACATATACCTCCTTGGGAAACGAACTTTCATACCTTAAGGGTCATTAGTGTTGATTTTCCTAAATCATCACTCGATACTTACCGCTCATTTACGCTCTTTTGTTCCCTAAACAAGAGTTGTAATTTACCACAATCAATAGTAATAGTATTCACACAAAAAAAACGAAAACCGATAATACGTATTAGTAGAGTGCTACTAATACAAATACTATTATGGCTATATATAAAAACAACAATTTCCAAATCAAAACACAACACGCCTCCCCGGCAGCGGTGCCAAAATGATGTAGTGATTTTACTACTCTTTAGGAAAAGAGAGCAAAAGTGGCAAGTATTAAGTGTCGGTTTAGGAAAACCGAGCACTAATGACCAAATAAGTTCAAGTTCGTTTCCCAAGGAGGCAAGTGAGTTGTGTTAAGAGATGATTAACTTTTTGTGATTATATGATTGAGAGAAAAGAAAATAGAAATGGGGTAAGAAGAGAATAACGGTTACGATGACGGATTACAATAAGACGAAAAGGTCGATAACGTGAAACCGTAAAAAGCACCAAATTAAAAATTTTAACCTAAAAATTAATTAAAAGTTAAAACTAAGACTAAAATAATATAAGTAAGAATAAAAATTCAACAAAAATATTTAAAAACCTTTTATTAATTAAATATTCAATTTTAAATGCTAATTAAAGCCCTAAAATTAAATATAATTAACAAAATGTCCAAAATATTATTATTGAACAAATAACTCGCTTATATTATTTAAAGACTAAAAAGTATTTTTCCTAAATTTTAAAACCTATTTTTCTATTTTTAAAACACTAAAAACTATTCTTAAACTAAAATAATCATAAAAAATAATAAAATAATGCTAAAAATAATTTGACAATTTTAAAAATCCTAATTTATACTATTGAACAGTAGAAAAATGAAAAAGTTTGAAAAATATAAAATTTTGCACTAAAAGACAAAACAGTTTGAAATTAAACCCTAATTAATCTAAATTTAATTCTAAAAATAATTAAAAAGTGAACAGTGAAATAACTTTTAACAAAAAATCTTAAACTATTTTTCTAAATATAAGAAAAATTTTAAAACTGAAAAATATTTAATTTTACCACTAAAAGACAAAATCAGAAATATTAAAAGTAATTAAAAATAGCAATTTAATCTAAAAAATACTAGATGAACAGTAACTGAAAATTTCTTTAAACTGAAAAATCAAAAATTAAATTAGAAAAATAATGCAATTAAAATGAAACCCTAATTCCTATTTTTGCATAGAAAAGAAAAAAAACTAAGATCTTGATAGTGACATGTGCTAGGTTTTGTCTGTTTGCCCAAGCAGTGGGAACTTTAATACTGGCAGTGGGAAATTGGTTCCCACTGATAGTATTAAAAACGGGTCAGTTGACCTTTGAGCTTAGGAAAGCTTGTTGGCTTGGTTTTCTTTGGACAATAGGGAACCCTTACACTCAGTGGAGTGTAGGGAGTCAGTAAATGCAATAAAAACACAAGCTCACAGCCAAGAATCACACAAACAAGCCCAAGAAAGTTACTGATTAAGCTTATACTCTATCTGATGAACAGTAACTTTATTTACTTGCACAAAAATGAATTTTAAAGCTCAAAGACTTGCACACAAACTACCCAAATGACTTACGATTGATACACAATCCTATATCGACCTAATATCTAGCAGTCAACAAGATCTCAATGTCAAATATGCATAAAAACTGGCAAAAAATGGATTTGCTGATTTTTGCTAGGCTACTACCAATTTTTGCATGCAATCTATTTCAAAACCAACTAAAATGAAACCTTATGACTGAATAAGAACCTAGCTAGCAAGTAAAGTGAACCTAGACTGATTTTTAACACCAAATGTTCTCACAATGTTCAGTTAAAACCCACATCCAAACACACCTTATATTTCTGAAATCAACTTTTTTCAATCCAAATGCTTTAAGAACTTAATCAAACTTGTCCTAATTACCTCTAGCATGCATAATAACATCAAATGAGCATAAACCAACAAGTTAAATGAACAAAAAGCAGATTTCTCACAAATATCACAAAATCACACAAAATATATGTTAAACTTGAAAACAAGGGAATTCAAGGTTTATACCTTGTGGACCCACATCCAGGCCTCACTATGGCAGCAATGCCATCTCCCATCAGCTTATAGCTGGGCTTATGGCTTTTTGAAACAAGGTTGCTAGTAGAGATTTGCTATTGGTGGTCACAAGAGACACACACACCCAATATGACTTCAAAATGGTTGAGTTTAATGTACCTGCCAAGAAAGAAAGCAAACCAAAAAAATGACCTGTTCACAACTCAAATAAGCTAATAAGCCAGCTTATCAGTTAAGTTGTTTATGGCTTATTTGACACAAAGAAAAAACTGATTTTTTTTATTTTCTGAAAATTTCTAATAATAACTAAATCAACAAACACTTCAAACCTCACTTGAGCTTGATATTCAACAAGAATATCAGGCTCATATGATCAGTTTAAAACACTTGGACGAATAACTTAAGAACTTATTTCACTTTAGTCTCCAAACAAACAAGAACAGAACATGAAATCTTAACTTTAAAATTAAAATATGCAAATGGAAAGTAAATTTGGCTCTTTTGTTTCTCGTCAACAACTTAACACCATTTCATTTCACTTTAAACAAATATGGTTTTACAAGGCTGTGACCAAAGAGAAGGAAAAAAAGAACAACTAAAAATGAAATCCTATGTGCCTTTATATAGAGGCTTACAAAGCATTCTAGAACTGAAAATAAGCCTTAACCCTAATGGTGTGATCTTCCACATTTGCCCTTTGACGAATTTCAGTCAAGAGTGGTATCATGTGATCTTTTGGATGTTTGTGGGATTGCCAGTTGGTGAGAATGCATCCAAGCCATCAACATATTCTTTGGGAGCACGAAATGCACGAGAGCCCTTGATTTTCTGGCATCTTTTGTCTTGGAGTCAAAAGTTTGTAGCAGGGGACCAATGGGTGGGGTTCATGAGTGAGTTGGAGGGTGTTTGGGGTGTTGGGTTTTGATGTTGATGGGATGAATTAACCATCTGGACAATTACTCTTAAAACCCCTTTGATTTAAGTGGAATCCGGATTAGGGTTTATGAGGCAAGATTAGGGGATAATTAGGGATGGTGGGTGAACAGTGTTCGTTTCCCTCCCTTAATATTATACTAAATTCAGTTTAAAAACTGATTAGTTAATATTCAATCGTGTTGGTAGAATGCTGATGTGGGAGTGGTGAGGTGTCAGCAAGGGTGAGGTGGCAGCAGCTAAGTGGTGGGGAGAGGTTGTTTGTCTGGGCAATTATGGCCCTCAATCTTCCAAGTTCTTGTCATTTAAACTTTAACAGCTTTTTACCCATTTTCCTTTGTTAAATGTTTGGGCAGTTAGCAAATTTAGTCCTTTCAAGTTTAATAAGATGAACATAAGGACTAAACTTGTAGTCTTTGAGATCTTTAAGGGCCATACTTGTATAATCTTGGGAATTTAGGGACCCCAATGTAATTTATGAGTTTTACAGGGGTATAAATTGCCAAGTCTTCCAAAGTTAAGGGACCATTCTTGCCAATCTTCAATTCTTCAAGGGCAATTTCGGAAATTCTTGATTCGGGTCCGGTTCATTGTGCGGCTTCGTTTCCCGTGTTCGTTTTTGTATGATTCTTGTGATATTTTTTCATTTTCTCAATATCCGTACCTAAAATACACAAGCAACAAACACAAGCATATATATGGGTATTTTGATGATATTTAATACATTTTAAGCCTGTTTTGGACGATGAGACTATGTATAAAAGCAGTCTCATCACTCCCCCATACTAAACTATTGTCGTGCCCTCACGCAATGCTAGAGTAAAGTATCGTAGCATCTCCAAAATTCATTTTTATTCTCTTTTATTGAATGATAAACTAGCTACACTACTACTATTACTACTACTTGCGTTTTAGACATAATGTATGATTTTCATCGCAAAATGGGACGTTTAGGTTCATAGAATAAGAACACGTGAATGCTTCGTTAGAAATAATTTCGTCGTCCTCGATTTTCACCCCAATTCCATGCCAAGCGTGCAACGAGATCATTGTCATTATAAGTTAGTAATGCTAACACTACTCATATGCCCTAATCACGTACTTATCCTCCCATTATTCCTAAGTTGTATCTCTTATATTTTATTTTGTCTTGAATGTTTCACGAGGATACATTGTTTGACTTATGCGATAATAGAGATTTAGGTCTAAAAATAGAGTCCTAACGGTGTAACTAAGACCATCAAATCAATAACCCCTCCTAATAGACAACGATGTCAAAAAATTAAGTCAACAAGAAGAATCGATAAACACGGTTTTATAACGGTTTTGAACATGAGACTTATTACCAAGACTTTTATACGCCCCCTAACGGAAGGGCCTTATTATCTATGGTTTACCACCATCTTTTATTCAACTTCGCCATAAAGCTTTTATTATGACTTCGGTCTTGCCTTGCCTTTTATTATCCGCCTCATCGGTGGTTTTATTAGCCAAAGACGTATATCCTCACGCTAAGGCGAATTTTGGATCTTTAAAGCTTCGAAGATTAAGGCTTGATTCACTTTCAATTTTGCATAGATTTTTCGGCCTTGTGGGGCTTCAAATTGTTTGCTTGATTTAGGTGAGCACTTGAAATCTTATTATTGGGTGAAGCTTTTGATTATTGGGGTGCCAATACTTCAAAACTGTGACGCTGGCGATACCTTAATGTCTTCCCAATTTAATTACACGGAAGCTACTAGAAAAGACTAGAAACCCAACAATCACAACTAAACCGCTAAGTCAATATTTATTAAGCAAAAAATATTTACATGCGAAGGGAGAATAAGCAAACAATGAGAACACATGAGTTTTTGAAAGAACACGAGTACTCTATGTTTAGCATAGTAACTTATAATTAACCCTATCATTTCTCATCCTCATTTAAGAGACTTAGCCTAATGTGTAGTTAAGGAATCAAAGCTAAGTGATCAACACGCACGGTCGAGTCAAAAATTACTCTTATTCTCGCCATCGGAAAACCTACATTCGTGTCTTCAAACACTTATAAAACATGAGAAAATTTTAAAATTTGGCTATTTTTAGCCTTATTTTGCAACAAAACGATAAACAAAAAGATAAACTTTGGAAAGCGTGAAGGTTTGGCAAGGCAAGTATCTATTCACCCCAAAATGATGTAGTGATTTTACTACTCTTTAGGAAAAGAGAGCAAAAGTGGCAAGTATTAAGTGTCGGTTTAGGAAAACCGAGCACTAATGACCAAATAAGTTCAAGTTCGTTTCCCAAGGAGGCAAGTGCGTTGTGTTAAGAGATGATTAACTTTTTGTAATTATATGATTGAGAGAAAAGAAAATAGAAATGGGGTAAGAAGAGAATGATGGTTACGATGACGGATTACAATAAGACGAAAAGGTCGATAACGTAAAACCGTAAAAAGCACCAAATTAAAAAATTTAACCTAAAAATTAATTAAAAGTTAAAACTAAGACTAAAATAATATAAATAAGAATAAAAATTCAACAAAAATATTTTAAAACCTTTTATTAGTTAAATATTCAATTTTAAATGCTAATTAAAGCCCTAAAATTAAATATAATTAACAAAATGTCCAAAATATTATTTTATTGAACAAATAACTCACTTATATTATTTAAAGACTAAAAAGTATTTTTCCTAAATTTTAAAAGCTATTTTTCTATTTTTAAAACACTAAAAACTATTTTTAAACTAAAATAATCATAAAAAATAATAGAATAATGCTAAAAATAATTTGACAATTTTAAAAATCCTAATTTATACTATTGAACAGTAGAAAAATGAAAAAGTTTGAAAAATATAAAATTTTGCACTAAAAGACAAAATAGTTTGAAATTAAACCCTAATTAATCTAAATTTAATTCTAAAAAATAATTAAAAAGTGAACAGTGAAATAATTTTTAACTAAAAATCTTAAACTATTTTTCTAAATATAAGAAAAATTTTAAAACTAAAAAATATTTAATTTTACCACTAAAAGACAAAATCAAAAATATTAAAAGTAATTAAAAATAGCAATTTAATCTAAAAAATACTAGAAGAACAGTAACTGAAAATTTCTTTAAACTGAAAAATCAGAAATTAAATTAGAAAAATAATGCAATTAAAATGAAACCCTAATTCCTATTTTTGCCCACAAAAGACAAAAAACTAAGATCTTAATAGTGACATGTGCTAGGTTTTGTCTGTTTGCCCAAGCAGTGGGAACTTTAATACTGGTAGTGGGAAATTGGTTCCCACTGATAGTATTAAAAACGAGTCAGTTGACCTTTGAGCTTAGGAAAGCTTGTTGGCTTGGTTTTCTTTGGACAATGGGGCACCCCTACACTCAGTGGAGTGTAGGGAGTCAGTAAATGCAATAAAAACACAAGCTCACAGCCAAGAATCACACAAACAAGCCCAAGAAAGTTACTGATTAAGCTTATACCCTATCTGATGAACAGTAACTTTATTTACTTGCACAAAAATGAATTTTAAAGCTCAAAGACTTGCACACAAACTACCCAAATGACTTACAATTGATACACAATCCTATATGGACCTAATATCTAGCAGTCAACAAGATCTCAATGTCAAATATGCATAAAAACTGGCAAAAAATGGATTTGCTGATTTTTGCTAGGCTACTACCAATTTTTGCATGCAATCTATTTCAAAACCAACTAAAATGAAACCTTATGACTGAATAAGACCCTAGCTAGCAAGTAAAGTGAACCTAGACTGATTTTTAACACCAAATGTTCTCACAATTTTCAGTTAAAACCCACATCCAAACACACCTTATATTTCTGAAATCAACTTTTTTCAATCCAAATGCTTTAAAAACTTAAACAAACTTGTCCTAATTACCTCTAGCATGCATAATAACATCAAATGAGCATAAACCAACAAGTTAAATGAACAAAAAGCAGATTTCTCACAAATATCACCAAATCACACAAAATATATGTTAAACTTGAAAACAAGGGAATTCAAGATTTATACCTTGTGGGACCCACATCCAGGCCCCACTATGGCAGCAATGCCATCTCCCATCAGCTTATAGCTGGGCTTATGGCTTTTTGAAACAAGGTTGCTAGTAGAGATTTGCTAGTGGTGGTCACAAGAGACACACACACCCAATATGACTTCAAAATGGTTGATTTTAATGTACCTGCCAAGAAAGAAAGCAAACCAAAAAAATGACCTGTTCATAAGTCAAATAAGCTAATAAGCCAGCTTATCTAGTTAAGTTGTTTATGGCTTATTTGACACAAAGAAAAAACTGATTTTTTTTTTAATTTTCTGAAAATTTCTAATAATAACTAAATCAAAAAACACTTCAAACCTCACTTGAGCTTGATATTCAACAAGAATATCAGGCTCATATGATCAGTTTAAAACAGTTGGACGAATAACTTAAGAACTTATTTCACTTTAGTCTCCAAACAAACAAGAACAGAACATGAAATCTTAACTTTAAAATTAAAATATGCAAATGGAAAGTAAATTTGGCTCTTTTGTTTCTCGTCAACAACTCAACACCATTTCATTTCACTTTAAACAAATATGGTTTTACAAGGCTGTGACCAAAGAGAAGGAAAAAAAGAACAACTAAAAATGAAATCCTATGTGCCTTTATATAGAGGCTTACAAAGCATTCTAGAACTGAAAAGAAGCCTTAACCCTAATGGTGTGATCTTCCACATTTTCCCTTTAACGAATTTCAGTCAAGAGTGGTATCATGTGATCTTTTGGATGTTTGTGGGATTGCCAGTTGGTGAGAATGCATCCAAGCCATCAACATATTCTTTGGGAGCACGAAATGCACGAGAGCCCATGATTTTCTGGCATCTTTTGTCTTGGAGTCAAAAGTTTGTAGCAGGGGACCAATGGGTGGGGTTCATGAGTGAGCTGGAGGGTGTTTGGGGTGTTGGGTTTTGATGTTGATTGGATGAATTAACCATCTGGACAATTACTCTTAAAACCTCTTAGATTTAAGTGGAATCCGGATTAGGGTTTATGAGGCAAGATTAGGGGATAATTAGGGATGGTAGGTGAACAGTGTTCGTTTCCCACCCTTAATATTATACTAAATTCAGTTTAAAAACTGATTAGTTAATATTCAATCGTGTTGGTGGAATGCTGATGTGGGAGTGGTGAGGTGTCAGCAGGGGTGAGGTGGCAGCAGCTAAGTGGTGGGGAGAGGTTGTTTGTCTGGGTAATTATGGCCCTCAATCTTCCAAGTTCTTGTTATTTAAACTTTAACAGCTTTTTACCCATTTTCCTTTGTTAAATGTTTGGGCAGTTGGCAAATTTAGTCCTTTCAAGTTTAATAAGATGAACATAAGGACTAAACTTGTAGTCTTTGAGATCTTCAAGGGCCATACTTGTATAATCTTGGGAATTTAGGGACCCCAATGTAATTTATGAGTTTTACAGGGGTATAAATTGCCAAGTCTTCCAAATTTGAGGGACCATTATTGCCAATCTTCAATTCTTCAAGGGCAATTTTGGAAATTCTTGATTCGGGTCCGGTTCATTGTGCGGCTTCGTTTCTCATGTTCGTTTTTGTATGATTCTTGTGATCTTTTGTCATTTTCTCAATATCCGTACCTAAAATACACAAGCAACAAACACAAGCATATGGGTATTTTGATGATATTTAATACATTTTAAGCCCGTTTTGGACGATGAGACTATGGATAAAAGCAGTCTCATCATTGACCCTTGAAAAACGACCGAGGTGCTATCATTCTAATGGTTTGAATAGAGTCATGCGTTTTATAAACAACTTTTTTCAAAAAATCGACTTATTCTTCGAGATCCATTACTTTTTCAGTATCTTTGTCGTGTCTATTTTTGAAATCTTGTTTTAATTTTTCAACCTCTTGTTTCTTTTCGTCAAGAATTTTAACAGAATCGATGGTATTCATAGAAAGCCTCTGCTCATGTTCATTAACTTTTGTTGTGGCAATGTATGTTTTTTGACGTTCATCACTTAATAAAACATTAAATTGACATTTTTCTTTTGTTAACAAGGCAATAGCTTCATTGTATCTATTTTTAAAATCGTCCTTTTTAACGTTAATTAAACGACTTTTGTACCCCTCAAGCTCTTTGTCTATTTGAAGAAGCTGAGCCCTATGACTATCAATGGTCTCACTAGATTTTATAAGAGTGGCTTTGCTTTCCTCAAAGTTTTGAGTGAGCGCTGCGTTTGCCTTCTTTAATTGCTTTTGACTCTTTCTATTTTCATTGACATCTTTTTGTAAATTAGCCATTAAATTAGCAAGCGCGACACGCTCCACGTCATCATACTTATTTGCATGTTGATCATCCTCAAACTCATTATTGCACATGTCTGATGAATCGGGTGTGGTATTGCTATCAATCGTTTCCATCATACATGTGTCAGTAATTGTTGTTGGTAGATCACTATGCTCATGTGTATCACCAAACACATTATATTCATCATCATGTTGTACCTTATCAATTGGCTCGGTATCAAAGATAGGACCATTTTCATCTTTAGTGACGTTAAGGACCTCATGAATCTTTCCCATGTATGAATAATGTGCCTCGAGTTCTTGGTCGGAGAGTTCATCGTCTGTGTCGTCAAGCATTTCTCCTCCCTCAGCTGATAACTTGATCCCAGCTTCCATCTTCTTGCATAGAAGCATCTTTTCCTTATGATAACCATAATCTTTAACCCTCTTTGGCTTCCTACATTCCCTAGCCAGATGCCTAAAACCTCTGCAGTTAAAACACTGAATCCCACTTTGTTAAACAACTTGAGTACCAACAGTTTCCCTATTTCCAACAACAGTAGCAACCCTCTGATTATCATTCCTAGCGGTATGTCGATCATACTTTGGAGGACTCTCAACACGTCGTCGTGTGTCATAACTTGGAGGACTTTAAATATAGTTGTTCCTCGTGTTCGATGATGTTCGAAGATTGTTGTTGGTGGGTGGATAGTTTTTCTTGTATTGCTTCATAATGAAAGCCATTTGTAGCTTTAATTCCCTATCCTTTTGAGCTTGTTCCTCGTCACTATCTTCGTCTGATGATTGCTCAAATGGTGATGATGGTGCTCTTGCAACTTCTTTGCCTCGTGATCTTGTTGGAGCATGTGACTTGGATACAATGGAAGATCGAGGTGATAATGATTGAGTAGAGTAGGTCTTTGAAGCACGGGAGCGATAATCTGGGTAATGTTAAGTGGCAGACACCAAAGCAAGTGGATTTGAAACTTTTGCAACACGTTCAGCTCGAAGTTCATTTGCCTCATTTTGAAATTGTTTCAAAATGTCAAAGAACGTGTGATATGAAACTTCGTCTAACTTTTGTTGTTGTTTCACCAAGGTGAGAAACCGTGTCTACTCTGGTTGAAGTTGCTGTAGAAATTAGACATTGATTTGCATGGTGGAAAATTGCAAGTTGTTTCGGGTCATGTCATTCATCATTTTGTAGAATCGGGAGTAATAAGAATCAATTTATTCCCCATCCTTTGAAGTAAACTTGCCAAAGTTCCAAAACATCTTAGTTTTCATATCTTGTTTGTTAAGTGATTCACCTTGTTGCAATCTTTCAATAGCCGTCCACATTTCTTTAGCAGTAGGGCAAGCATCAACCGTGGAATAAATGTCATCTACAATGCCACTGAGAATTAAGTAGATTGCTTCCTTCTCTACATCAAACCAAGCATGGTTCTCTGGAGTGAGGTCGTTTCTCTTTTCATCACGTTCATAAGCGGATTGTTCATCAGTTGTGTTTGTGGTTGGTACTGCAGGAACTTTTATCCTTGATAATTTATAGGGTCCATCAAAATGCATTGCCTTAAAGCATCACCGTTAAATTTTGTGTCAAGATAACGTAGAAAACGAGATTTCCATTGATCATATCGACCTGACACAAGCATTGGTGGTCTCTCTTTGTTACCCGCCACCATGAAGTTGTTGTTCGTGACAAGATACTCTGTAGTAGAATCCATCTCGATAATCTCTGAGTTGTTGAAGTGAATAAGATCTTAAGTAGATGAGGTGTGATTGGATTGTGGTTGATATCTCGAGAAAGTATGTGAAAAACCCTAAACAATGTCGTTTTGAGGAACCAAAAAATTCTTAGACCAAAAAACTCGCGACACACATTTTTCGAAAATTTACAAATGAAGATATTTAGTTCCGCAAATTGGTCCAAAGTAACACAATTCCGCAAAGTTTATAGTGACACAATTCCGCAATGTGTGAAGTGATCCAATTTCGCAATGAGTATAGTGACACAGTTCCGCAATGTGTGAAAATGACACAATTCCACAATGTGTGAAAATGACACAATTTCATAATGTATGATGAGATTTAATTCTGCAATGTGTTGGTTGTTACAATTCCGCAATGACGAAGGATGTATCATTCCGCAATAACTAGTGATGTATGATTCCGCAATAACCACAAGTATATAATTCAGCAATAACAGGTGAGGTATGATTCCGCAATACCCATAATGTATTCAATTTCGCAATACCCAGAAGAGATTCAATTTCGCAATGTGAAGCAAGATTGCGAAATTATGGTAGAATTCCTATAAAAGTGGATCTTGAAAGTACTTTTTGATTTACAAGAGTTCAAGCCAAAAATGAAGCCAAACACCACAAAATTTCGCGTTTTTGACCAATCTAAGTAACCCAAATCACTATCACGACTATGTAGTCGATTTGTCTACTCACTAACACCACGAAAACGCAAAAAAATTTATGATTAGAGCTAAAAAATGAAGAAAGACCCACGAACTCAATAAGCAATCCAAAACCAATCACGTATCTACCCCGTGGCGATTGATACCAATTGTTGTCCCATACTTTAAGATGATTAAACAAGAAATTAGGGATGAAAAGATATGAATTCTAGAGAGAGAAAGTAGAGAGAAAAGAGAGAGAGAATTAGTTGGAAAACTTGGAGGATTAGATTAGAGAGAGAAATAACAAATGACCAACACCATTCCTAACATGCTAGGAATGATATATATAGTCCACCCACATGCGGGCTTGTTTATGGACTATATTGTTTGGGTCGGGCTTTCCTTTTAGGATTTAGTTACTTATGAACGAACTTTAGCTTAAAGTTAAGCCCGTAAAACACGACTAACCTACTACCTATTACAACGTTCTAAAATACGATACATAATAAGCATATGACCGAACATTCTTGTTTGGCTCAATATTTTGAGGCTAACAAAAATTTCTACATCTAATACTTATGTGTGTATAGCATGAAAGCTTACCAGCTATATGACAACGCGAATAGATCGAACCTAAAACAAGATGACGAACAGTAAGATGCAACGAGACATATGGTCGAACGCAAAACTTCAGCGGAGACCAGCCGATCGAAACAACCGGTTCAGGAACTCCGATCATGAACCATCCCGACGTGAACCATTAGGACACTCCGATTTTGGTTGAGTCGCTCAAACTTCTAGCTTCGAAACTAAACATTCACAAGACGGACTAACTCAAAAGAATCACTCACGAACAACAACCAGAGATCAAACTAAACTTATAGCTTGATTAGTGTATGAGGGTAATCCACCACTCATGGTTTATACTTATTTGGCTCGAACCAAACTCGAGTTAAACTCGAAAACAAACGACGGAACACATGTTCTAAGATTCGAACGATATGATGTTGACGGCGTCTCAATATGTTTCGTATATTTGTTTGGAAGGGTTTAGGTTTCTGTTGTAACCTATGACTTATAAAGGCCACATAAGATATGGATGTAAAGATATGAACGTGTACCAACTGTTAAGCGAGAAAAGTGGATATAAATGGAGAAAACATAGAATGGCTTAATTGTTAGACAATAAGTTTTATTTGAAATGGATCTCTTCTGTATTTAGAACTATCACAATCTTTTTGTTTTTTTAAACGCACCGATTCAAATCAAACAACAAACATAGTCGCATAAACTAAAATTGTTATGAACGATATGATAAAGACGTCGACACAATAGCGTCCAAATTGACATGCTAGCCACTAATGCACTCATGAATAAAAAACGTTATTATGTGTATTTATCTATTTTTGCCTTTTTCTTTTTGTTTGAGATTCGAATACAATAATTAGGAGATCAAATCCCAATTAAAGTTGTGCTTTCTCACTTTTGGAGATATTTTGTATTTGTCGTGATACTTATACAATATAGTAATAATAATTTCACAAGAAAAATGAAAAAAAACCGATAATACGTATTAGTAGAGTTCTACTAATACAAATACTATTTGTGGCTAATATTAAAAACAAAATGACAAATTAATCACGACACACCTCCCCGGCAGCGGCGCCAAAATTATTGTAGTGTTTTACTACTCTTTAGGAAAAGAGCGTAAATAGTGGAAAGTATTAAATACGACGGTTTAGGAAAATCGTGTACTAATGACCCAATGAGGTGAAAGTTCGTTTTCCAAGGAGGTATATGTGTGTGAAAAACTTGTTATTGATTTGAGATTAATATTGAAAGAAAGAAGGGATGAGAAAAGAGAATGACTGACACGTTAAAATTATACTACGACAACTAAATTAAAAACCGTAAAAAGCGACAAAATAAAAATTAATTCTAAAAATTCCTAAAAAATTACCAAAATTCAATAAAAATAAACTAAGGGTTTACAAATAATCAAAACTTTTTTAAGCCTTTTAATTAATTAAATATTAATTTTTAAATGCTAATTAAAGCCCTAAAAATCTAAATAATTATTAAAAAGCCCAAATAAATATTTTTCACTTTGTGAACCTCAAAAATGACTAAATTAGAATAAAAACTATTTTTATGAAATTTTAAAATAAGGAAAACTATTTTTAAATGATTAAAAACTATTAAAATATTAAAATAATTCTAAAAATTAAGAAAATGATGCAAAAATTAATCTAAGAGTTTTAAAAATCCTAACTTAATGTATTTGACCTAAGAAAAATATAAAAGTTGCAAAAATCTGAAAATTGAAATTTAATAATAAAATAATATTAAAATAATATTAAAAATCCAAAAATTATAAAAAATTCTAAAAACTTGCAAACTAGTTTATTTTGACCTAAATAAACAGAAAATAAAAGTGAAATTACCAAAATACCCCTAACGGGCCCCCAAATGGGCTAAAAACTAAAATAGACCAAATGAAATGGGCTTTTTGGCCCAATAAGATGAAACTTAACCAAATAAGATGAAATCACTAGTTTGACTTAAAATTCAATTCTAAACACAAAAGTCTGAAGGCCCAAAAGCTAAATGTGAGCTTATCACAGCTTAATAGAATAACAGCTTATTCTTAATTGGCTTTTTAGCCCATTAAGCTATAAGCCAATGTCATAAGCTCTAATTTGACACAAAACCTTATTTAGAGATGCCTAAGAGATCTGTGAAAAGAAATTTCCAATAAGATCAACCAATACGTCAGAAATAAGCAAAGTAAAAATTCACTAAAATACAAAATAGTCGACTTGGAGTTCTAGACCACCTCAGACCTTGATACAAGTTGCAAAAGACTCTAAATGACTTAATTAAGACTAATAAACAAAGAGAAGTTCAATAAGCCAAGTCAAATAAGCTGAATAAGCTGATAAGCACTTATGTAAAAGTCAAAGTAATTGGTTTTCTAGTCAAATCTCAAAGTCAACCCCTCAAATGCTCCAGAATGAACAAATGGGTCAAATAAGGAACACCTATTACAAAATTAAAGTTGTTGTAGGTTTAAATAAGCTAGAACAGCTTATTGATAAGCTATCCCAAAAATAACACTAGCAGTGGCTAGCAGCAGGGGAAAGGAGTTCCCACTGCTTTGACTATTTGACTTGCAAATTTAGAGAGATCTAGTTGGATTCAATGGAAAACAAAGGCACCCTTACAACCAGTGAGTTGTAAGGAGTCAATATCAAGCAAGAAATCACAAATTGATCCAGCCAATAAGCACAGAATAAGCAAACAGTCACCAGATATGATACAGACTTTGAAATAAGTAGTTATAAACAAATAATCAGTTTAAGCATGAATAAGCCAACCAAAATGAACCATATGCATAAACAAGCTATAATAAAGTCCAATAAGAACAAATAAACTTGTTTCAAACACTGATTCAATGATGAAGGGCAGATTCAAGCACAAGTAGTTGACTGATGAACAAATGGCTATCCAAAAATCCTTTTGCTGATCTAAATGACCACAAATCCAATTTCAAACCTTCAAATCCCTTTCCCTGGTTGTATTAACTTAAATTTAACACTTGTTAACCCTAGTCTACCCTTAGATCTAGGTGTCCCCAAAAATTTAGCCAGTATTACCAAGTAAAACAGATTTTATAGCCCTTTGATGGATATAGGTTATTCAAACCAATAAGCTTGCAGATAAACACCAAATAACACTAAGGAACAATAACAAACACAAAACAACACAATACAACCACTCAAGTTAACTCAAACCCTGAATAAGCAGTTAACCCAAACACCCCTTTGTAAACTGATTTCTCAAATTTGCAAAGGACTTGTGTGATTTAACCCACAAACCAGGCTCAAATCAACTTAGTATCCACAAACAAACCTCAATACACAAGATCCAACCACAACAACACACAATCACAGACAAATACTCAGATTCACCAAAATTCATACAAAATTCAGAAAAATAAAAGGGTTTAGAGAATCAAACCTCCAAGATGTACATCCACACCTTGGATTGTTTGAGATTAGGTGCTAGCTAAACAAGCACCAGCTTCCTTGTACCTGCTAAGAACAACAAACACCAAAGATAAACACAAAAACAGATTATGACTTGATTTTTGAAAACAAGAGTTTTAATCCTTAAATCCTTTCCTCAAAATCAATAAAATAGATTAATGGAACTCAGACTTTAGCTAATCAAACACCAAACTTTCATAAAACATAAAAGGGAAATCACAATTTTCAGAAAACCAAACTTTTATTTCATAAAAAGGAATTACAAAGACTTAGCTAAAATCTGGAACAAAGGGACTCTCACATGTTGAGGTCTCCTTTTATAGACTACATAGATGATTCTAGAAGGGAAAATACATAAGAAACCCTAGCTATGAATTCTCAAAAATGCCCTTGAGTGCTTGATGGCGTGTTAAGGTTGTGAGCTGTCCAAATGAATCCTAGTTGTTCATTTTTGCTTTGGGGCCAAGTAAGGAGTGTGTGACGTTGATCTTGCCACGTGGATTTGCTTGGAGAGGAGGGTGTCACATGATTGGTGGATGGGTGAATGGGGGTGGGGTCCTTGGTCAGTGGGTGTGAGAATTTGGGCGTGGAAATGGTTTGTGTGAGGGTTAATTACGTTTTGGTTAAGTCAGTTGGGAATAACCCTTTGATTGGTAAAAGTAAAATCTGGGTGGTAAATGGCGAATAGTAACTAGTTTGATCCGGTTTTGGTGGATTGGGGATGTGTTTAGCGCAAAATATATTTGAATGTTTCATTGTGGCAACTTTAGTCCTCAGCCTTTGGAAAAACTTGTATAACAAGTTTATTTTTGTTGTAAACTCGTTTCCTTTGTATTTCAAGTTTCTGAATTCAGATTTTGGCCACAAAATGTTTTGGAAAAAGGATTAGGGCTTTTTCAACTTTGGTATAATTACAACTTCGGTCCTTTTGATGTTTAATTCATTTTTAAAGGACTAGAAGTGTAATATTCTTGAACTTCAAGGGATTCTTTGGATCTTGGACTTCATGAAGGACCATTCTTGACATTTTGTATTTGTTGAAGGACTAATCTTGCCAAATCTTCAAAGATGAAGGACCTTTTTGTAATTTTGACAAACTTAAGGGACCAAACTTGTAATTATGAATATACAAGGATATTAAGTGTCATTTCTTCATAAATAAGGGATCAATCTTGTACATCTTCAAGTCTACAAGGGTTTTTCTTTGATAATTCACAAACTAGGGCCCGGTTCATTGTGCGGCTTCGTTACTCGTGTTCGTTTTTCCTTGTTTCTTTTGATCTTTTGTCTTTTCACGATATCCATACCTAAAATACACAAGTAAACAAACACAAGCATATATATGGTATTTTATGACATTTTTATGCATTTAAAGACCAAAAAAAACGATGAGATCGTGTATAAATGCCATCTCATCACCTACCATAGCGCGGTTTGATGTTGACGCTTGAAGGATTTCCATTCGTCGCTGTGAATATTAATGAATATCACTCTGAATGTTTTGGCAAGACCATAAAGATATTGTGTAGAAACCTCGAGTTTGAATCAATTCAGAATCAAACCACTGTTGCTTTTCAGTTTTACACATGTTCAATTCACAAAGAATCTTTCATATGACCTATCGCAGTGTTGTTTGATGTTAACACTGGAAAGATTTCCACTCATCATTGTGAGTACTAAGTAGTATCACTCTGAGTGTTCTAGCAATATCGCAAGGATATAGAGCAGGACTCTCTTCTTTGTCATTTTGTGTGTCCTAACGAGATTTGATTGATCTCTTGGCTCTAGACTTGATTTGTGCACTTTCAGTGGTCGGAGACTGGAGCAGATGCCACCTATTCAATATCAACTATCTCGGAGTGAGAAAGTCAATAGAAGTCATGTTGATCTCCGTGACAATAAAACAAACTTCTTTTGAGAGAAGCCTGAGTAGCTAGGTAAGGGTTGTGCATTACATCACTGGGTCCATGATGTGTAGTCTTCATGATGTGTTGACCCGGTTACTGCCTAAGTTGTATGGAGGGTTG
Organism: Glebionis coronaria; assembly: GCA_025667525.1. Classification (NCBI taxonomy): domain Eukaryota; kingdom Viridiplantae; phylum Streptophyta; class Magnoliopsida; order Asterales; family Asteraceae; genus Glebionis; species Glebionis coronaria. Next base: position 256,651,009 of record CM046878.1, read on the forward strand.
TTTTCTTTACACCTTTTATCCTTACATTTCTTTTTCATTCTTCAACCCCTTCAATGCTTACTAAGACATCATTACTAGCACCTTGTTGTGATTGTTCCAGTGCTAGCATCAGTACTTAGTCGGCATTCAGCTACGTTCACATTCTACTCCATCTTTCCTAAGGACTTCTAATAATCTATTGGATTATCCCTGGGAAGATCCCTCCGGTTTTGGTTGGATCATAGGACTTAAACCTAACCACCCTTTTGGCACCAATAACGTCATGAATTAAAGATGTTATGGGTATGAGATCGTAACCATAAAACCACTACAAAAAGTCTAACAAGGTGTTTGAAAAACATTTAACACCTTGATAGTTTTGTCGTTTCAGAAATGCTCCCCCTTCAGATGTGCATCGATAATCAAAAGTGTTTCGCACATGTAGGTAAGAGTTAAAGTGCTTGAGTCTTGCAAAATAGATCACATTTTAATCACATTTTCTACCCCTATCTCTAATATATAAAATCTTTTGATATTAGAGATACCAAATTTGATTAAAATATATCGCGAAAATAGTCTTGAAAATCTTCGGGAGAAAGATGTGTCAAACTTAGCATGAAATTGGAAAGCTCCCCCTAAAAAATTGATCAAATTAAATTGTCATTGTGAGGATGTGATCCACATTTCGCTTTTTGAGGATGGGAGTTGTTGAACACACAATTTTTGAAAGATTTTGAATAATCATTGAAAAACTCTTGAAAAAATTGTGTTCAACGCTTTTTGAAAAATCCATTTCTTTTTGGCGACATGGTTTTTCTAAAGCATAAACTTGAGTTCATAGACGTTGAATGTCTTGACGAATCCACTCAAGTGTAAGAAGACTTCTCTTCTTTTGCTGAGGGTAAGGGCACTAAAGCGTACACTCCCCCGTGAATATAGATCCGGGTTGCAATCTGAAAGTGATTACAAGCCATAGTGTTGAGCTCAAAACGTTGAATGTTTTGTGACAAGCTCAACCCAAGATAGATTGCTCTACCCGTTGTTGGAAAAATTGTCCAAAATAGACATTTTCCTTTAGTAAAAGTAGAAATGACATGTTTTGAAAAATATTTACAACTTTCATTCGAGCTTTATGTACACACTCGTGTCGTTATTGAGCGACATTTCTAGGCACGTCCATATTATCGATACTGAAAGACATGTCGAGAAGAATATTTTTGGATTTTAAAGGATTTTTAATTTTGTGTTTTGCTTTTAGATGTTTTATATTTTTATATTTTGCTTTTCAATGATATTTACAAGATGTTTGATAAATAAATCAAGCAGGCACCTTTGCCAGAATCTCCAGGTCTGCTGGAGTCAAACATCTCATACCAATTTGCCTTACGAGGTACTCAAACCTATCTTTGATAGAGATTTCGTAAACAAGTCAGTCAATTGGTAATCCGTTCCAACAAAGTATAAATCAACGATACCTCTTTCAACTTGTTCCTTTATGTAGTGATATCCGACATCGATGTGCTTCGTGCAGGAATCTTGTACCTGATTGTAGGAGATGGTTATGGCTGACTTTGAGTCACAGTACATAGGTACTTTATCAAAGTGGAAGCCATAATCCGTGAGTTGTGTTCTCATCCAAAGAACTTGAGCACAACACGAAGATAGAGACACATACTCCGCTTCGGCTGATGACAGTGATGTGCAATCCTGCTTTTTGGAAGACCATCCCACAAGCTTATCTTGACCTAGAAATTGTGCACCACCAAAAGTACTTTTTCGTGTATCAAGACACCCTGCATGATTAGAATCTGAATAGGCCGTTTAGAAAGAAACCGGTTTCCCTCGGATACTAGAGTCCCAAATGAATGGTATTCTTAAGGTACCGAAATATCCGTTTAACCTCCTTGAGGTGTTTTTCAGTGGTTCGTGCTTGATATCATGCACAATAACACGTGGCATGTGAAATATCAGGTCTGTTTGCTGTCAAGTACAAGAGGGAGCCGATCATTGAATGATATCTCGTTTGATCTATGGCATTTCCCTCCAAGTCAATATTAAGCGATGTGGTTGATAATGGTATCCCAACGGGATCACATGAAGTCATACCATGCTTTTTGATTATCTCTTGACAATACTTAGCTTGGTTTATAAAGATACCACTTAGGGATTGGTGAACTTGAATTCCTAGAAAGAATTTTAGTTCGCCCATCATTGACATTTCAAATTTGTTGTGCATTACTTTTTCAAACCATTTTGAAAGTTTTGGGTTTGTGGACCCGAAAATAATGTCATCAACATAAATCTGCACAAGCAAAATGTCATCTCCATATTTATAAATGAACAAAGTTAGATCAAGGGAACCTTTTGAGAAACCTTTGGATACCAGAAATTTCAAGAGCTCATCGTACCACACCCTTGGAGCTTGCTTTAGTCCATATAGTGCCTTGTGGAGACGATACACCTTGTCAGGATAATGAGGATTAACGAATCCTTCCGGTTGCGTGACATAGACTTCTTCCTTCAAAGGACCGTTAAGAAAAGTTGTCTTCACATCCATTTGATAAACAGTAAATCCCTTATGTGCAGCATAAGCAAGGAAAATCATGACCGCTTCCCTACGTGCAACTAGTGCAAATGATTCGTCAAAATCAATTCCCTCTTTCTGGCCATACCCCTTAGCCACTAGCCTAGCATTGTTCTTGATGATCGTGTTTCTTCATCCATCTTGTTATTCCAGATCCCTCGAAGATTTAACGTTATTACATCATATGGTTTGTCAACAAGTTCCCAGACCATAAGTCTTTCAAATTGTTGAAGTTCATCCATCATCGATTCAATCCAAGCATGATCAGCCATGACTTCTTTGATGTTTTTCGGTTCAGCTGTACTCATGGCGAGTGCGAACATACAAACATCTCCATCGGTTTCTGTGACAACCCTGGTTTTGAGGTTCGTCACTTAGTTTTATTTTGTGTTAGTCATGTGTCTTTATGTGTTTATGTGCTTATTGGTGTGTATAGATTGTGGTTTGGATATCGTTTCTGGTACGGGGTACCTTGTGAGTGAAACGATGTGTGATGATTTCATGTTCATGAGTTCACATGGTAGTGACTATGAAGTGAGATGGTGTTATTTAGTGGTTTTACGTATACGTATATGTATTATAGAAAATCGTATTTTTACGATTTACGGTTTAGCATTTAGAGGTCTCGGATGAGGTGTTTAGTCATATGAATATTTTTCGGGATGGTTTTAAGTCATTTAGAACTTAGTTATAAAGTTTATTTCAAAATTTGAGATTTTTTATAAAAGTGTATATTTTACGACTTTTACGGTAAAACGCGTAAATTTGACTAGTTTTATGGTTTTGAGGTTTTGGAGGCTTTAGGAGCTGAAATAAATTAAGGAAAATTAAGGTAATATTATTAATACATATATTAATAAAAAAATTAAAAAAACGAAATTAGGGGTGTTTGGGTCGGTTTGGACGCAGAAAAGAAGGAAAAAAGGAAAAAGAGGGGAAAAAAAGAAAGTAGGCTTATTCTTGGACTAGGATTTTATGTACACCCTATATATTATTTTAATCACAATCCAAATTCATTATTTTTCTCCTGGAGGTTAAGAAAATTCGTGAGTTATATAAAAATTAGGGTTCTTCATAAAATTTTTGGGTTTTCATAAATCAAAGGTAAATCTTCATAACCCTTTTCAATTTAATTGTTTTTATGTTTTGTTTAATCATCTTATGATGGAATTAGGTTAGGGTTTAATTTAAAAAAGTAAATTAATGTTATAATAATGAGGTTATAATGATTACATAAGTTAGGGTTTGTAATTAGTGGGGTTAGGGTTAATTAATTAGTTTAATTTGATTAAACCCGTTTTTAAAAATTGGGCAGAATTTTGAGTCAAATGTTTTGATCATATTGGGAGTTCTACAAACTCTTATTTTGCGATCCAAGTATCCCTGAAAAGGTAATCGAAGTGGCTTTCCAATGCAAGAAATGAGAACTAAATTTGAGGTCGGGAAGTGGGTAAAAAACAGGTTACAACAGTCGGAGGTCAAAACAAGTTTTGTAATCAGCCTGTTTTCTTTTTAAGTTTTGGGTTGTTTGGGGTACTTAGGGTTGCATTGGGATCTTCTCACGAACATGAGAGATGGTTTATATATTGTAGTAAGTATCTGCACTTGGGCTAAGGTTGTGGTTTAGGGTAAGACCCCTTAATTGTAACAAACTTTTAGTATGTTTAAAATCACGAAATCTGGAATGACAAAAGTATATATATATATATAAAACGGGGCCTTAACAGTAGCTTTAAGGTTAGGGCAAGTGGGAGGTGTTAGCTAACACATTTAAAGGTATGAATATTCCTTTTACAGAAACCATGGGTATGTATAAGTGGATGTTTGACTTAAAGTTTGGAGACCTAAAATTGGGACTGTTTTGTGTAAAATATGAACGAGATAGTTATTAAACTTAACCAAGTTAAGGACTTGTTAGGGAAGGGTAATGAGGTGATTAGAGCTTATCAATGAGGTATTTATATGGGAATAGGCTAGATGTCCATCATAGGTTGATGAGCCATCTTAGTGATTGGTTCATGTATTGATTGCGTGTTTTTGGTTTGTTAGCTTGTTGCTAGTGCGAGGACTTGTGAAGAAGCAATAAAGTGAGTTTCATAGTCCCATGTTTATTATTGATTTTGACTTCCAGATAGGATGGAAGAGACATTGTGTTGAGTTACTTTCTAAATTGATGCAGTGAATGTTTTTGTGATTTGAGATGGACTTATGTGTACATTATGTGATTAACTACTATGTGGTTCTTGTTTGTATATGATTTGGATTGGGATAGGTACATAGCGTAATCGTCTATGGGACCAATGGATAATGACAAGGTAGTGGCCTTGGGATAGGCACATAGTATGATCATCTATGGTAACATGGTTGTTGGTAAGGTGTGATGCCTTGGAAATTATGGTTGTTGGTAAGGCGTGATGCCTTGGTAATTGTGGTTGTTGGTAAGGCGTGATGCCTTGGAATTGTGATGATTGATTGAACTTGAATGCTAGTTGTTAATACATAACTGTAGCGCATTGTCCATATGTTATTGTGTTGATGGTTGTTATTCACAGCTTATAACTGTTTTGGCGTTAGAGTCTAAACCTGTGACTCTCACCAACTTTATGTTGACGTGTTTTAGTGTCTCTTTCAGGTGTGAATGTGGTTAAGCGTGAGGATAGAAGTGGCTAGACTTGGATGCCTTAGGATTGCATATAGAAGGAGATCCCCGTTCCTTCTTAGTTTACCTTTATGTTTTTCTGAATAAGTGATACTATTGGCACCTATATGTTTGTTTTGTTTGTGTTACTTGTTTGTCTTGGGTAAGAGGTAGGACTGTTACCTACTTACCTAGACTCCTGCATTGTTGAGATATTGTCATGACATTTGTGTCATCATTTTATGACATTTCTTATATAATTTAGTTATCTCTATAGACACGCTATTGTTGTGATGATATCCATACGTCGTGCCCCATATTCCGCCATGGTGGGGTGTGACAGAATGGTATCAGAGACAATAGTTATAGAGAATTAGGTTGCCTAGTCGCGTAGCCTAGTCTATAGCTTAAGGGTCCCTGCATATAGGCGTCATAGGAGTATGTGTGCATTTTATAATAATTGATGTGTTTGGATGTTATTTGTTGCGATGTTTTGACTAGTATGAATTGAACCGTAGTATGTTCATACTTAGTCACATGTTATTTTCTTTTCGGGTTTGTGACTAGTGCGGGTTGAACCATAATCGTCCACGCTAGTCACTGTGGTATTTTGCTTAAATTGTACATTATAGTACATAATTTAGTACAAGGTAGTTTCTATATTTTATCGAGTTATTTTACATATCTGAGGTATGTTATTTTTCTTTTGATGTTTAAGTCATGTTCCCTAAGAATCGTGTGGTGGTTCGAGTTACTAGGAGTAGGTGGATAGGAAGGATTTTAAGTTGTTTCCACTCTTACGGGCGACATGACTTATAACTGATTTTGTTTTCGTTTTGGATTTAGTCTATGCTGTTTTAGTTAGACTATGGATTTTTGTATTCCAAGAGTATTACTATGTTATTCTAATAGATGGAGTTTTGGACTTTATTGTTTATGTGGTTATGAGCTTATGTGAGTAGATGGATTATGTGTTATATGTTGTATTGATTCTTATAAGTGTCATCATAGGAGGGAGTGCATTGGGGGAAGGGTAATTGTATAAGTATGGTGGCCTACATAGTTATACAAGTACCACAACTTCAATGGGTTCTCAAGTATGATTGCATGAAAGAGGGTTAGTACATGCTTGTATATGATGAGATGTAGAATTTGGGTATACGTATTATATATGGGATTATGTAGTGGCTGCCTATGATATGGCTACTGTTCTTTTTGTGTTATATGCTTTGGATTATAGTTGTGTTGTGTGATTATGGGGTCACACGATATGGTTTGGTTTTGGAGGTGGGCTTTATACCTTGTTGTAGCACGGTGAGATGGTGATTACTCGTATGGAAAAACGAGCGTATAAAGCGATTGATTGACTTACGTGTATGATAACGAGTATGTTTTGGGAGATTTAATAGGTATATATATGCGGATGTATATATACTACTATGTTTTAAGTTATGGTATATGGTCGTTCACCGGTTATTATAACTTGAACGTACCTTGTGTTTGTTCGTGTTTTATGGTGCTGGAGTTTAATGGAGTTCCAACGAAGTTTTGAATCTTTTGAAGTGTGTCTTGTAGCGTATTCTTTGAGTTTCGTATTTCACGTGTACGTTTTAAAATGGTGTTCTTGGTTTAAGTCTGTTGGTATAACTTGGGATTTCTTTTGAGATAATGAAATCTTTTGTGTTGGGTCTTGCATTCTTTTGGTCGGTATATATTGAGTTAGATGGTTGGTTGTATTCGGTAAAATAAGGGTAAGGTGTTGAAGTCGTGTTTGAAACAAGATGTAAAATAAGATTTCTTTTTAATCAACACTTATTTATTTCAAATTCTAAAAGACTTTCTTTAAAATAAAGCGAAGTAAAATTTCTTTCTACTTACATAGTTTATATAATTGGGTTTAACCGATTCACGTCATTTATAATTATTAATACGAGGTTAAATTGAGTTTATGAAGATTACACATACAATTATATCTTTCATTTAAAAGGATTGCATTAATCACTAAGTTTATTCTTTAGTTTTTTTTTTTAAAAACAACTGGTATAAAATAGTTTTGGTCGTAACTTGTTCGTTTTTAAAGCTTTTTGGATGATTCAAAAGCCTAAAATTATGTACTCGGAACGTATTTTTCAAATATTCATAATGTATAGTCATGGAAGGTCAGTATCTTGGCCGAAATTATTGTACAAGTGTCGGGTTAAAGGTTGAGTTTGAATAGTAGTTTATTTTTATGATTTGGGATGCACGGGATACCTAGTTTTTTAGTTGAGTTTTGAGTTCGTCAAGAGGGTTGTTTGTAGATTGTTTGAATCACATAGATGTGGAGGTAATAATAAAAAAAGATATATATTCTTTTGGAAAAGTCGATCGTTTGCACGGTTTAAATAATATGTCGCGGGGCGTAATATGTTTGGTTGCCATTGGGTGTTTCTTGGATTATTTTTCGTTGTCATGGGTCATTTTGAAGTGATACACGTTTTGGGTTTGAGTTTTCTTTTGAGTCTCATGGTTTTTGACTTGTTTTAACTGGTGCACGTGAAATGTCGTTAGTTATCCGTGGGTTTGATTCTGGTGGATTCAGGATGTAGTTTTAGTTTCGTATTGTTCGAGAGCGTTGAGGTAGTCGTATGAAAGACTTGTTCGCGCCTACACGATTAAGTAGGTGACCATGAGAGAACGGTCAGAATACCCTTAGTGGGGAGGAAAGAAGTTCGTAGACGAACTAATGTGGCCATGGGGTCTCTTAGGAGTACCAAGGAGATGAATAGAGATTTGTGGGATACTAGCACCAGTAACGCGCCATGGAGAGTGTTGGAAGGGGATACAATACCTCAAAGGTATTTATGATTGTTCGTAGGGCATGTAAGTTTTGCAAAAAAAAAATTCCTGAAATTTAGTAGGTTTGCATAATACTGTGAGGTAGAACCATAAATAGAGCAAGTAGGAGAAGTGAGAGGAGTTGTAGTTAGTGCCTTTCTAAGGCAAATCGTTGATGGAGTGATTTAAAAACAAGAGCTATTAGAAATTGCAACGGATGCAAGGTAAATTTTGAGTTGCTTAGTAGTGGATTGGATGTGGAAAGCAGTTGAGTGGTCTGATGAGAGGAAGCATTGGTCTTTTAAAATGCGTGTAGAAATTTGCAAGTGGAACGAGGTAGGAATTTATTTGTATTGCCGCTGAGAGAGGGTGCAAGGAGGACGTAGTTGAAATTGCTAAGGATGTTGTATGAACGCTTTGGGTTTACGGTTATGATTTTGGCATCGCCAAAACACGAGCGGTTTTCATGGATTCAATGAACCGAGTGTGCATGAACGTATATAAACGAGTTGTCATCGGGAGCATCGACGACATCTTGATCTACCCAAATCTTAGAAAGAGAGTGAGGTAAATTATGAGTTGGTTTGGAGTTGTTAGGAAAGGGAATTATACGTGAGATTTTCAAGTGTGAGTTTTAGGATTAAGTGTACTATGATGAGAAGTTAGAGATGATGGCATATCATGGAACCAGCAAGGGCGAAGTGAAGAAGGATGAGGAAGCGTTTTGGAGGCTGAAGAGGTGGATTGGATAATGAGCCGATCTTGGCATTATCGGAAGGACTGGATGAATTCGCGAAGCATGAAGATACGTGGAGCAAGGATTTGGATGCGTACGAGGACGACTAAGAAAGGCGATCACTTATACGTTGCAGGAACTGAAGATTTGGAAGAACTGTATAGACTTAGTTAGTGGAGCTGGATTGTTATATCTGCCTAGAATGCTAGAGGCATTTGGTGTATGAGACGTGGAAAATGATCTATACGGATCATGAACGTCTCCAACACATATTCAATCATTTTGATTGAACATTTGGCAAAGGTGATGGGTAGAGTTAAGTGACGAAAGAAAATTGCAAGGCCAAGTACCATCTGGGAAAGGCAAGCATGGTTGATGAGACATGGAATAAGAAGAATGAAGTGAAGCTGAGAAGAACTTGAACTATATGGATGACGTATTAGGATGGTTTGGATGAAAGATGTAGGTTGCACGAGTTGAGTTGTCTTAAGCAGAGAACGCGTCAACATGTATGTTGCGTGGCTTGGATAATCATATGGAGAAAAGGGACGTAGACTATAATTCCTACATAGATAGGAGTAGCTTAGGAAGGGCGATGTAAGGACGAAGTTGGTGGAAGGGATACATAATGCGTTGGAGGATTAAGTACGATGAGAGTTGGGTGATAGTCGATAGACTGACTAATTCATCACCTATTTCAAGAGGAATGAGAAGTCACGTAGTTGGGAAGTTGGAAGAACTAATGGATATGTGAAAGACCGTCGTAGGTCACTTTGTAAGGAAATTGGAATTTTTAAGTAGTTTGGAGTACGGACTGAAGGGAGTTGATGAACATGATTGGATATGAGTATATCCAGCTAACTGGGAAAAGGATAGACAAGTGTGATATTTGTACAACCTTAGGAGTTACACTGAGGGCATGGGTGATTGATTTAGAAGGAGTTAGAAAACTCTTTAGCGATGGCTGAGTTTTCATATAACGATAGTTATCATACTAGAAGTCGATAAATGCCATTTGAGGCACTATGTGAAAGGATAGGGTGAGATGTCCCCATTGTGGACTAGAATTGGTAAAAGAGGCTACTAATGTGGTAGTGATGTTTGTGGAAAGGATGAGTGCAACAAGGGATGCTATATAGAAAGGAGGAAACCACTAGAGTTAGTGACAGAGTTATGTATGAAGTTTCACCCATAGTAACGGGTGGTATGTTTTGGTAAAATGGAAGAGTTGATGTAGAGTTTTGTAGGTCCATTTATGATCTTTGGAAAGATCGGACCATTAGCTTATGAGCATAGAATTACATGGGGGAAATGAGTTGTATACATGATACATTTCATGTATTGAGATTGGTAAAGGTTGTTTGAGAATGCATTTTGCATGTACGGTTATTCGGGACTTGTGTTAATAAGAGTCTTTGTTTTATCAAAGAGTCATCTGTGAGATTTATTGACTGTGAGGTCAAGAGTTTGGCAATGAGTTTAATTATTTTTGGTTTGTATATGTGGTATTTTGCAACTTGAACTAAAGTTCACGTGGAAATGAGGGGAGTTAATTTAGAACAAGTATCCTCGTGTGATTTGTTGTTTGTGTGTTGATCCTAAGGAGTAAATCTCGGGACGAGATTTCTATTAGTAGGGAGTGATGTGACAACCCTAGTTTTGAGGTTCGTCACTTAGTTTTATTTTATGGTAGTTACGTGTCTTTATGTGTTTATGTGCTTATTGGTGTGTATAGATTGTGGTTTGGATATCGTTTCCGGTACGGGGTACCTTGTGAGTGAAACGATGTGTGATGATTTCATGTTCATGAGTTCACATGGTAGTGACTATGAAGTGAGATGGTGTTATTTAGTGGTTTTACGTATACGTATATGTATTATAGAAAAACGTATTTTTACGATTTATGGGTTAGCATTTAGAGGTCTCGGATGAGGTGTTTAGTCATATGAATATTTTTCGGGATGGTTTTAAGTCATTTAGAACTTAGTTATAAAGTTTATTTCAAAATTTGAGATTTTTTATAAAAGTGTATATTTTACGACTTTTACGGTAAAACGCGTAAATTTGACTAGTTTTACGGTTTTGAGGTTTTGGAGGCTTTAGGAGCTGAAATAAATTAAGGAAAATTAAGGTAATATTATTAATAAATATATTAAAAATAAAAAAAACGAAATTAGGGGTGTTTGGGTCGGTTTGGACGCAGAAAAGAAGGAAAAAAGGAAAAAAGGGGAAAAAAAGGAAAGTGGGCTTATTCTTGGACTAGGATTTTATGTACACCCTATATATTGTTTTAATCACAATCCAAATTCAGTATTTTTCTCCTAGAGGTTAAGAAAATTCGTGAGTTATATAAAAAGTTAGGGTTCTTCATAAAATTTTGGGGTTTTCATAAATCAAATGTAAATCTTCATAACCCTTTTCAATTTAATTGTTTTTATGTTTTGTTTAATCATCTTCTGATGGAATTAGGTTAGGGTTTAATTTAAAAACAGTAAATTAATGTTATAATAATGAGGTTATAATGATTACATAAGTTAGGGTTTGTAATTAGTGGGGTTAGGGTTAATTAATTAGTTTAATTTGATTAAACCTGTTTTTAAAAACTGGGCAGAATTTTGAGTCAGTTGTTTTGATCATATTGGGAGTTCTACAAACTCTTATTTTGCGATCCAAGTATCCCTGAAAAGGTAATTGAAGTGGATTTCCAATGCAAGAAACGAGAACTAAATTGGAGGTTGGAAGTGGGTCAAAAACAGGTTACAACAATCGGAGGTCAAAACAAGTTTTGTAATCAGCCTGTTTTCTTTTTAAGTTTTGGGTTGTTTGGGGTACTTAGGGTTGCATTGGGATCTTCTCACGAACATGAGAGATGGTTTATATATTGTAGTAAGTATCTGCACTTGGGCTAAGGTTGTGGTTTAGGTTAATACCCCTTAATTGTAACAAACTTTTAGTATGTTTAAAATCAGGAAATCTGGAATGACAAAAGTATATATATGTATATCGGGGCCTTAACAGTAGCTTTAAGGTTAGGGCAAGTGGGAGGTGTTAGCTAACATATGTAAGAGTATGTAATCCTTTTACAGAAACCATGGGTATGTTTAAGTGGACGTTTGACTTAAAGTTTGGAGACCTAAAATTGGGACTATTTTGTGTAAAATATGAACGAGATAGTTATTAAGCTTAACCAAGTTAAGGACTTGTTAGGGAAGGGTAATGAGGTGATTAGAGCTTATCAATGAGGTATTTATATGGGAATAATCTAGATGTCCATCATAGGTTGATGAGCCATCTTAGTGATTGGTTCATGTATTGATTGCGTGTTTTTGGTTTGTTAGCTTGTTGCTAGTGCGAGGACTTGTGAAGAAGCAATCAGGTGAGTTTCATAGTCTCATGTTTATTATTGATTTTGACTTCCATATGGGATGGAAGAGACATTGTGTTGAGTTACTTTCTAAATTGATGCTGTGAATGTTTTTGTAATTTGAGATGGACTTGTGTGTACATTATGTGATTAACTACTATGTGGTTCTTGTTTGTGTATGATTTGGATTGGGATAGGTACATAGCGAGATCGTCTATGGGACCAATGGATAATGACAAGGTAGTGGCCTTGGGATAGGTACATAGTGTGATCATCTATGGTACCATGGTTGTTGGTAAGGCGTGATGCCTTGGAAATTATGGTTGTTGGTAAGGCGTGATGCCTTGCTAATTGTGGTTGTTGGTAAGGCGTGATGCCTTGGAATTGTGATGATTGATTGAACTTGAATGCTAGTTGTTAATACATAATTGTAGCGCATTGTCCATATGTTATTGTGTTGATGGTTGTTATTCACAGCTGATAACTGTTTTGGCGTTGGAGTCTAAACCTGTGACTCTCACCAACTTTATGTTGACGTGTTTTAGTGTCTCTTTCAGGTGTGAATGTGGTTAAGCGTGAGGATAGAAGTGGCTAGACTTGGATGCCTTAGGATTGCATATAGAAGGAGATCTCCGTTCCTTCTTAGTTTACCTTTATGTTTTTTTGAATAAGTGATACTGTTGGCACCTATATGTTTGTTTTGTTTGTGTTACTTGTTTGTCTTGGGTAAGAGGTAGGACTGTTACCTACTTACCTAGACTCCTTCATTGTTGAGATATTGTCATGACATTTGTGTCACCATTTTATGACATTTTTTATATCATTTAGTTATCTCTATAGACACGCTATTGTTGTGATGATATCCATACGTCGTGCCCCATATTCCGCCATGGTGGGGTGTGACAGTTTCTAGTTGTCGTCTAGTACGAACAGGCTGTGAAGGGTTTCCAATTACTTGAACCAAAGGATGATCTCGGGTCCAATGATGTGTTGAAGGATGTAGTTGATAAAACGTATGCATATTTGACGGATCAACATGGCGAGTTAAAGATTCTCCAATTTCCTGTATCGATGTACCGAATGGGTTATGAAAATTGTCATCGTCAAATAATGCATCGTCTGCTTGATTTGTGTTCTCTGGAGCAATGACAGTAGTTTTGGATGTTGTAGGATCGATTGTTGATGTGATATTTTGAGGAGGTAAATCTGCAGCAACCCGTGTTGAAGTAGATGAAGTTGTATCCTTTTGTTGACGATGAATGGTATCATCATTCTTATCATGAGTGACAGCGGAAGACTTTGATACAACATGTTTCTCCCCGGTGAAATGTTCATCAAACGTTGATCCATATAACATTTCCAACTCTTCAAGTGTCGTGTCCACTGTCATATCTGCTCTTGGAACATGTTCAGGAACCAGCTTTGAACTTGACGGTTCATTGTTGTGGTCTTGAGTTCCAAGTTCCGTGCGGTTGTGCACAGAACTCTTTTGTTGTTGTGGATCGGGACTTAAACTGCTTTGTTCAAGTGCCATTTCTTGCAATTCATCGAATCGGACATGAATAGTCTCGACTATCGAATTTGTTCTCTTGTCGTACACTCTATATCCCTTAGACTGAGTTGCATATCCCACTAGAATACATGCATCACCTTTCTCTTTCATCTTGTCCAGATTTTCACCGTCTCGAATTATGTAACACGTACATCCAAAAACATGAAGGTGTTTGAGTGAAGGTTTGCGATCATGAATTATCTGATATGGCGACTTTTCGTGTCTTGGGATAATTAAGGATTGGTTTTGTGTATAGCAAGCGGTTGACACGGCTTCGGCCCAAAATAATAATGGTAGTTTTGAAGCGGATAATAATGTTCGAGCAGCGTCAAATAAAGTACGATTTCATCTTTCAACAACACCGTTTTGTTCAGGTGTTCAAGCAATGGATGTTTCATGTTCAATCCCTTCAGCGTCAAAATAATTCTTCAGAGTTGAATTCAAGAATTAGGTGCCTCTGTCAGTACATACCACTTTTACTTGAGCTTGAAGACCACGTTGTATTAGCTTAAGGAAGTTAATGAGAACCTTAGGTGTTTTGATCCTTGGACCTCAAGAAGTGAGTCTACGTGTACCTTGAGTAGTCATCGACAATTACCATAACGTGTTTCTTCCCATTGATGCTTTGAACACGCATGGGGCCACACAAATCTATATGAAGAAGATCTAACCGTCCTTTAGAGCTTGGTGTAGTCTTTATCTTGAAACTACTCCGTTTAGCTTTACAAAGATCACAAGAAGAAAAAAGATGATCTTTGATGAATTTCAAGTTTGGAAGGCCTCGCACAATATCTTTCTTAGAAAGCAAGTTGATGGTATCAAAGTTAAGATGAGATAATCGTTGATGTCATAACCAAGCTTGAGTAGTTGAAGCTTTAGTCATGAAACAGATTGGAGTTGAGGAAGTGGAGTCTTGAAGTGAGATAGTGTAGAGATCAGTACCCCGTGAAACGGTAAGTAAGTCATTCCCATCATAATCACGAACAAAACATGACTGCTTTCTAAAAGCAACCTTCAAATATGCATCACAAAATTGACCAACCGATAAAAGATTGTGATTGAGCCCTTCGACGTAGTAAACCCTTTTGATTTTGATATTCCCTTGAACCAAATCTCCGTATCCTAGGATCGGTGCAAATTGACCATTTCCGAATCGGACCGTACCCAGGAACTTCTCCACGAAGTTAATTAGAAGCTTGAGATTCCCCGTCATGTGCTTCGTGCATCCGGAGTCCAGTATGAAGAGAATTATTTCGATCACCTGCAGAAGAATTAGAACACGATGGAGCATTTGCTAAATTGGATACCATGTTAGTTGTGATATCTGAATCATTAGTTTCCATAGTTTCATCACTTAAAGGCACACTAACGCTTGTTGTCACATTTTATGTCCTAACCTTAGGCATCCATTTATATTATGGAGTACATTTATTAGCAAACCACCATTTCCAAGACTTGCTAGCAGACTCATATAATTCCCTAATTCTGCTTCTAGGGTTCTTAGTGGCGGAGTCTGATGCACTACTTTCCTTAGGGGGTTGCACCAGAATGATTCACTTTGCGTTTGGGTTTTCTAGCACTAATAGGCATCGCAATATGCTTCTTATTTCTAGTATCTACGCCTTTGACATTATTCGAAACACACATAGCATGATTAGCATTGGCACATTTACACATTTCACACAAACAAACTTAACATTCAAAGCATTCAAAGTCAAATCATTCAAATCGTCATTACACACGATTACAGATGTTTTATTCTTAGAAACATTAAAATTCATAGGTTGGTCTTCTACTTCCTTCATCTTCCCTTGAGTTTTGTTTTGCCAAACCTTTTCATTCATTCGAGTGCTCTTAAGCTGAGGCCGGCTAACACTAGCAGTGGGGACTACTCCTGTAGTAAAAGACACACGTCTATTAGTGTTTCTAGAAGTCCGAGGTGATTGACTTTCTTTGTTGTATGTGGGTTTAGTGGCCAATCTATACATTCCTGGTTTAATCACATTTGTGTTCTTAATGCTTTGTGATAGAATATGTGTGTTGGGGAGTAATCTGTGGTAACCTATCCTTCCCAACCGTCTTGGGGGCAAACCCAGGTTTTGCAAATGCAGAATTGGAAAAAACAGATGGTTTTCCCAAGACAGATGGCTTAGTTACTTTGTGCTCATTGGGTTGTCTTACAACAGGTTTCTTAACACTAGGTTCCACAATTTTCCCATCCATCTTAGCAACGAGTTTCTTCAACTATGCTATCGCTATTTCCTTGTCTTGTAACTGAGCTTTCAACTCTTTAATTTCCAAACTCTTTTCATTCATTTCTCGACACATTTGGGAAAGTTTTTCTTGTAATTTATTATCATGTGGAAAACTTCCGATGTCTTTTTGCAAAGCAAGTTCAAGAGAATGACAATGTTTTTTTAAGGAAATCATTTTTGTGTTGAAGTAACTCAAAAGCCTTTTTATCAACATTTTCTTTATGTTTCGAAAGCTTAGTTTCAAGCCGTTCACACTCTTTGATCTTATCAAGATATTTGCATGCAGCATCAGAATATTCATCGATATCAGCACAAGATTGAAGAGTAACACACAAAATATCTTTGCAGAGACATTCTTCTAAGAGTAGATCATATTCGTTTTAAAAATCTGATTTGTCATTTTGAAGTTCATTAATTTCTTTTTCAAGAGACTCAACATATTTCAAATCATCAAACATTTCAGACCGAATCAATTTTTCAAACTCAAGAACATTTTCTTTTATTATCTTCGTATTTGGTATTAAAAGTTCTTTTACAAGCACAGTTATGTCGTTAGGAATCTTTGTTTTCCACTTATCCTTTTCATGCTTTTGCCAATCGCTTTCAACAATTGATTGAACATTATCAATGTGATGTTTAAGAATACCAAGTGTTTTTCTACTTTTGCTTTTAGAAGCATCAAGAGGAAAATAGTTAATATATTGGAAAACATTTGATTTCTTAGTGGCAAAAATTTTCTTCCATTGAATTCTTCGTTGTTTGCATTCAAGAAATAATTCCTCACGAGACTTCTGTTTTTGTGGAGTGAAAAGACCATAAAGACTGTTTTCGTAAGCATAATTATATGGTTTCACAAAATCTTTATTGATCGGTGATCTACTCTCCTTATCCCAAAGGGATGTCTCTTCACTAGCTACTAGGCAATCATGATCGGTCCATTCGGACTCGTCAAGATATAAGTGAGGGTTTGCAACTTGAGTTTGTTCGAGGTACTTAGGACTTGCAAAACTAGGTTGACCATTGAAAAACGACCGAGGTGCTATCATTCTAACGGTTTGAATAGATTCATGCGTTTTATAAATAACTTTCTTCAAAAAATAGACTTATTCTTCGAGATCCTTTACTTTTTAAGTATCTTTGCCGTGTCTATTTTTGAAATCTTGTTTTAATTTTTCAACCTCTTGTTTCTTTTTGTCAAGAATTTTAACAGAATCGATGGTATTCATAGAAAGCCTCTGTTCATGTTCATTAACTTTTGTTGTGGCAAGGTACATTTTGTGACGTTCAACACTTAATAAAACATTAAATTGACGTTTTTCTTTTGTTAACAAGGCAATAGCTTCGTTGTATCTATTTTCAAAATCGTCTTTTTAACGTTAATTAAATGACTTTTGTACCCCTCAAGCTCTTTGTCTCTTTGAAGAAGCTGAGCCCTATAACTATCATTGGTCTCACTAGATTCTATAAGAGCGGCTTTGCTTTCCTCAAAGTTTTGAGTGAGCGTTGTGTTTTCCTTCTTTAATTGCTTTTGACTCTTTCTATTTTCATTGACATCTTTTTGTAAACTAGCCATTAAATTAGCAAGCGCGACACGCTCCTCGTCATCATACTTATTTGCATGTTGATCATCCTCAAACTCATTATTGTACATGTCTGATGAATCGGGTGTGGTATTGCTATCAACCGTTTCCATCATACACGTGTCAGTAATTGTTGTTGGTAGATCACTATGCTCTTGTGTATCACCAAACACATTATATTCATCATGATGTTGTACCTTATCAATTGGATCGGTATCAAAGATAGGACCATTTTCATTTTCAGTGACGTTAAGGACATCATGAATCTTTGCCATGTATGAATAATGTGCCTCGAGTTCTTGGTCGAAGAGTTCATCGTCTGTGTCGTCAAGCATTTCTCCTTCCTCAGCTGATAACTTGATCCCAGCTTCCATCTTCTTGCATAGAAGCATCTTTTCCTTATGATATCCATAATCTTTAACCCTCTTTGGCTGCCTACATTCCCTAGCCATATGCCTAAAACCTCTGCAGTTAAAACACTGAATCCCACTTTGTTGAACAACTTGAGTACCAATAGTTTCCATATTTCCAACAACAGTAGCAACCCTCTGATTATCATTCCTAGCGATATGTCGATCATACTTTGGAGGACTCTCAACACGCCTTCGTGTGTCATACCTTGGAGGACTTTGAATATAGTTGGTCCTCGTGTTCGATGATGTTCGAAGATTGTTGTTGGTGGGTGGATAGTTTTTCTTGTATTGCTTCATAATGAAAGCCATTTGTTGCTTGAATTCCCTATTCTTTTGAGCTTGTTCCTCGTCACTATCTTTGTCTGATGATTGCTCAAGTGGTGGTGATGGTGCTCTTGCATCTTCTTTGCCTCGTGATCCTGTTGGAGCATGTGACTTGGATACAATGGAAGATCGAGGTGATAATGATTGAGTATAGTAGGTCTTTGAAGCACGAGAGCGATAATCTGGGTAATGTTGTGTGGTAGACACCAAAGCAAGTAGATTTGAAACCTTTGCAACACGTTCAGCTCGAAGTTCATTTGCCTCATTTTGAAATTGTTTCAAAATGTCAAAGAGCGTGTGATATGAAACTTTGTCTAACTTTTGTTGTTGTTTCACCAAGGTGACAAACCGTGTCCACTCTGGTTGAAGTTGCTGTAGAAATTGGACATTGATTTACATGGTGGAAAATTGCAAGTTGTTTCGGGTCATTTCATTCATCATTTTGTAGAATCAGGAGTAATAAGAATCAATTGATTCCTCATCCTTTGAAGTAAACTTGCCAAAGTTCCAAAACATCTTAGTTTTCATATCTTGTTTGTTAAGTGATTCACCTTGTTGCAATCTTTCAATAGCCGTCCACATTTCTTTAGCAGTAGGGCATGCATCAACCGTGGAATAAATGTCATCTACAATGCCACTGAGAATTAAGTAGATTGCTTCCTTCTCTACATCAAACCAAGCACGGTTCTCTGGAGTGAGTTTGTTTCTCTTTTCATCACGTTCATAAGCGGGTTGTTCATCAGTTGTGTTTGTGGCTGGTACTGCAGGAACTTTTATCCTTGAGAATTTATTGGGTCCATCAAAATGCATTGCCTTAAAGCATCATCGTTAGATTTTGTGTCAAGATAACGTAGAAAACGAGATTTCCATTGATCATATCGACCTGACACAAGCATTGGTGGTCTCTCTTTGTTACCCGCCACTATGATGTTGTTGTTCGTGACACGATACTCTGTAGTAGAATCCATCTCGATAATCTCTGAATTGTTGAAGTGAATAGGATCTTAAGTAGATGAGGTGTGATTGGATTGTGGTTGATATTTCGAGAAAGTATGTGAAAAACCCTAAACAATGTCGTTTTGAGGAACCAAAAAATTCTTAGACCAAAAAATACGTGACACACATTTTTCGAAAATTTACAAATGAAGATATTCAGTTCCGCAAATTGGTCCAAAGTAACACAATTCCGCAAAGTTTATAGTGACACAATTCCGCAATGTGTGAAGTGATACAATTTCGCAATGAGTATAGTGACACAATTCCGCAATGTGTGAAAATGACACAATTCCGCAATGTGTGAAAATGACACAATTCCGTAATGTGTGATGAGATTTAATTCCGCAATGTGCTGGTTGTTACAATTCCGCAATGACGAAGGATGTATGAATCCGTAATAACTAGTGATATATTATTCCGTAATAACCACAAGTATATAATTCCGCAATAACAGGTGAGGTATGATTCCGCAATACCCAGAATGTATTCAATTTCGCAATACCCAGAAGAGATTCAATTTCGCAATGTGAAGCAAGATTGCGAAATTATGGCAGAATTCCTACAAAAGTGGATCTGGAAAGTACTTTTTGATTTACGAGAGTTCAAGCCAAAAATGAAGCCAAACACCAGAAAATTTCGCGTTTTTGACCAATCTTAGTAACCCAAATCACTATCACGCCTATGTAGTCGATTTGTCTACTCACTAACACCACGAAAACGCATAAAATTTGATGATTAGAGCTAAAAAATGAAGAAATACCCACGAACTCAATAAGAAAACCAAAACCAATCACGTATCTACCCTGTGGCGATTGATACCAATTGTTGTCCCATACTTTAAGATGATTAAACAAGAAATTAGAGATGAAAAGATATGAATTCTAGAGAGAGAAAGTAGAGAGAAAAGAGAGAGAGAATTAGTTGGAAAACTTGGAGGATTAGATTAGAGAGAGAAATAACAAATGACCAACACCCTTCCTAACATGCTAGGAATGATATATATAGTCCACCCACATGCGGGCTTGTTTATGGACTATATTGTTTGGGTCGGGCTTTCCTTTTAGGCTTTAGTTACTTATGAACGAACTTTAGCTTAAAGTTAAGTCCGTAAAACACGACTAACCTACTACCTATTACAACGTTCTAAAATACGATACATAATAAGTATATGACCGAACATTCTTGTTTGACTCAATATTTTGAGGCTAACAAAAATTTCAACATCTAATACTTATGTGTGTATAGCATTAAATCTTACCAGCTATATGACAACGCGAATAGAACGAACCTAAAACAAGATGACGAACAGTAAGATGCAACGAGACATATGGTCGAACTCAAAACTTTAGCGGAGACCAGCCGATCGAAACAACCGGTTTAGGAACTCCGATCATGAACCATCCCGACGTGAACCATCAACACACTCCGATTTCGGTTGAGTCGCTCAAACTTCTAGCTTCGAAACTGAACATTCACAAGATGGACTGAAGCAAAAGAATCACTCACGAACAACAACCAGAGATCAAACTAAACTTATAGCTTGATTAGTGTATGAGGGTAATCCACCACTCACGGTTCATACTTATTTGGCTCAAACCAAACTCGAGTTAAACCCGAAAACAAACGACGAAATACATGTTCTAAGGTTCGAACGATATGATGTTGACGGCGTCTTAATATGTTTCGTATATTTGTTTGGAAGGGTTTAGGGTTCTGTTGTAACCTATGACTTATAAAGGCCACATAAGATATGGATGTAAAGATATGAACGTGTACCAATTGTTAAGCGAGAAAAGTGGATATAAATGGAGAAAACATGGAATGGCTTAATTGTTAGACAATAAGTTTTATTTCAAATGGATCTCTTCTATATTTAGAACTATCACAATCTTTTTATTTTTTTTAAACGCACCGATTCAAATCAAACAACAAACATAGTCGCATAAACTAAAATTGTTATGAACGATATGATAAAGACATCGACACAATAGCGTCCAAATTGACATGCTAGCCACTAATGCACTCATGAATAAAAAACGTTATTATGCGTGTATTGGCTTTAAAGCCCATGTCTCTTTCTTCTCTTTTTTGGTGTCGCAACCCACTCCACACATACACCTGTGTTTCACTTTCGACTTTTATAAAATTATCGTGACATGTTCTAAGGTTCATGACGTGCGTTCATATTTTACTTTCGTGTTTAATCATTTATCGTGCGTGTTCGTGTTTTAAATCCCGTCATGTATTTATTTATTTCTTAATAAATAATACCTACGTAATACTTGGATAGTTAAAATTAATTATTATTCTGAATAATTAATTACGTAACGTTCTTAATTAAAGTTAAGACTGCATGAACTTAATATTCGTGGATTTTAAAGGCGGGTTTTATAAGTGGGGTCAAGTTTTATGGTTGGGTTTTGTTAAGAACATGATGAATTACTAATCTGCATTAGCAATTGATCTAGTTCATTGTAATGGTGGGATTAGGGTTTAGGCATTTAGAATGGTGAACAGTAGGAGGTTTAATTTGTTTTGGGGGATAAACAGGGTGTTGCCCGCCCATATTAATGATTTAATAATCGTTTTTAAAAAAACTAATTAATTAAATTATAATGGTTAGTGAGTGGTTGGGTCGGATAAATGGGTTGTTAGATCCGGGTTTGGGTGACTGGGTGGGTATGGGTGACATGACAGGTAATGATAGGTGGGTTTAGTTTATATGTCTTGGCAAAAGTTACCCCTTTACTCCACAAAAACCTTCAAACAAAGCCTAGGCAGAAATAACATTTTTTCCGTTGTATTATCTTTGGTTCACTTGTCAAATAAGGTACAAGTAAGTTTGCAACTTATCAAAAGGACTTGGAATGTAATATTGACCAACTTCAAAGGTATTTCTTGCCATATTCTCAAAGTTCAAGGACCAAACTTGTAAAAAGCGATTCTTCAAGGATCTTTCTTGCCAAATTGCCAAAGATGAGGGACTAAAATTGACAAATCTTCAAAACTGGAGGGAATTTTTGCAAAATCAACATTCGGGTCCGGTTCATTGTGCGGCTTCATTTCCCGTGTTCGTTTTTTATTGATTCTTGTGATCTTTTTTTCTTTTTCTCGACATCCATACCTAAAACATGCAACACACGAATACACGTATATTTTCCGGTATTTTACGACATTTATTAGCATTTAAAGCCCAAAAAGAACGATGAGACCACGTATAATTGCAGTCTCATCATCCAACCTCGTACATTATCAATCTTGTGAATACATTATCATATATGATCTTTGCACGTGAAAAATACCTTACACTTGTGTTTGAAAGGTGTTTAATTTACGTATCAAGTATACCCTCATTAATTTGAAGGGGAGCTTGTGAATATCATGGAGATAATTGGATTTGCATTTTTCTTCCCAAATTTTCTTAAATTTCATTAAATCAATTGATATTAAAAACATCAGTTGCGTTAATATTTTTAATATGGGGGAGAAAATATGATTTGATATTGAGATCAATTCATTCAACGGTTTGACTTAATGTGTTGGCTCATCCCAACATGTGCGAAATGTTTTCGAATATCGTGGCATATGTTAAGGGGGAGCAAAATGGATTTTGATATCAAAATGGATTTCATGGTGATTTATACTTACCCACAACCCATTTATTTCACGACGATGAATATTATGGTGACAAAAGGATGGTAGGATAGGTTAAGTCCAATGATTCTTCCAGAACCGGAGGAATCTTCCCAAGGACATTCCATGGCTAGAAATAGTAGTCCTTGGGAAAGCTGGAGAAAGATTATGAACGTAGCTGAATGCCAACCAAGTACTTAAGTTAGCACCTGAACAATCACAACAAGGTGCTAGTTATGACGTATTGGTAAGCATTGAAGGGGTTGAAGAATGAAAAAGAATTGTAATGATAAAGGGTGAAAAGAAAGAAGCCCTCTTTACAACCTTAGGCAGAAACCAGGTCAACCCATATGTTATTGAAGATACACATCATGTACCCATTGATGCAATGCACAACCCATCACAACTAACTCAGATATCTCTCAAAAGGTATTTGTTTTAATCACACGGAGACAACACGTTATCTATCGATTTATTCACTCTGAATAAATTGGTATTGAAATGGTGGCACTCCTCTCCAGCCTCTGATCACTAAAATCCAAAGTGCACGATCAAGTCTAGAGCCATTTGAGATTATCAAAGATCTCATAAGGACACACTTCCATACTTACTTGCTTCTTCACACATTGTGAAAAGTAAGAAAGATCTTAAGAGTCCTACGCAAAATCTTCATGATCTTGCCTGAACATCCAAGTAATATGAAAGTATCTACAATGAAGATGGAAATCCTTCTTGAGCGAACATTAAAAAGCTCATGGTAGGTGACTTGTGCGATTCTTTATGAATAAAACTTGTGATAACTGGAAAGCAACAGTGGTTTAATTCTTAATTGAATTCAAACACGTTCCAGGCCTTTATGCAAATCTTAGTGATCTTGCCAAAACACTCAGAGTGACACTCCTTAGTGTTCACAGTGATGAGTAGAAATCACTCTAGTGTTAACATCAAACAGCACTTGGTAGGTAACTTGCAAGATTTTATATGAATCAAGCTTGTGACAACTATAAAGCAACGATGGTGTGGTTCTTAATTCAATTTCACTTGTTCCAGGTATATGAATTGACGGCTTCAATCATACGGATAATTTTATCCAAATGATTCACTATTTACGTTCGCAATCAGCTTTGGATGGTCGAGTAAAGAGAACGGGTTTACCCGCGAAATCTTGTAAAGGAGGTTCTTAATTGAAACTACGTGCCACAAGTACGGTATTTATATATAGTCCAACGGTCTTCACCGACCGGAGGTAAAATGCTACCTAATTAGGTTGAAATGTTCAAAGCCATTTCATCTGTGTATATGTTTTGTTGCTAACTATCTTATGCAGCGTAACAAGACGGTGGCAATGCGGTATCCTAAAAGAAGTCGTCCATGCATGCTTATACTTTCCGCACTTAATACTTCAACAAATTCAAGAAAGTCTAAAAGTCAAGTCTTCCGCTGTATCAAACTCTGAAGCTTACAAGAATTTATAAAGGTATAAGCATGTAGAACATAAAGTCACGAGGAGGCGAATATCACAAGTGATGAATGCACAAGGTCAAGGAAAGGAAACATGCTCAAGACTAAAGTCAAAGATCACATCAGCATATTCACAAGAAAAAGAAAAGATGGCTACGAGTTCAAGACAAACATAGAATGCTAGGTTTATTTTATTATTGTAACTCGGGTAACGCCCTTGTTTGGAGTGACCTCTCGTAGGGGGAGATTGTTGGAAATACGTTTTTATGTATTTAGGAAGGATCGGTCACTCCAACAATATATACGTAGTATGGCTCATAGTCATAGTCTAACATATAACCCACAAATCCCACATGTAGGGTGTGCTATATAAACGTCCTCCTAGCATGTTAGGAGGGGTTGTTGGTTCTCATTTCATTATTCATCTAATCTAATATTCTCTTATTCTCTCCAACCTCTCTCTACTTTCTCTCTTTAGTTTTTCATCTCTCTCTCTATATCTTAATCATTCATATACTTAGATAATCCAAGGGTTACGATAAACTAACATGGTCCAAATAAGTCCCTGTGAAGAAGATGGAGACACTTATCGATGGATAATGATTGCTTAGTTTTGAATGATGCTCTGTGGTGCTTCCCTTTTTCACAGGCTGAGCATGGTCTGTATTTGCTAAAGGTCAGAGAGGGAAGCCCAACGACTAAATCATTCTTGGCCAGTTTATTGATGTTTTTGAAGTTAAGGTGAGAGAGTCTCTTGTGCCAGAGCCAGTTTTCACTATCAGAGGCTTTGGCAAAGAGACAAGTATTGTTTCCTTCTGGACATGATGTCATGTCAATAACATACACATCCTTTCTTCTAGGTGCAATAAGAATAACATCATCATTTTGATTGAAGATTGTTCCTTGGGTCTTGGTGAACAGAACTTTGAAACCAGCATCGCTGAGTTGACTGATGCTAATTAAGTTGTGCTTTAGTCTATTGACATAAGCGACCATTGTGAAGGTGATTCCATTACAATCCAGTGAGCCATATCCCTTAGTAGCCCCTGAGGAGTCATCTCCAAAGACTACTTTGGGATCAAACTCCTTCTTATATCTATGCAGATATTGTTTAACCCCTGTCATGTGTCTAGAGCACCCACTATCCAGATACCAGACAAATTTCTTCAAGTATTCCTGCATAGATATAATAAAACCAAGTTAGTTTCGATGATGAACCCACTTTCCAGTGGGTCCATTCTGTCGCTGACCAACGACATTAGGTCTTCGTTGGTTCCTTTCTCCCCCTCTTTGGTTGCAGTCTCTGGTTTCATGACGCATACTTCCATAGATGTCACATCAGGGATAGTTTTCACACTCATCAGAGTGATGATCATAGAAACCACAGTACTTGCAAGAAGGAAATGGTCTGAAACTCTGAGGAGTGTCTCTGGATTTGGGTTCTGGTCTCCTAGAGGACTTGTGAGGAGTTTTGGACCTTAATTGTAGTCTGGTATTTTGGACAGAAATGGTCTCCTCATGTTCTCTGGAGGTGTGTTCAGTGGACTCACATGTGATACATTTGGGTTTCTTTGAACAATTTTCAGACAAGTGATTTTTGAACCCATAATGTTTATAAGGTTTGAACATAGCTCTCCCCTTTGAGCTGTTGGATCCTTCACCAAGAGAACTAATAGATGGAGTGTCAGCCCGAGGTTTGATGTGTTCTTTTAAACCTTTTACTTCTTCCATAAGAGTAAGAAGAAGTTTCTTGGTGGGAGATAGCTTTTCAGAGGGAGGAATGGGATTGGCAGGCTCTTTTGCCACAAAAACTTTTTTATGTGCTTTCTCAGCAACTCTGGTAGAATATTTGATAAGATTGGGTGTCCCAGAGGTTTTGATGGCAGGTTTTGGGCCAAGTAAGGAATCAGATGGATCAGCACCAGCAAGTTTGGGTAAAGCTAGAAGGGGTTTGGAAACATCTGATTCCTCTTCAGAGTCATTCTCATCCACAAAGGTAGATATAGGAGAGGGATCCTCTGAGGGGACAAATATTTGATAAGATTGGGTGTCCCAGAGGTTTTGATGGCAGGTTTTGGGCCAAGTAAGGAATCAAATGGATCAACACCAGCGAGTTTAGGTAAAGTTGGAAGGGGTTTGGAAATATCTGATTCCTCTTCAGAGTCATTCTCATCCACATAGGTGGATATAGGAGAGGGATCCTCTGAGGGGACAAATTTTACTTTGGCCACTGGAATATGGTTTTTAAACCTACCCTTACCCCCTATTGCTTGAACCACATCCCCCGGAATGGCTTCAGCAACCAATTCTTCCATAGTGTATTGACCTTTGTTCCATTTTTCAATGTTCCTTCTAAGTTCATCATTTTCATTAGATAAAGATTCATTTTCAATGGAAAATTTACTTACTTCATTTTGAAGTTGATTAGCAAGATTCACAAATGGTTTGAGATTTGTTAACTCAAATTGACAAAG
Source organism: Glebionis coronaria (assembly GCA_025667525.1). Taxonomy (NCBI): domain Eukaryota; kingdom Viridiplantae; phylum Streptophyta; class Magnoliopsida; order Asterales; family Asteraceae; genus Glebionis; species Glebionis coronaria. Next base: position 256,677,815 of record CM046878.1, read on the forward strand.
ATTTAACTCAGTTTTAAGATTATGAAATTTGTTTAACAAGTTCTTTCTTTGTTCTTCCACAAAATGGAGGTCAACCAAGGTATAGTCACTGACATGGTCTCTATCAGGACCTTCAGGCATAGTAAACAATCTTTGTACCTTTTTCATGGTGATATCCACCCATTGTCCATATCTTGCTTTGCTTTTACCAACAGCTGGTTCCTCATCAGCGACGACCATAAAAGCTCTGACAATAGTGGTTGCTTCATCCTCTGATGTAAGAGGTTCATCATCCCAATCGAAGGAGGCAGCGATAAGACCCTTTTCAGTCTTTTTGTTGTCTTTTTTCTTTGCTGCTTCATCAGCCTTTTGATTGAGTTTCACCAGCTCAACTTTCAGTGCTTTATATTTGACCTTTCTTTCCCTCAGAGTCAGAGTGAGAAGTTTGCTTGAAAGAAGATGGAGCAAACTTCTTCTTGCTGCTGTGATCATTGCTGGATGAGGGAAAGCTTGGAGAGGAAGTCTTCTTTGACCAGTAGTCTTTTTAGAAATGACCAACTGATAGGTGTGAAAACACCCATCTTTTCTACCACTTAATTACAATAATAACCGAGCCAAAACGTGTATTTTATGTCTTTTATGTCGGAATTATGCGTGGTTTGTGTTTTTGTTGTGATTTAGGACGAAAAGGTGAAAAGTGGAGAAAACACGGGAATTCACGGGCATTTACGGACTTTTATTGAAGAAAAAGATGAAAGACGAAGTCAAGAAGTCAAGAGTGCAAAAAGAACGGAAGTCCAAGACCAATTCTGAAGATTTATCGAAGAAAAAGTCAAAAGACTGAAGTTTATCAAAAGCCGAAGAATTCAAGTCTATTTTATTGAAGAATTTAAAGACGAGTTCAAAGAAATCCCGAAGCCAAAAGTCCTTTAAGTCCAAGTTTAAAGAAGATTAGAAGAAAAGGACTAAGCACGCAATTAATAAAGATTAAAAGAAGGAGGGACTTAATCTCGCAATTAACAAGAAATGAAGGAGGGGAGGAAGCTTCCTTAATCCTCCCCTATAAATAGTCATTAGTTGTTAATCATTTTCTTGGTTGGCTAGAGTGACACTAGTTCTTCCATTTTCATTACCTTGCACATTTAAATACATGTCTTTTGATTTCTTGTCCAATTTAAATACTTGTCTTGCACCTTAAATTCATTTAATTTCAAGTAAGTTCCCATTTAATTCTTGTCAATCTTTACTTTATCTTGTTAATCTCTCATCTACCTTTCTTAATTCTTGATTTTTATGTTTGTGTTTGTGTTCATGTTCATGTCTTTATTTTGATCAAATGGGTTTTTGATTATTGTGGTTAAATTTGTTTGTTTTGTTGATTTAAATTGTTAGTTTATGTTTAACTGTTGATTCATTATTTGTTTAGCTTAATCGTTGTGTTGATTTTGATTAATCTGCTTTAGATCTCTTGTTTCTGTGATTCCCTTGTTCTTCGGGGTGTTTGTTTGTGTTTCTGTATCCCAGGAAAAGTTCCGAGCCAAGGCAAGAGAGGAGTGTTCATTCGGAAGTCTGAAGTTCCGAACCAAGGGGTTTCATCCGGAACATTCAAAGTTCCGGATCAAGAGTGTTCATTCGGAACTCAAAACTTCCGAGTCAAGATCTTCATTCGGAACTTAAAAAGTTCTGGATCAAGTAATTCATTCGGAACTTTAAAAGTTCCGGATCAATACTTCCGGACGAACTTCCGACTCAATTCTTCCGAACAAACTTCCGGATCAACACCAAACTTCCGACTCAAGGTAGCTTCATTCGGAACTTTAAAAGTTCCGAATCAAGGCTTTTGGGGATTGGGAACTTCCGACTCAAGACTGTTTCATTCGGAACTCAAAAGTTCCGGATCAAGCTAGTTCATTCGGAAGTTTTGAACTTCCGAATCAAGGTTTCTTTCAGTTCTTTTTTTTAGTCTTTGTTTTTTTTAAATTTCAGTCTTTTATTTTTAAGCTTTATTTTTCCCGCCTTTTATTTAAATTGCACTTTAAGATTACTTGCCTTAGTTTTATTTTAGCCTTGCCTTAGTTTTAAGTTTTAGTTGCGTTTTAAGATTGCCTTAGTTAGATTTAAGTTTGCGTCATTTACTTTTAGCGCCCTTTATTTTCAGTCACGTTTTTAATACTTGCACCCATTTATTTTAATTAGATTTAGATTTACTTTCAAGTCATTTACTTTAATCGTTTTGCACTTTTAATTTTAAAAACTACAACGACACATTCTTGTTCCACCAAAATAAAACAGAGTCACACATTAAACACAAGTTTTTCAATTCGAAGAGACACACGACAAAGAACTTTAATATTTTTATACGGGCCAAAAGCCAAATATTAAAATGGCGCCGCTGCCGGCTCTTTTCGTAAAGATTAACGGTTTTCTGTGAGAGACGCGTTGCTTTTTAGGATCCCTTCACTTGTGAGCGTTATTTTTCTTGCCTAAAAAACTCAAAAACCATAAAAAATAAAAATTGATAAAAATCCATAAAAATTAAAAAAATTTCAAAAAATCCAAAAAGATTTTATGTTTATTGTGTATATATATTGTCTTTGCGTTTGGTTTCTTTTTCTTTTGCATTTTCAGGTGTATGCGTACTAGATCTTCTAATTATCAAGAGCCCGAGCCTCAAGAAGATTTAGATATGTCAGGTGTTAACAACAATAATATTCCACCGCACCTCAACAATAACAACAATGTTCTTCCACAGCCCGATCTTCGGACCATGGAGGAACTTTGTCAACCAACCATGTTTGGACGAGGAGGACCGATTGCGCCGATGCAAATCAACGCTCCTGAGTTTTCGTTGAAGCACCACATGATTCAGCAAGTACAAACAAACCCATTCCGTGGATTGCCTGATGATGATGCCAACAAACACCTCGACAAGTTCATTACAATCACCCAAAGCATGAAGTTGCCTGGTGCCACAATGGATGTACTTCGCCTACTACTCTTCCCACATACTTTATCGCATCATGCCGAGAAATGGTTTGATCGTCTCCCGAAGAATTCTATTCACACTTGGGATGATATGACTCAACGCTTTTTGTCGCGCTACTTTCCACCATCCATGGTCACGAGCCTTCGCAATCAGATCAGCGGTTTCATGCAAGACCCTGATGAATCTCTTTTTGATGCTTGGGAAAGATATAATGTCTTGATCGATAGATGTCCAAACCACAACATGCTCCCTGTGACCTTAATCGATACTTTCTACAACGGTTTGACTTTTCGAGATCGTGATACGATCAATGCAGCCGCCGGTGGCACATTCATGAAAAGGAGACCCGAGGAGTGTAGAGAGCTTATTGAGAACATGACTACTCACCACAAAAACTGGGATTCCTCTGCTTCTTCAAGGAACAACCCGAGAGTCAATGTTTCTTCTACCTCAGCAAACCCTGAGATGACCGAACTCACCCGCATGATGACCGAAATGAGCAAAAGTATTACGCTTCTCGCTTCAAACCAACAACAACAACAAGTTAAAGCGGTTGCTAATCCTTGTGAAACATGTGGCGGTCCTCACTCATACACCGATTGTCCTTCTACACAAGGAAATCCGGAAAATGTGTATGCAGTTTATGGTAATTATTCACCGGAAAATTACCAAGCTAGACAACAAGGGGATAGAAATCTGCTGAGCTACCGTTCCAACAATTACCTTTCACCCGGTTTTTCTCCTCAAAACCAAAACCCCGCCACCAACTACAATAGAAGCAACCAAATCCCACCAAGAGCTTCTAACCCTTATCAACCACCCACCCAACAAACCCCACCCATTAATCCCGATGTTGACGCCATCATGAGAACCCAAGGTGAGCAAATCAAGAATCTACAAAGCCAAATAATCAATTTGAAAGGAGATATCATGAAGTAAGGTAATGACATTAGAACCGAGGGTTCGTGATAATATTCAATCCTCCTTCAGCACTCAAACGACTGAATTAAAGAATCTGTTATCTAGTTTCTTGCCCGCCACTCAACCTTCTACTTCGAGTTCTCTACCTTCAAACACCGTCACCAATCCGCGAGCCAATGTGAGTGCTATTACTACTCGTAGTGGAGTCACCATCGTAGGACCACCAATCCCACCACCATCATCTACACCTCCTCCACCACCATGTATCCCTACTCCTCCTACACCTAGTATTAGTGCACCATTACCGTCTCCGCCTCGTCATGACGATGTATCTCGGAAGGATCCTTCAACATCTCAACCCTTACCGACTACACCTTCACCTTCCACCTATAAACCCAAAATTCCATACCCTTCTCGCATAGGCAAGACCAACGAGCTAACCAAGAATGACTGTCAAGTATCGAAATATGTGAATATGCTATCTCAAATGACCATCAACATTAGCCTTGTTGAAGCACTTTGCCACATGCCGAAATTTGTCAAAGCATTCAAGGAAGTGCTTAGCAAGAAGGAGAAGCTGATTGAACTCGCCAACACACGATTAAATGAAAACTGCTCTGCAGTTATTCTTGAAGAACTTCCGGAAAAGCTTGGAGATCCCGGTCGTTTTGTGCTGCCTTGCGTGTTCAACAAAACTGAAGAATTTACTGCCCTTGCTGATCTCGGGGCTAGTATTAATTTGATGCCACTAAGTGTTTGGAAAACACTATCATTACCCGACCTCACTCCAACAAAGATGACTCTTGAACTTTCAAATCGCACTCTCGCTTACCCCGTTGGTATAGCCGAAGACGTGTTCATCAAAGTTGGCACATTTACTTTCCCGGCCGATTTTGTCGTAGTCGATTATGAAATGGACCCTCGTATTCCTTTAATACTTGGTCGGCCATTCTTGAGAACCGGACGAGCTTTAGTGGATGTGGCCGAAGGTGAGTTAATCTTACGAGTCGGGGATGATTCAAAAGTTTTTAAAATGGGGAATCTTACAAGCAAATCTTTTGGACGAGAATCAGTGAATATGATTAATGTGCTCGATGATTTTGTCGTCTACAACAATCCTCTATTCGAGTCTTGCAATGATAATCCACTCTTTCAAGATGATGTGGATGATTCTCTCCCTACTTTGGACGCTTCTCCCATTTATGATTCTCCACCGGTCTTTGATGCTTATGATGATGATGATTCTAGCTCAGATTCGGATGATTATGATGACCTTACTTCTGAGTATCCCGAGCTGCCCACATATGATGATTTTGAGGATGCCGACACTCTTTCGAGCGATTCTTCACATGATGAAGATCCTCTGCCATCACTCGATCCTACTTTGGACGATTACTCATTTGAGGAAGACTTCTCTGAATTTCTCAACACTTACTTCCCTCATGAGAGTGATGCTCCTCCTTATGACTTTGAAGATTATCGTCTTGATCCTACTTTGGATTTGAAGAACATTCTGTCAAAGGAGAAGAAACTGGTTGACACCAATATCTGTTTCACATATGATTTGACACCTCTTTGTCCCCCTTCTGAGGACGAGGTTGTGCTTCTTTGCGGATCTTCTTCACTCTGCTGAGCCTGAGTGCTATTTTCCCCAAAAGGAAAAGGTGTTCGACCCCGGTATTGAAGTCTTTAAGCCATCTCAGTATCCACCTGATGAAATAAAAGGAAAAATCTTTGGAAATTTTGAAGACATGCTTGCACCACTTCACCCTTGCTCCCACCGTGCTCCATCACTGCTTAAGGGAACCTTGCCTACTCTTCTTTGGCTTGCCTTGTTCGCCTTAAGCTTGTGTTATTTGCTCGATGAAAACTACTTCTTTGATCCTGGTGGATATGTTTCATGCTTCTTCCGTTGATGATCAAGGTCGAGTCAGGCTCATGACTCGGTTAACAAAAATCAAGCGCTTCTTGGGAAGCAACCCATGCATCTATCTTTTCGCTTTCTTTATCATAAGTGTAGGGGGGAGACCCTTTGGTTTGCTATTTCCTCTCCTCACTTCTTAATCAGGGATTCGAGCTTCAATGATCCACTCTTGATGATTCTTGACGACCCGTGATTCCGTGCCCACTTCTTCCCGGTTCTATCCTAAACTCTTTTCGATTCACTATTTTATATTTTCTCAATATTAAAATAGGAATCTCTTTAGTTGTCTTTTCCTTAGCGAGATTTAAACAAAGTGCACAATGTCCTAAGTGTAGGGGAGTTTACTCCCACATGCTTAAACATTGAGGACAATGTTTATCTTAAGTGTAGGGGGGACTTCTATCGAAGTTAAGTGGTCTTTTCCTTGTATTTGTCCTCATTTTAACCAGAAAATCAATTTTTCGACATTTTTCAAAATTTTTGATCTATTTTGGCCCATTAGTTTTTATCTTTGTATAGTTATTTTCTTTCTTTGCCAGAATAAATGTTTAATAAGTGGTTTTAATTTTCAAACGTTATGAATCTTTTGACTCAATCCGAATTTACTTATCTAAGTTTGCTCTAGCTAGTATCCTTAACGTGTTTAAGTCAAGTTTTGCTAGGCTTTTATATAGGGAGCTATAAAACGCGAAAGTCTTAACTCTCACAGGTTAAGAACAAGAACTTTTCGCAAGTTCCTATAATTGATCCTAGAGAGTCGTTTATCAAGGGAACTTTAAAACGCGATTTCTAAACTTGAAAAAGTCTAAGAATTTGCAAGATCCTATAGGCGACTCGAAAACCTAAAACTTTGATTTAATAGGCTAAGTATCCACGAGTCTCATTACTTGAGATTTTAAACTGTGGAGAACGAGAGATGATAGAGCCAATTATAAGTTCGGTATTCTTTCGTGAATTTATGTGAGTTAATTATAAGCCTATTCTCCCATTGCTTGCTAATAATTTATCTGTTAATAAATAAGGTTGTACGATTTAAAAAGTTACTTAGCTTCTAGCCCAAGATCGTTTAAAAGTTGCTCGGTATGGATTAGAGTTCATAGCCAAGGCATAACTTATTGAAGCGGGATGCAAAGATTGGCGAGTCCGAAAAGGCCCTAACAAGGCATGAGGGCTATATTTTGTTGCTAAAGATCCAAAAGTGATGTGAAGAATCATTTATCGAAAATCAATATGAAGGATCGAGACACACGACGAAAAGCAAATACTCCCCAAAAGTCATGGAGAAGTGTATCCGAATAGACCCTAACAAGGTATGAGGATAAATAGATCCAAGTCATAAAAGGAGGCGGATCGTTGTATATCAAAGTCCAAAATAAAGATTGGAGAAAAATGAAGAAGTCGTGGTCCAAGTATGAATCTCTCAAAACTTCAAGTGAAGAAATTCTATTATGAAGAGAAGGCCATTATTTCATGAACGTCTCTCAAGGTTTGAAGTATGAAGTCGCTGCCAAATATCGGTCCGAGAAAGGTCTCAAATCACGAAACGAGTTATGCCAAGATATGAACTTTATGAGGTCCCGAGAAGCAGTTTTAAAAGATTTTGTCCTTTAGCTAACTATCGATTAAATCGTTCACTTTATTTTCAGACTTAATAACTATCGAAATAAGTCAAAAATGCATCCTCGTGATCATTCAAGACAGAAATAAAATATAAGAGATACACCTAGGAATAAGGGAGTCTAAGTGAGTAATTGGCCCACATGAGTTCGTGATAGTTTACTAACTTATAATAACAATGATCTCGTTTTTAAGCTTGGTTTGGAGAAAGTGAAAACTTGAGGATGATGATTATTCATGACATTTCCAAAACCCAAGGTATGCTTTTGATTTCTTCATTTTAATTTTCTATCTCTTTAATAAAGGCCAACGTGGATTGATTATGATGAAAAATGTAAACGTGCTTTGTAACTAATGCATTGCATGAGGACATTGCAATGGTCAAGTGTAGGGGATTTGATAGGTGTGAAAACACCCATCTTTTCTACCACTTAATTACAATAATAACCGAGCCAAAACGTGTATTTTATGTCTTTTATGTCGGAATTATGCGTGGTTTGTGTTTTTGTTGTGATTTAGGACGAAAAGGTGAAAAGTGGAGAAAACACGGGAATTCACGGGCATTTACGGACTTTTATTGAAGAAAAAGATGAAAGACGAAGTCAAGAAGTCAAGAGTGCAAAAAGAACGGAAGTCCAAGACCAATTCTGAAGATTTATCGAAGAAAAAGTCAAAAGACGGAAGTTTATCAAAAGCCGAAGAATTCAAGTCTATTTTATTGAAGAATTTAAAGACGAGTTCAAAGAAATCCCGAAGCCAAAAGTCCTTTAAGTCCAAGTTTAAAGAAGATTAGAAGAAAAGGACTAAGCACGCAATTAATGAAGATTAAAAGAAGGAGGGACTTAATCTCGCAATTAACAAGAAATGAAGGAGGGGAGGAAGCTTCCTTAATCCTCCCCTATAAATAGTCATTAGTTGTTAATCATTTTCTTGGTTGGCTAGAGTGACACTAGTTCTTCCATTTTCATTACCTTGCACATTTAAATACATGTCATTTAATTTCTTGTCCAATTTAAATACTTGTCTTGCACCTTAAATTCATTTAATTTCAAGTAAGTTCCCATTTAATTCTTGTCAATCTTTACTTTATCTTGTTAATCTCTCATCTACCTTTCTTAATTCTTGATTTTTATGTTTGTGTTTGTGTTCATGTTCATGTCTTTATTTTGATCAAATGGGTTTTTGATTATTGTGGTTAAATTTGTTTGTTTTGTTGATTTAAATTGTTAGTTTATGTTTAATTGTTGATTCGTTATTTGTTTAGCTTAATCGTTGTGTTGATTTTGATTAATCTGCTTTAGATCTCTTGTTTCTGTGATTCCCTTGTTTTTCGGGGTGTTTGTTTGTGTTTCAGTATCCCAGGAAAAGTTCCGAGCCAAGGCAAGAGAGGAGTGTTCATTCGGAAGTCTGAAGTTCCGAACCAAGGGGTTTCATCCGGAACATTCAAAGTTCCGGATCAAGAGTGTTCATTCGGAACTCAAAACTTCCGAGTCAAGATCTTCATTCGGAACTTAAAAAGTTCCGGATCAAGTAATTCATTCGGAACTTTAAAAGTTCCGGATCAATACTTCCGGACGAACTTCCGACTCAATTCTTCCGAACAAACTTCCGGATCAACACCAAACTTCCGACTCAAGGTAGCTTCATTCGGAACTTTAAAAGTTCTGAATCAAGGCTTTTGGGGATTGGGAACTTCCGACTCAAGACTGTTTCATTCGGAACTCAAAAGTTCCGGATCAAGCTAGTTCATTCGGAAGTTTTGAACTTCCGAATCAAGGTTTCTTTCAGTTCTTTTTTTTAGTCTTTGTTTTTTTTAAATTTCAGTCTTTTATTTTTAAGCTTTATTTTTCCCGCCTTTTATTTAAATTGCACTTTAAGATTACTTGCCTTAGTTTTATTTTAGCCTTGCCTTAGTTTTAAGTTTTAGTTGCGTTTTAAGATTGCCTTAGTTAGATTTAAGTTTGCGTCATTTACTTTTTAGCGCCCTTTATTTTCAGTCACGTTTTTAATACTTGCACCCATTTATTTTAATTAGATTTAGATTTAAATTACCTGCCTTTTACTTAAATTGTTTTGCACATTTTATTTACATACAACCAAAAATATTTGTTTCACCAAAGAACGACTGAGTCACATAGAGAACCTAGATCAATTCATTAAGATACCGAGAACAACAATTGAACCTAGCAAAATATAAGTTATTACCAACTTTTCCACAAGTGTAGCATTTCACTTGGGATTTGTCAACTTTGGCAGCTCCAACTCTACCCGATCTCTTGTAGTATATCTTTTGATCAGCAAGAAGAGCCCTGCCATGGAATTCTGCATGCAACTCATCAAGAAATTCTTGACTGCTTCGAGTATCTTCTTTTATGTTAGAATCACTGTCCTGAAAGGAATGGTTAGCAACAAGAGATTTTGATCTAGAGATATGGGTGGTAAACCTATCATTCTCAGATTTGTAAATAGAATCAATTAGCTTTCTTCATAGTTAAATCTACCAAACAGTTGGGCCAGAGTATCATTCTTGATTGCATTATTTGCTCTTAAGGTTTGGTTTAGGATAAGCCATTTCCTAGGTAAATTGTTAACAAATGTAGCATTGACCTCAGCCTTAGGTAGAATAACACCATTGTTTCCTAACTTGTTCAGCAAAATCTTAAGCCTCGTATATGTTTGAGCAACAGTTTCAGTTTCCAAAGCTTTAAAAGCATTAAACTTAAGTCTCAGGGCTTGGATTTTGGTTTCTTTTGTTTCTTCTGTACCTTCATACCCTAGAACCAATTCGGTCCACATCTCTTTTGTAGAGTTTCATTTGATGATGAACTTCATTATATTCTTGGGTAGGCAAGAGACTATGATACTTTTAAGTCTCTTGTCCTGGTTAGCCATACGTCTATCCGCTGGAGACCATTGCTTAACAAGCTTCTTAATGGGCCTCTCAGGGGTAGAGGAAACAACCAATGGAACACAAGGCCCATTTTTTAATATTTCTATCAAGAAAGGTTCTAAACCGTCTAAGTATATTAGAAATTCACTTTTCCAGCTTGAAAAAACTTCTTCATCAAAAGTTGTAACATTGGACACATGTGACCCCCCTCGAACATCAAGAAGTTGGGGAAGGTCGTCATCATTATTACTAGGGCTTACAACTGGTGTAGGCATGGTAGTAGTAGATGTGGTGGTCGGGGCGTTGGTCGAAGTATTTGCTTGACTAGATTGACCAAGGGGTGGTGGTATAGGAGGCATAGTTTCAGTCATATTAAGATCTTGATTTTAAAAACAAGAATGGTTTATAAAAGTTTTATAAATCAAACCGCTCTGATACCAATTGAAAGTCCCAAAGTATAACAATTGTTAATACTATGTCTCGTAAAAAAAATAACACACAACGAAGTACTTTTCAAACGAGTAATGCTTTATTATTTTTTTATAAACAAAGTATTACAAAGTGCTATGAATACACCCGTTAAGTGACAATAAGAAATGAACCCTAGAACAAGTAAACTTGATTTGAGACTCAAGTTTACGAGAGAACCTTAGATTCACTGGTAGACAGCTAAGGACTCAGAGGTTCTAACGAGAGAAAGAAACTTAGATAAATTATCCAAGCACAAGGGTTGAGTTTATCCTCTTTCTCCCTCTTATTTATAGTGGCACGAGGTTGCTTCCTTAGTGGGAGTAGTTGATACGTGTCATCTTCTGAGTGGAAGAGTACAACGTATTAAATGCATGTCTATATCAAGACATACCTTTAAACTACTTTAGGTGAACATTTCTGCCAACTGTTCACTTTTGTCCCACTAGGTCATACTAGACTTTATCTTGGATCTCCTATTTTGCCTGCCCAAAACACCTTAGAGATTCTCTCGCCTAAACTATAAAAGGTAAGGCAACTCTCTGCTTGCTTAGTCTTCATAGGGTTGTAAGTGATCTCTGAGTATTGTCATCTCAGAGATCCTTGAACACCGGTACATTCTTTCTACATCCCAACGTGTCCATAACTACTGGTGAGTATGACTTCAGATAGTCTTTGATTTCTCTGACGTTGTCTTTAACTTGAATGTTCCTGGTGTGCCAGCTGAGGCTTTGCCATCCGCTCATCTGGTCTCTGTCGCTGGTCTTTATAGCGACTCGTAACACTTAGTCTAATTAAACAAATCTAGACTGGGCCATAGTTAAAACTTTCATTGGCCCAACACTACCCATTAGAAGCGTTCTATTAGGTGAATAAAGTTAAGTCGACAAAATATAAATTTAAAACTTGAAGTAAATATAAACAACCTACCAAACTCACATCAAGGAGATGCATAGACTTCTGGTTCATATGTAAGACCACCTATCTTGCATAGGGGAAACAATGCTTAATGGTCGACACGGTTTTTAAATTTCATTCAAGGTTGTAAAGAACACAAGTTGTTGTACAATTTCATCTCAAAAGTACCTTATGTCATGATACAAGTTGAAGTTCAAGATGAAATAGATCGTCACTTACACAAAGATCTGACATGACCACAACATAAATAGCATAATTTAAAGCTTACATTAGAGCAAATAATCTTTTACTATTTTTACTGAGTGATGATATTTTCAATTTGATTAACAGTACTCAGATAGCTTGTGGTTTATGAAAGCTTTATAAATACTGATGCAAGGTGTTAATGTGGAAATTTAAACTCTACATACTTTTATTCTTTGAAACTCCATTAAGGCAAGACTTAATGAAACCATGTAGGAATCATTATTCGTTTTGGTAAGCTAGTCGAAGAGTCATTATTTGTTTTGGTAAGTTGATCAATGACATGAATTGTCATAATCTTAAGAGAACTAACATTGAGTATAGCACCATGTTTGTCACCAACTTACAACTAGAGTGGAGGCGTTTTTCAATATATATCTGATAGAATCAAGATCTTACCAAGTTAGACATCAATAATCTGTTTGATATATTGAATGATAACCAAGAGGAAGTCAATGCTATCAGCGAACCATACGAAGAGGAAAGAAACTCGAGTCAATAGTCACTAACATTAGTTACTTCATATCCTTGCATTTGATGTATAAACAAAAAATTTCCAACTGACACAAATCCCTCAAAAACCCTTAGAAAGCCATTAAATAGTTGTCAACATATCTTTATGACTTGTAATGCTTGGAACCCAACAACAAAATTTCATAAGTGGCAGTGTGTAGTCTTAATATTTTTCACTTTTTATTATGGTGAGCAAAACCAACCAAAAAATGAATTGAACCTGTTGGGTCCACTAGATGTGGATCTCGCAGCCTGTCAGGAACGGTGAACGACTTCTGTAATCACAAGTCTATTTACAGAGAGACTCTATACACAATATAAGTGCGGAATACAAATACTGTAAAGAAGAACAGAATAACTATAATGACTTGATCCTTTTCTAAGGATTTCTAATATTAATGATAACTAGAATTATGTTTGATGAAGGTGAGTAAAACCCTTCTGCCTAAGGTTCCTTTTATACTACAAGGAAACCCTAATACATCATTAAACAAAACGTGTAAAACTGATATGCATATCCTTTCCTAACATATCTCATGCATATCCAAACAGAATAATAACTAAATAATAAAGTTTGACTTTAACTAAGACTAGGAGCACGACTTGCTCCTACTACTACTATGACCAGAAGGAACTACATACCTCCTAGTCTACCTATTACAAATAACTATTCCAATGGTCCTAACAATCCTCCCCTAAACTTGAATTTGACCTGTTGAGTTCAAGTTTCCTGGTAAAACGTGCAATAAAGCTTGAGGATTGAAACAGCAAAAGAAACAACAGCATCAGCAATATAAGGAACATAAGAACCGCTGCAACAAGGAACACTAGAAGCTTCTCCAAAGCTTGAAACAAATCAGCATCGTGTTGAATCTTCACAGCAACATGAGCAGATTTGATGAGCCTTTACCAAGTAGTTGCTCGCTCTTGGGCTAGCCAGTCTTAATGGTGGAATAAGCATCACCCTAGGAGACCAGAACCCAGCCCAACTCTTAGAACGTGAATCAATGGTGAGTGGGGGTACCCTGATGATTTTAGGCAAACCATCACAGCCGTCAACGGATTTGATATGTCTTTACCAGAAGCCGTACCCTTCTGGACTCGCCAACTCTTAGCAAAGAAGCATCGGTGAGTCGAAAACCCTATAGCTTTGAGCAAGCTATTATAGCTATCAACGGATTTGATAAAATCTTTACCAAGAGCCGTACCCCCTTGGATTAGCCACTTTTCAGTCTAGGACCATGACAAGTGAAACCCATCCAGTTTTGGGTAACCTGGCAACCATCAACGGATTTGAGAATCACACCAGGAGCCGTACCCTCAAGGTGAATCAACTCTTTCTTGTCTGTGAGACATGGTGAGTTGAGGACCATTTGTTGTGTGGACCAAGTCCAACACCAGATGAAACACCAAACCAGCACAAGTGTGAAACCAGCAAAAAGAACCCAATGTTTTCGAAAAAGGATAAGCAGATATTATATTATTCACAAGTGAAAAATCCATGATTTGGTTAAAGTATAAGCAGATATTATATAAAAAGTATATTTTTTATTTTTTTTATTTTTATTTTTATTTTTATTTTTTATTTTTTTTAACTATAACAAATGGAAGTCACCAATCACTGTACATATTGGTGAAAAGAATTGTAGCATGAACAGATGAACATAAAACACAAAACATAAAAAAAACTTACAAACAAACCCATCACATACCAGACGCAGCCACCTTCTCAGCTAGCAACCGAGCTTGTATCCCTTCCACTAGTGTAGTCGCCATAGAAGTCTCATTCCCGGAAGGGGCATTGGACATCTGCAAGCATGTCCTCCATCGAAGCAATAGTCAATGGATAGTCCAGATCCGTAAGCATGAACACCATTGCACCAGACTCCAACTCCAAGACATGCACACCACAGCCAGCATATAACTTCCATCTCTTGATAACCCAGGTTGGCTGGTCCTTCCAGACACCAGAAAGTGAAGCATGTGGAGGGGAATCAAGCATCATCTTCAAATCAGCCCACATTATCAGACCAGGCCAGGAGGGCATCTCACTAGGATGAGTAGGCATACCAGCATCAACAAACCCATACAAAGACATAAGATCTTTACGATCCGCCCAAGACAAAACACCTTACAAACCCGAAGCATAACGAACATAACCATCACTAATGGTAATCCTATGGGTGAAAGTACCAGGAATAGTCGTGGAAGGTTTAACCGTCCACCCAGTAAGATACCCCGTACCCATTGGCAATTCGGAGTCACTATCGGAAGCTGCATCAATAAGATTCTCGGGAGCACGCTTCTCATAAGGAACAGACTTGCCAGGTCTAGCACGTCTAGCCAACTGCTTGCGGATGGAACGACGAGGAGTAGGAGCACCAAATGAGGGTTCAACCTTTACCTTCGCAGCAGGAATAGGATTAGCAGAAGTAGAATCAATACCTTGTCCAACCAAAGGATCAACAGTAGCTGCACCAGAAGAAGGAGTAGGTTGAGAGCCAGTCACGAGTGGTGAGGGTTGTGCCATAGCAGGAGTATCAGTGGTGGTGGTAGTGGTAGCATAGGTGGTGGTGGTGGTAGTTGTAGCATAGGTGGTGGTGGTGGTAGGACCGAAGATGAAACAGGAGGATCAACCGAAGGTGTAGGTGTGATACCAGTAGTAGAAACATCAACAACCGATGGAATACCAGCAGAACCAAGAGGAACATCAGAAGAAGAACCATGAGCAACAGCAGGTTGAGAAGTAGGAACCACTCGTGGAGGAGGATGATAGATGAAACGCTCCGGAACCGGTGTGCTCTGACGCTTGATCATTCGTTCATATAGAGCCTTAAGCTCATCAAAAGACAATGCCCGAACTCGTTCCCATTTCCAACCAACAGTAAAATGAGCAGCCGACTGATACTTGACATACCTCTGCGTTAACTTCTTCTCCTCGGTTCTCGTCAAAGGCCTGTTCTTACGCTTTTCACGCAGTTGAGCAGCAAGCGATAATTGTTGCTTACGCATTAACACCATAGATCAAGGAATACAATTCTGCTCATTTACATCAGAACCCAAGAGATCAGTAAACTGCGAATAATCCGAGGTAAGAATAGTGAGCACCCGCATCCAATCGTTATCGTCCCAATGCATAGCATCATGCTGCAACTGGTCACGCCTTTGTTTCTGAAGAGCTTCCTCCTCAGCCCTAGCAGCTTGGTCAATCTCTGCTTGCATTCTTTATGCATCCTCCTCACCCAACCTATCCTCCTCAAGTTGTCTGCGAGTACGCTTGCGAGGGGGTGAGGGAGCAGCATTCATAGGGGCTTTCCCCTTAGGATCATGAGACGATACAGCAGACGGACCAGCAGTAGTACCAGCAACATCTTCCTTTGGTGTAGGGGTGACAGCAGTAGGAGGGATGCTTGATGAAGTAGGAGGAATCGGCAGATCATCATATGACTTATCAGCAAACGCAGCCTTCGCCAACAAATTCAAGCCATCCTCCATAGGATCTTCAACCTCCTCATCAGAATCAGACTGAACCACATGCTTCTTCCTTCTTCTCTGCTGTGTCTCCAAAGCTTTAATCCGGTCAGCCATGGGAAGAACAAATTCCCTGGTAAGCTTACGATGTTGATTCAAATCCGCTTCCAAGGAAAGAATCCTTTCATGGTACCTGTGCATGAGATCAAGCAAAGAAGTAAGTGTAGTAGGCTCCTCCGCTTTCCCACCAAGAGGACTTGGGTCAGGGAAGGCTTCATTGGAACCAGAAGCAATAAAGGGGTCATCATTATGAGCACGAGAACCAGAGGGCTTATCAGAAGAGTGAGGGACAGGACTAGGAGGGGGAGTATCCACAAATGGAGACAAATGTGGCATCGAAGAGGGGGCAGCCTTGGAAGTGGATGGCCTTTCAACCACCACTTCCTCAAACGGCTCTTCCACAACCACATTAGGTGCACCACCAGCAGGATGCTCCTCCCCCATTGGGTCATCACCTAATGGAGGTTCCGCCTCGGCTTGGACAGCCGGAGGAACAACATCAGGAGGACCTTGGGCAAGGCCCAGCATTGCATCAGTAAGGGGCCTCCAATCCCCTCTAAACCCATGAGCCATATTGTAGTAAACTTTAGCAGTAAGCTTGGGGGTCTCATACTCCTCCCTATCACGAGGTAAACACACAAGTATCTGCTGTAAAAACCGAGATACATTAAAAATTTCTTCCTAGAACCGGCACTAGACAGATTGCTAACCATCCCATCAAACAAATAGCGAGAGAAATTAAACACCCTGCAGATTAGACCAGTAGCCAAAGGAGTGGGAAAAGCATCCAAACTCCCAGACTTGGGGCTTAAACAATGAATCAAAAAGTGCACTAGAAGCTTCCACTGGGGGGAAAACCTATTCTTTTGGAAGTTAAACTTCCCCCATGGTTATACCCAATAGCAGCCATCCCCTCCAAAACCTCAGCATTGGGGATGGAAACAACACCACCTTCATCTTGAAGATGAAGGGAACTCCTAATAGAAGCTTCAGTAACCACATAAGAACGTCCATCAATGGTAGCATGGAGTTCACGTGGACGACCAAACACAGCCACAAGAGTAGCAGTATCCCAAAACTGGCGAATCACACTATCATAAACAATAGGACACACAGTAAAAGCATACCTGAGGTTAGAAGCCTCAATAAACTCCAGAATGTCTGTGAATTCATCATGTTTAGGACCATCTCCTAGATAAGCGGCCTTATTGTGAGCGGGTTGGTAGACCAAAGCGGCCATTAATGTTGATTAGAAGTGATGGAAGTTGATTTGTTAGGGTTTGAGAGAGTAGGAGCGTGTGTATGTGTGTTATGATTGTGATGAATGAGTCAAGGGGGGTAATTGACCATAAATAATGGTCTAGTAACTGTTCATTGACCCTTAATAATGTGGGTTGACCTTTCAAATTAGGCAGTTAATGCAAAGTAACCACTTGCCCCTTATAACATTATTTGCAAATCCCAATTTACCAAAGTTAAATAAGATGATATATACCAGAATTAGCTTGTGTTGACTAAAAGTCAAAACGCATAAGGGTCAACACTAGAAGCATAATGTGGTCAACAGAAGTCAACGAAGTGAACAGTGACCCAACCCAAGACTAGAATCCAACTAGCACTTGTCAAAGAAGGATTTTTATCCACTAGAAGCCAACCATTAATGAAGACAACCACCAGAAGTGAGCAAAATCCTCCACTAGGAGTAACACATACCACAAGAACCCATTCAATCTGTTGATAAAATCTACCAATATGTTAATCTGTGCAAGTAAATATGTACACTAAGCCTCCCCTTAGGCTTAGCCTCCCCTCAATCATAGGTCTCAAGGATTGACCATGCCAATGTTAACCACCAAGTGGTTGAACCGAGGACCATAAAAGGTTTTAGTCAACAGATCAGCAACATTATCATCCGTATGAACTTTAAGAACCTGTATCAACTTCTTCTCATTGGCATCCCGTATAAAATGGTGTCGAATTTCAATATGTTTTGTACGTTGATGAAAAACAGGATTCTTCACAATGCAGATAGTGCTTTGGTTGTCAATGAAAATTTTGGTGTTCATAAAATTGAACCCATAATCCAGCATCTGATTTTGGATCCACAAAACTTGTCTCACAACAACTAGCAGCAGCTACGTATTCAGCTTCTGTTGAAGAAGTAGCTACTATCGTCTGTTTCTTGCATTGCCATGAAATTAGTCTTCGACCCAAAAACTGACAACCACCAGTAGTAGATTTTCTGTCATTATTAGCACCTGCATAGTCACTATCACTATACACTTCAAGAACAAAAGGTGATTCTCTAGGATACCACAAGCCTAGCTTAGGTTGAGCCTTGATGTACTTGAAAATCTTCTTGACTACATTCAAGTTAGAAACCGTTGGAGCCACCTGATGTCTAGAACAAGCACTTACCGCAAACATAATATCCGGACGTGATGCAGTCAAATACATGAGTGAGCCAATCATGGACCTGTACATATGAACATTTACCGGTGGATCTGGCTCATTCTTGAGTTTGACTTTAGTAACTTCATAAGGTGTTGCTGCTGGTCTAAGAGGATCCATATCAAACTTCTGAAGGATCTCATGAACATACTTATCTTGACTTATGAAGATTCCATCCGACTGTTGCTTGACTTGAAGACCAAGGAAAAATGTAAGCTCTCCCATAACATTCATCTGAAATTCACCCTTCATCAGTTGTTCAAACTCATCACACCATTCCTTTTTAGTAGAACCAAAAATAATATTGTCCACATACAGCTGAACAAGGATAATGTCCTTGGTATTCCTCTTAAGAAATAGTGTTTTATCAATTGTGCTTCTTCTATAGCCATGTTTCAACAAGAAAGTTGAGAGACGCTCATACCAAGCTCTATGAGCCTGATGAAGTCCATAAAGAGCTTTGACCACCTTGTAAACTTTCTTGGGATGAAGTGGATCTACAAAGCCCTTAGGTTGAGTGACATAAACTTCCTCATCAATCTTGCCATAGAGAAATGCACTCTTGACATCCATTTGAAAAACTGTAAAGCCCACATAAGAAGCAAAAGCCAAAAACAGACAAATGGCCTCAATCCTAGCAACAGGAGCAAAAACTTCAGTGTAGTCAATGCCTTCAAGTTGTGTATGACCCTGTGCAACCAACCTCGCCTTATTTCTCACCACAATTCCCCGTGCATCTTTCTTGTTTTTGAGAATCCATTTGGTACCAATTGCTGTCTTTCCATCCGGCAAGTCAACTAGGATCCAAACATTCTGAAACAAGAATTGCTGCATTTCCTCCTGCATAGCCTCCACCCAACTTTGATCCTCAAGAGCATGAGAGACTGATCTAGGTTCCACCTGTGAAAGAAAACAAGCAAACAAACAATTTTGAAAGTCCGTATGATTATTACGCTTTTGATCCTCAATGTAGCTCACAAGAGCATGATGATCAGACGTGGCCTTCTTATGCATTCTGCGAGTCTTATACAGTAGACCTAGGATCTCCAATGATTTGAGTAGTAGGATGGTCTTTGTGTGACTACAACACTGGATGGGAAGCTACTTCCACTTCTGGTGCCAAGTTATGAAGATCCCCAACAAAGTCATCATCATATGAAGCAGAGTTGAAAATGCCATCTATTGGTTGCTTATGAATATCATCCAGCTTGGTAGAAGACTTCTTTTGATAGTTCCCCAGGTCAGAAGGACTTGAGAACCTAGTATGGGAAGTGGAATCACCAGCCGGACTACCAATAGGTGTTGAACTAGCACTAGGAGTAACAGTTGGAGTACTAGGAGCAGCTTTGCCAGCAGTCGTATTCAAAGGAAACTCAAAGCCACCTTGAGCAGCTGTTGTAGTAGCTTCTTGTTGTTTGAGTAATGTGTCAAGAGCTACATGTGAATCCAATACATCCAATGGAGTTGCATCACTAGGAGGAGTAGGAGAGACTGTGGTGGAATAGGATGGAACAACAAAAATATCATCCTCGTCATCTGAGTCGGAAAGACTAGAATGAGCACCTGTACTAGAAGTTGCAAACACTTGTGGACCTGCATCATGGTTAGTTTTGAAACGAATATATCCTAATGAATCACTAAGATAATCAAGATCAAAATACCATTCAGGACCCTTGCCTTGGATGTTTGACTTCTCCTCAAAATACCTGAGATTTATAGTTTCAATTACTCGCTTGGCTTGGAGATTATAGACACGATAAGCCCGAGAGTGAGCTGAATATCCCACAATGTATCCTTCATCTGCCTTGCCATCAAATTTCCCCAAATAGTCACTAGTATTCAGAATGGTGACAGAACACCCAAATGGCTTCAAATGAGCAATGTTTGGTAGTTTGGATGTTAGTAGCTCATAGGGAGTCTTCTTGTGAGGATTTGTAATAGAAACTCTATTCAAAACATAACTTGCAGTATTGACAGCTTCTGTCCAAAACATGGTTGGAAGCTTGGAATCGGCAAGCATTGTTCTTGCAGCTTCTATTAGAGTCCTGTTCTTTCTTTCTGCCACACCATTCTGTTGAGGGGTTCGTGCTGCACTATAATCTCTTTTGATGCCTTTAGAATTACAAAGTGCTATGAGGTCTGCATTTTTGAATTTTGTTCCATTATCACATCGAATACCTTTAACCTTCTTGGACAACTGATTCTCTATAAGTGTAATAAAATCCTTGAGAATTGAGTAGGTCTCACTCTTGGCAGCCATGAAGAAAACCCACGTAAACCTGCTATATCCATCAGTTACCACCAGACAGAATTGTTTGTGGTCAATGCTCCTAATAGAGGTAGGACCAAATAAATCCATGTGTAGTAGTTGCAATGGTTCAGTTATAAGGCTGAGAGCAGTAATGGCCTTAAAGGATGCTTTATGTTGTTTGCCTTTGCTGCATGCAAGACAATTGATATCATTTCTGAATGACTTGGGAGGTAAACCAGAGACCAGGTTCATATTTGCTAGTTTGTGAATGGTCTTGAAGTTCACATGTCCCATCCTTCTGTGCCATTGAGTGGCTTCATCTTCTGAGGCTTTAGCAACCAAACATGCTAGTTGACCAGTAGGGTTGACTTCATTCAACTTGATACTATAGAGGTTGTGTTTCTAGGGATTCTGAGTAGAACCTGTGAGTCATCCAGAAGTTTAAAGTCTTTGGATAACACTAGTGCATCAGTATTCGTAAAGAGGACAAACTGCTTCTTGTCACAAATCTGAGAGACAAATATCAAGTTGAAGTTTTGAAGTGCTTCCACATAGTAGACCTGCTCAAAATTAAGATTAGGCATCTGAATCGTTCCTTTGCCAGTGATCCTGCCTTCACCTCCTCCAAAATAGACCTTTCCGCCTTGAAATGGTACAAAGTTAGATAAAAGACTTTTATTTCCTGTCATGCTCCTAGAGCATCCACTGTCAACAATTCCTAGAGTAGGATCTTGGTATGGAGTAACCTACAACAACAAGATAAGAAATATGCAAAAGTTAGTGTCTTAAGGGGACCCAAACCTTTTCAGGTTTGAGCCTGCCTTGTGGATATTTAGAGGATAGCCAAGAAGATTGATGAGATCCACCGTTGTTCTTTGGTTGCCTATTCATCATATTGGTGTTATTGTTTGACCAAGAACAACCTGTTGAGGGCTTAACAGCAGTTCCCAGATTTCCCAATCCAAAATACATGTGGTCAAAATTATATTCATAATTTGGATTAAAACTCTGAAAATAGTTACTGGTTGGTCTATTTGATGTTAAACCAATGTTTCTCCAATGATCAGAAGCTAATGGAGAGGTCCTTCTATAAGAAGAAAAAGATTGAGCACTTTGGTTTAGTCTTCTAGAAGAATATGGAACAACTCCTGGTGGACCAGGAGCAGGAAATGATTGATGAACAGAAGAATGTTTGTCATAAAAATCACAATCTTTAAACAAATGAAATACACTCCCACAAACAAAACATGTTTTAAACGACCTTTTATTTGAACGACATTGTTTCATACTGCTAACTTTATTACACACAATTCTAGGAGAAACATACTTCCTAGGACTCAATAAACCAGGACTAGACACTGTTGAAGTAAAAGCAACTCTCTCTTCACACTTCCTAGCATTAGTAGCAGCATGATCACTCGACTTGGAACTTGTAGGTCTCGACTCTTCACTTGAACCACTTGATGCAGAGTCACTGGCTTTGTCACTGAAAGTACACGAGACAAAGTCATTAGAATTAGTAGACCTTTTTGGGGACTCATGCATCTGTGATCCATCCAAGTCATTATGCCTAGGAGTGGGCATGAAAGTTCCTGTAAGAGGTGGAGGGACAGCGTGCATTTCTGATGATGGTTTAAACCTATTGTAGCTAGGTGCTCCTTCTTCCTCTTTGTCGGGATCAAAGACACTCGAAAAAGATAAATCAAAAACATCTTCTGAATCAATATATTTATCAAATCCTAACCCTCTTTTAGTCCTACCAGACATGCTACTATCAATTAATTTTGAAAGATTCTTAGGTGCCTTTTGCCATTTTTCAAATCTCAGAAGTGTAGCATCTAATTTTTCTTTCATCTCTTATTTTTCTTTGATACTGTCATCTTTTACCTTTTCGGTGTATTTAAGCATATTTGTCGTGTTTTCTAAATCAATGTTCAGTATCCTAATTTTATCCTCATACTCACGTTGAGTATCTTGAAGCCACCTCTTTTGTTGTTCCAATGTTTTTAAAGAAGCCTTATAGGCTTGAACCCCTAAAAAGTACTTATCATTCTGATCATTTAAGTCATTATATTGGGACAACAATTCTGAATATTTATCATGACAACCAAGAGGACAATGTTGTACCTGAGGTGAGATGCCCATAAGAGCAAACTCTTCTGCTTCCTCTGTATCAGATAGATTCCCAGCAATCATTGCAAACACGTCAGTAGAGGGCTCAGCTGTTTCCAGTGTAGCAGTCTGATGATCATTCCAGTTGACCATAGAGTCAACAGACACCAATGCCTTCTTGTCATCCTTCACCTCCTGAATCTTAAAAGCTGAATATCTGCTCTTCTCCTGGTCATTCTTGTTAAGGCATTCCCTTGCAAAGTGACCTTGCTGCTGGCAGTTATAGCATTGAACCTTGCTTCTGTCAAACCTTGCTGGCTCTCTTGGGTTATAATTAAATTTTCGACCGGCTTTCTTCTCAAACTTGTGAACCCTAAGAGTGAGCATGGCCATCTGCCATTTGAGATCCATTTCATCCAGGTCAAGTTTATCAACCTGTTTGAAGTAATCAAAAGCAAGTTGATGTTGAGCATCAACGTCAGCAACAAAAGAGTGAAGAACAGCTTCTACCATGCTACCAGACTTGGCCGTTGGTTCAGGAGTAGAAGTATGTTGAAAAGTATGTTGAGAAGACACAGTATTGCTTGGGCTACTAGCATAAGACATGGGACTGGATCCCATAGAACTCACAAAGGCAGAATTAGCAGGAGTGGGAAAAGAATCACTTGAATATCCTCTCACATGAGGATCAAAACTTTTGAGCTTATGAAATAAATTATCAAAATTAAGATAGTCAAGCCCACCTTTTGCTTTGAGAGAGATTACCACCTGATTCTATGAGTAGGGTAAAGCTCTAATAAATCTTGCATTGATATCACCATCGTCAGGTTTCGACCGAAGTTGATTCAACTGGCTCAATATCTTTTGGAACTTGTCATACCCTTGATGGATACCTTCAGTTTCTAAGATCTTGAATTCTGTGAATTCATCTCTCAGCATGGATCTTCACATTTTCTTTGACTCCTCATTCCCACCAAACCTTGCTTTTATTTCATTCCAGATCTCTCTAGCATCATCCAAATGATAGAAGTCACCCATGTGATCATCAGGAAGGGACTGAAGCAAAATAGTTTTTGCTTTGATCTCCTTCTGAAGAGCTGTGATTTCTTCATGAGTTTTAGGGTCAAGAAGAGTAATATTACCATTCTTGTCTCTTCCAGTCAACTTCATGTTGTTCCCATTCAGAATGATCTTCCAAAGGGCTTGATCAGTGTTGGTGATCCACCATTCCATCTTCATTGCCCAGCTATCATACTCGTCCTTTTTCAGAAGAGGAAACTTATCATTTGTGTTGGAAACCGTAGCAACGATTTGCTGAGGTTGTTGAGTTCTGGGAGTACTATCTTCTCCTGTTTGAGTAGAACTTGAGGCAGACATGATTAAACAAAAATGTTAGTAATGATAAAAATTGATTCTTCTTGAACAGAGACTCTCCCAGGCTCTGATACCACTTGTTGGGTCCACTAGATGTGGATCTTGCAGCCTGTCAGGAACGGTGAACGACTTCTGTAATCACAAGTCTATTCACAGAGAGACTCTATACACAATATAAGTGCAGAATACAAATACTGTAAAGAAGAACACAATAACTATAATGACTTGATCCTTTTCTAAGGATTTCTAATATTAATGATAACTAGAATTATGTTTGATGGAGGTGTGTAAAACCCTTCTGCCTAAGGTTCCTCTTATACTACAAGGAAACCCTAATACATCATTAAACAAAACATGTAAAACTGATATGCATATCCTTTCCTAACATATCTCATGCATATCCTAACAGAATAATAACTAAATAATAAAGTTTGACTTTAACTAAGACCAGGAGCACGACTTGCTCCTACTACTACTATGACCAGGAGGAACTACATACCTCCTAGTCTACCTATTACAAATAACTATTCCAATGGTCCTAACAGAACCGACAAGCTGATCCGAGTCGAACTGTCTGAAACAAAACCATCCATTTTTTGTCAGTTTTGTATATATATGGTTTTCGGTTTTGATTTTGCTTGGTTTGGTTCGGTTTTGGTTTTGCTCGGCTCATCTCGGTTTGGTTTTTATTTCATGTTTTCCTCAAAGTCGGTTAGCGGTTCAGTTCGGTTTTTTATTTTTAGTTGGTTTATGTGAATTTGATTGAACCTTTTTAACAAATTAACTTTAGTTTCAACACAAACTCGATGGGTAAAAGTATAACATTTGTTTGCCAAAAAAATAGTTACTGCGTATCTTGCCGCCTCATTACGCGAATACCATGCTAGTTTTTATATAAACATCTACATACCGCTTGGTAGGTCGTAATGATAGTAAGAATTGAAAAGATCATTACGACGAAATGCAAAAAGTATGTTTGTTCACAATTATAAAATGCAATGACTCATTACATGTACTCATTATATAAAAACAACCAGTTTCATTCCTTATGAGACTCTTGTTTTTATTCCATTACATCTGGTATTATAATTACATTAAGGGTGTGTTTAGAATATAAGTATCGAAATCACGTAATCACAATGATATTAATTGCAAATGTTTGGTGACTATATTTAGAAATCAAAATATTAATACTACCCAAAAACTCATA
Source organism: Glebionis coronaria (assembly GCA_025667525.1). Lineage (NCBI taxonomy): Eukaryota > Viridiplantae > Streptophyta > Magnoliopsida > Asterales > Asteraceae > Glebionis > Glebionis coronaria. The sequence goes on from CM046878.1 coordinate 256,703,203, forward strand.
TTATGAGGAAGAGACTCATTTCATAGTTCATTCTTATGATGCTACTATGTTTTTTTCAACAATAAAACATGTTTTTTTTTCTTTTTGTTTATTTGCTATAAGTAAATTGGGTTTTTACGTACTCGTAAGTCAAGACAAAGATAAAATTGTTCCAGTTATTTTGTAGTTCCATGTTACTCGTATTTTTATGATATTTTTTAAAATAATTACCTAAGTATTTTATCATTATTTCTGATAATTTGTTTGCAAATGAAATATGTAATTTGTTTGATTTTAAAATTAATTTTAAAATAATAAAAAATGCACATATCCAATTATTAACCAAACAAGGAAAAAGTTCAACATAAACCCTTAGTTTAACATAGTCTCAACCAACCAATCACAGTCATCCATTTTTATCATGTAACAAAAAAAACTCATTTTTAAAAAATTAAATATCTCATAAACCGTTCATCGTTACGTAAAACAAAACATATCATCGCGACTGGTTCATAGCATTTGTCATTTCTCATACGCAGGAATAAATCATCTATCCATCGAGGGGCACATGTATATATACTTCCGACGAATTTTTTTCGACTTTTTTTCTTAAGTCACGTCTGAGAGAATCATATATGATTCGTCACGAAACATATATGATTTTCTGAAAATCATATATGATTCGTGACGAATCATATATGATTCTCTCAGACGTGACTTAAGAAAAAAAGTCGAAAAAAAAGTTCATCGAAAGTAGATACATGTGCCCCTCGATAGAAAGATGATCTAATTCTCGTTGCAATGGTATATTTTTTTTCGTTTGATGATTTACCATTTGTGAGATATTTAATTTTTAAAAAAGTGGTGTGAAGTGAGTTTTTTTTTAGATTGGTGATTATGATTGGTTGAATAAATGTATGCTAATTTAAAGGTTTACATAGATCTTAACTCAACCAAACAATATATATATATATATATATATATATATATATATATATATATATATATATATATATATATATATATATATATATATATATATATATATATATATATATATATATATATATATATATATATATATATATATATATATATATATATATATATATATATATATATATATATATATATATATACTAGTGGCAAAACCCGTCCGATGGACAGGTATGACTTCTGATTATCGTTTATGTTGTTTTTGTTTAGTAAAACTAATGCATTAATATAATTATATGTTCCTTTGTTTATCAACAATGAAATTAATCACAACACAAATTTTATAAAAGTTTTAGTTTAAACCATACATAATAAGAGTTTATTACCTCAAATGCACTAAATTGTAACCTTTTTTTTTGTTATCATCAACAAACTCCATTTTAGATGATAAAAAACCATAGTACAAATAAAAAAACATTAACAAAATCAAGATTCTAATAAGAAATGACTTAAGATCCTACCAAACATTACCACTCATCGATGGATGAAAGAATTACACCGGCTTCGTTTTGGCTTTTTCCCTAAACAATAAATAATCTACAACTGATAAATAGATGCGATAAAGCATATGTTCAACAAGGATTGCAACGAAAGATAATGAGATTATGTTTCCAGTGAGCTTCAATAAATCCATAATTTTTATTTTTATTTTCAGGTTTTCCTTCTCTAGTTTAATTTAATTGAATACACTTCATGCATGTATACACGTCTTGAGTTCAGAGATACTACTAACAAAGTAAAAAGTCGCGCTCATCTTAATGAAAACAAACAATACACTTCATGTATGTATACACCACTACGCCGCTACTTATTCAAATATGTCGCATTATTATTTTTTAGGTAGATATAAAGTTATACTATTTTCAAAACCAATTATTCTTCTTTGTCAATAGAATTTACCAATTAGATAGTCATTTAAATGATACTCTCACCGTCCCAAAATTATATCTATCTACAAAAATCATATAATTTAAAAAATATAATAATTACAGTTTTTTTTCTTATTTTTTGCATAATGACAATTTTATTCTTATAGAATTAGTTTACAAATTTATAAAGTTTGTATTATCTAACTCAAGTGATGATAATACAATAATCTCGAAATAAATATTGTACTCCGTATATAACTTTGGAAATGAATGATGAAATAACTCAAAAAGGACTAAAGTTTGTGGTACCAACGATTGTAACTGGTAAGTAGCATCGTGTATGATCACAAGGCTTTGCCTATTTGTATACTTCTTTTTTGCTCGATTTTTTTACCCACCCACGTGAAAAATGGTCACCAACTAAAAAATGTGGCTTTTTAACAAAGTTGATGTTGTCAATTGATATTGGCGATTCATTTAAAAAAATTGATATTGGCCATGTATCCACTTGCACATGAATAATGACTAATAATACTTCACACTCTATTGACTTGTAGATGCATTATAAAATAGAAAGATAAATTATATAACCATTTACCAAATAACAAAGCAATAGAGAAACATTTTATTACATAAAGAAAATAAGTAGAGGTGACAAATAATGTTCAAATATTTAAAACTAGGCTATTTGAATTTTTTTTTGAAATAATAGACTAATGGATATTGATTTTTATTTTAGTTGCACTATTTAGACAACCTAAAAGTATTGGGTTAAATCTATTTGGTCCAATGTCCATTTAACCCAAGTGATGGGTATTTTGTGCCCATTAATTAATTTTGAGTATATTTGTTTCTACTTTAATATTATTCATTTTACCTAAATCTATTTGGTCCAATGTCCATTTAACCCAAGTCCGTTTAGTCCAAATATTAAAAATTGACTATTTGGTCTGCGTCCATGAACCAACGTCCGATTAGCCAATTTGCCCATACCCCACTTTATTAGCGGATCAAGAACTACATGAAATGTTACGATTATCAATACATTTAAATGATGGTTTCATGTAAATTTAATGGTTAACATACTAAGATCAAGTATTACATTTTATTTAACAATTCTCCCTCTAATCAGGATACTACCTCTTCATGTAAGTTCCATGAAACTACTTGAAGTTGTAGCAATTCATATCCTGCTATTGCTTTATCATCTTTAACTCCATACTACGAATTGTCTAATGAAATCTACAGAAAAGATTGCATCGTTAGATCACAAAGAACATGGATAATAAGATGACGAAATAAGCTATCGAAAGATACCCCAATTATACACGTTATTTAGAGAGGTTAGAATGACCAAGTCAAGGTTTAGTATATGCTAACTAAGTTTTCTAAACAACCCTTGATACTAGCTAGTTAAGGTTAATTAGATATTCAAATAAACTATCTAAACAAACCTATAATTAATAACATGTGAAGTTTGATTATTAGCTGCTATCCAAACATCCTCGAATAGCAGGTCAAGGTTAAATATAATAACCTATCACCTAGTGTATCACTAAGACATTTAAGTTTTTAAAAGAGATTTATTCACTCATAAAGATGCTTTGAATAATCAAAATTCACGGATAAAATTTGGAAAATGCAATGCTCGAATAATCAACACACAAATGTTTTTTCACAAACATTCAAAACCCGCAGTCAAAAGTCAAAAGTGCTATAAGCACATGACTTCAACCACATAACTCATTATAAGTTCAGCGGATTAAGCTAGCAGAATGCGGAAGGCAACTTTTTTACACACATACCATCAATATGCCAGATCGTTAGGATACTGGATGTACCATTCCACACTCGCGATCGGATTCCATCAACTGCTCTAATAGTTTGTTAGTATATTTATCGTTATCTCAGCCTTAAGCAAACTCAAGCTCCCTTCCAATGATTTGAAACTCGTTCCTCGCTATTTAAAAAGAAATTATATTCGATTATAATATTAAGACTGGACTCGGTTATATCAGGAGAAAGAATATGAAACTTCTCAACCACCTGTAAGACTCTAAAATCCTTTTTAATGCTTTGTTGTTTGTTTCTTGAACTTTATTATGCTGTGATCCACCTTTCGCATGATCCCGCCGCCTTGGAACAGGCTTGCCATTAAACCATGTGACATCATCAACATCATCATCCGGAACAATCTTTTTGGGCAGGTTTTGGGGAATGGTTGACCCACCAATGCCAACAGTATACACTTAGTATTGATTTCTAAGCCATTGTCATCATCATCATGTCTTCTTTTTTTACTTCAAAGCTGCTAGTTAGTATTAAATTGCTCAGATAGCTGAATCCAATCAGCCCAACTGCTCAAAATATTCTTTGGCAACCTATAGTCACAAATAAAAAAAAAGTAAACCATAAGAATTAGATCTGACCGTTTCGACCCATTTTCTTACGAATGGGCTGATTCGGGACATGTTTTATTCTAAACGGGTCAAGTGGCCAAACCAGAAAGCATAGCTAAAAATGAAAGACCTCAAGAGTCTCCAAACAGTTTTTAATGCACACAAACCTCTAAATCGCTAAAATGAATCCGGAAGATAAATGTTCAGAATGAACTTTGCCTGCACTACAATCTGACAGTTTCCTTTCACATTCCGCAGCTAATGACATACATCTGGACCAGATTGCTAACTCTCTCAATCTCACCCACTAATAAAAATATGTGATTAAGAATGTCGACTGATCGAGACACTTTATGCCCGACTTCCTTGAGCATTCTAATAAGGAGCTGCATGAGAACATGAAACTCAAACTCATTAGACGACACAAATTGATACAAAAACAAAATTTTCAACTTCATGCCAATACTAATTAATAATAAGGTATCTCCTTGTGTGCTTAGTGTTAGTGTGAATTAGTGACACCAATAAAAACATGAAAAGAACCATCACCGTCCCATGAACTAATCATATAGGTTAAGAAGCTCATTATGAACCTTACCATTAGTAACAACTATTAGTTGATACAATAAGTATCGTTCAGGGATTAAAAGCTAATATTTATATAAGAGAGATAAAATGATAGTGTTACCTTCTCACTGAGATTATGAAGGAAGTTTTTCAACAAAAATATAAAGCCTGACCAATGGCCAAATATTTTATGCCACTCAGAAACTCTTCTAAAGACTTCTTCTTTGTTGTTGGTGCACGCCTATAGGAACCAGTTTGTTTGTCACAGTAACTTGTATAGGATTTGGTCTTGCAAGTGTCTTTTTCTCCACTTCCTTTGCAACTGACAGTCTGACAGTATTGCTCACATGTTTAGGAGAGACCATTTTGATAAAACAAATAATTGCAACATGTACAGTTTGCTTTTATAAGTTACTTCCAAATATTCATATTCGTAGTGAAGCTAAATTTATCTATGTCGATCAGCCTTACTCAACCAGTATTACAAAAACCAATCGTTTTGATCTGAAATATTACAAAAAATCCAATCGTTTTGAACCGAGCCTTTACTTTGCTATCACCTGCAGTTTACATGTGAAAAATGTGAGTTCGGGGGTTCACAAATAGCAAACGGTTATGAATAGGTCAATCTATTAGGAAAGAGTCGTACAAAAAAACATGCAAAATTATAATGGCCATATAATCCCTGCTGTAAACACCATGAAACTTCTAAAGGTTTACAATATCCACACCAGCTAAAAATATAAGGTCAGATTAGGTGTAAAATGGCTTCTATTTTTCCGTTTAAGTTTTTTTCCTTATTGATGTAAGATGTAGGATTTTGTTTATGTTTTTATGCTTGCTGTTATGCGTAGGAGATTATCCGCGCCTTTATGTGCGCAAGGACATTATCATTGTAAGAGATAGTTTACCTTCTTTGAAAGATTTAGTTTTATCTTTGGGATTATTTATAGATTTCCTTCTAAGTATGTATGCTCTTCTTTCTCAGTGGGTCAATTAGGTGTAACGGGTCAAATGTGTAAATGAATGAATTTTTTTGTTTACCCTAAAGGGATCGGTCTGAATGGGATGAGTGGGTTGAATTAATCAAAACTGCATCTTTAATGCGCATGACCAACTTGATACTTCATATTAATACTTCTCTAATCTGTATTATCTTCAAGACAAGGTGTACATCAGATGGTTTTGGGTCAACCTGAACTGACCAAATAACCCATACCAGGTTTACCATTTTAACTCGATATTTACATGTCCATTTTGCCATTTTCATTTTACAACTTGCTGTTTTCAGTTTGTTTTTTTTTTTTTGTTTTTTCTACGTATGTAATTTTGATTTGCTGCTTTCTTAATGATGATTTCACAATTCGTTGCATTTTAAAATTTGTACTAAAAGATCAGATCCACTAAAAGAACCCATAAACGAATCTAAAAGATCAGATCACAATATAGCGCTTAAATTACCCATGTTTAACACGTGAAATTTTGAATAAGCTAATTGTTCCACATCAAAAGTTCACTTTTAGTGGGTGTTTGGATGTGCTTATTGAAAACAAATTATTCATTTTGAAAACTTCATTTTGAAAAATCATCATTTTGAAAACTCCATTTTAAAAAATAGTGTTTGGATTTGATATTCCAGTTTGAAATCGCAATAATCAAATAATCACTTTTTTGAGTGTTTGACAAATTTGATTATTTGATAACAAACTCCATTTTGAAAGCTTATTTTTCCAGAACTCCATTTTGAAAATAAAATAAGTAGCTCTCCACTAACTTTTTCAAAACTCCATTTTTGAGCTTCTAAACGCAAATAATCACTTATCTCCATTTATTACCCAAACACTTTTTTTAACTTATCTCCATTTTATAACTGAGATTTGGAGATAATCTCCTTCTAACCGCACATCCAAACACCCCCTTAATTGTGCATTTAGGAAATGGTTCACTCTCTTCATAGCCCGCCCTTTCAATGACACAACATAAATTTGCATCTCATCGAGGTATTCCAATCATTTTAAACCTAGGTGTTAGGTAGAACGTTAAAACTGGGTGGCCTAGCGTCAAAGGCATGTGAAATTTATCACTAAAATGTGAACCCACCCTTTATTGGACGGTACTTAGATATTAACCTTTTTTGACCCATTACCCAATATTCCTCTATTTTCCACCTCAAGTATTCATTACGGCTAAAAGATTTGAAGTGGTGCATTCTATATACAGTAGGTTTCTATATCTATAATGAAACTCCCTTCTTTCCGAATATGGTTCGATAAGTATTACGTGGTTCGATAAGTATTTCTTCCCATCAGTTCTCCTTCACCTATACTCGCGTACTCCACCAAGCTGATACAACTTATTGTACTAATAGCTTCCTTCCCAAACTCCCAATTGTGAAAAAATATGCTTATTTATGTAAGCAGGTGCTTATTAGTTGCATTAAAAGGGAATAATCACAAACAGAACACGCAGAAAAAGATGTAAGCTTACACAAGGGCTGAGTGGATAGTGTTGCAGAAGAAGAAAAAATAGAGTGATCCAATTGCTTGTGTTATCAAATGCAGAATACACGGCTTCTTGTCAAGGTAATAGAAAACAAATTAATACATTCTTAGTTAATTGTGTAAGCTTAAACATAATTTATATAATAAAACTCACCCTCGTTTCTAGTAGTCTGTTATGGTGTCGAATCATTATGCATCAGCTTCTTTAAGTTCACCATCAGTCACCCTAACTGATTAAACAGTTTAATTTTCAGAGAGGACTTGCTCCTCACCAGGTTTATCATAACTCAAAAGTTATTGATAAAAAATACAAATATATTAACTCAATTATGATAGTATATATGAAAACCTTACCCGATTCTTGACGAAGTATAACGATTTTGATTTAGGGTTTTGACATATTGGTTTTCATGGATCCTTGAATCAGGCAAAGCTGTTTTTAGTGAGAGAAATATGAAACTCAGGGTTTGGATTTTGTCAGATCTATATAAAGATATAAAGTGGGTGTTTTGGAAGTTTTGATTTTGATTTGGGGCAAGTTAATGTAAAGTGGGAGGTGTGAGATGGTTTATAGGGCTGTGGAAGTTTTGTTTGAAAGTGGTGGAATACAGAACATAAGAAGTGGGACTTATAAAAGGTACCACATATCGCACCAACAATGTTTCCATTGTGTGCTGTCATCGCCTCCAATGCCACAAGGGTATATGATGTAATATTCTGATCTAACACCTGCATATTTATAATAAGAGTTCAGAATTAGGACCATTAAAAAAAGTTAACTAATGATATGCAGAAATACATCTTAGCTTTTGTCCATCAAATCTATGGTAGCCATATCCGAACACGAATAAAACTAAAATACTAACCTATGTTACAAATCACATAACTAAGGTACGATATCAGTTAGGTAAACAAAATTATCCCTTTAAGTTTGACACTCATTAACTACTGTTTGGAGAAGATCAAGAAAAGCGAAACAAAGTCTCGTACATAGCTGTACATGAAAGCAAGCCACTACAAACTCAACAACCTAGGAAAAATATTGATACACATGGTGAGAACTTCTAACAGATACACTCCTACCTGGAATGCGTCTAGGAATTAATCTCATAACTGGGCATATATGGTTATTATTTCTTGGCAAACTACTTAGTTACCCATGGTTCTTTTACATTAACAGGAGACCCCAAAAGACAGAATCCACCGGAAGAGTGGACCTTGGCAAAATTTCAATTCGAAAACACTGACCTACACTCATTCGGTCAGGATGTTCACTTCTATTATGTCTTTAATGAGACCGAGTAGTCTTTCACACATCTAGCAAAACCATATTATTCATGTCTAATTCTAAGGACGTACCCAGACGGTCACTTAGTACATCACTTTCGTAAGGTATCCGACTAAATATACTGGATAACTATGAGTATGAAGAAAGCTATAACTTAACAATATACGATTGCAAAATTCCTATAAAAACATAAACTAATAACCAATAGGATAAAGCATATCTTACAATGATTGTTGTAGAAGAGGACGTAAGATAAGTGCTAAATCGATATCCATTGGGTCTGCCAGTGGGGCTACATCCTTGATACATGCATTAAAAACAAAAAACAGCTTCCTAATATAAAAAAATTGTCAAACGATCATGATATAATCGTTGTTCAGTACATACCTTATCCGTTTAACACCAAATGATTATTAGGGTTTTGGATTAAAAAAACTTAACCTGTAGAAGAAAACAATGTCTACTAATCTCAAAAATTAGTAAACAGTCATGATATAATCTTAACGTAATGTTACATGATACATACCTTAGCCATCTGACACCGATGATTATTAGGTTTTGGGCAAGAATTTTTTTATATGTAGGAGCAACTCACTGAACGAATGATATATATATATGGGCTTTTATGATGAATCGATTTTTAATATACAGAACTTTAATAGTAAGTATAATACTTGTTTGCAAGAGTTTATATATTTTAACTTTCAAGATACAATCACTAAAATTGTGTTGTTTCGGTGGTTATCATGTATTAATAATATTCGCAAGGCCTCATGTTTGAACCTTGCTAGTAACAAAAATTTTAAAATAAAAAAATTAGAAATAAAAGCCCAAATAAAATAGTGATGACGTGGAATAGTGATGTGGCATTTCCCTCCTGTTATATATAATGTAAAGATATATATATATATATATATATATATATATATATATATATATATATATATATATATATATATATATATATATATATATATATATATATATATATATATAATTGTTATATTTATTCCGATTCCACCACACTATCAAATACATATTTATAGTGATGTTTGTAGCAAACTAAACGCATCCTAAAACCTTTTATTAGTTACTCATCAAATATAAAAAGTAAAAGTTATTAAAATTTAATTTAATCTTTTCATTATCAATTACATTTTAATCTGATATAACAATTAAAAATAATTTAATTTTTAACCTAAGATCATAAACATAAAAAACTAACATACACCATGAACCGGATCTAAGCTAAAAACAATGAACCGGACATGAAATCGACACCGTACCCCGAACCAACTCGGGGTACCCCGTGTTTTACTGCTGTCGTGGGACCCACACGCACCAACCAAGACCGTATGGTCTTGGTGGTGGTCGGCTTGGCCAAACCGAAACCCCTTTTAGGTTCGGTGAAGCCTGCGGCCAAAAACAAACACCCCTTAAAACACACTTTTGATTTTATTTAACCCCAAATCATGTTAGATCCATGTTTAATTATTAGGTTTTTATAAAAAACATAACATGTTCTTGATTTATAAAAAGATTAAATCAAAAGAAAAGATTTAAAAAGGATTTACTGAATTCGTGGATCAAAAGGATGAAGAACAAACACGATCACCAACTTAATTCCCAAGATCCAAGATCACAAACCACCTCTTGTGGTGGTTGTAGGGTGGCGGCACAAAGAAGACAAGGGAAAGGAGGTTTTAGGTTTTTCTAAAAATCTTCTGTAACTAAAAAAAATGAGTAGTGTAGAATTATTAACCCCCCTTTAGTAAAAATTAACAAATGGGCTTGGCCCATTGTCCTTGTAGTCGCGGGTAGGGGCCCTACTTGGGGTACCCGTACCTTTTTCCGTGTCTCGTTGTTAAGTTAAACGTTTGTGATTATTTGTGTTCGTGTTTTAAGTGTTCTCGTTACGTAAATACCGTGATCTAATATATTTAATTACGCTCGTAATAAATATATATATGTAATTAATAATAGTTCGTGTTTTAATTACGTTCATGATTTCATGATCGCATGTTCGTGATTAATTATCGTCAAATAATTATTACATGATCGTACATAGCAAATACTTATCGTGTTCTAACACGTACATAATACGTAAACTCCTAACACGTAATCGTAATCATGCTATATTAGGAAAGTTTTAATCTCGTACGTACAATCCTAAGGGTACTATTCATGGTAAAAGCATGCGGGTTTTACAACTCTTCCCCCCTAAAATAATAACTCGTCCCCGAATTATAGATAACGTAACTGGAAGCAAAACATACCCGAATCAGACTGGAAAGGTATGCAAAATAACGGAAATGAAGGTGACATGGTAGAAGGGAACGTGGAACGTGACATGTCTTGAAAAGACATGGAACGTGACGTGACTAAAAGGACATATCTAATCGATAAGAGAAAACGGATAAGAAGTCTGGATGAACTTGTCCGTTTCCAAGTGGCTTCCCTCTTGGAACGGTTCCTTTATAAGATCTTGACACGAATGATAAGTCTTGGTCCTCCTGACCTTGACTTGGAATACGAAGAAGTTCTTGGTTATCAACGTAAGGTAGATCCCCTAATTTCGATCGAGGGAATAAGAATTAATCGTGTAAGAGTAACTGAAACGTTACGATGAAAGACAATCTGACTTAACTGTTAACTAGAAACGATGCGCGAGACATAAAGAAACGTAGTACGTGAAAAATTTTGAACGTGATACGTGAAAAATTTTGAACGTGCTACGTGGAGATATGGCGAGTGTAGTATGAGTAAACATATCGTGATCCATGATACGTATAACATATCTTGATCATGATATGAGGAACGTGGAATGAACATGACATGTGAAACATATCGTGATCATAGAATATAATGGCGGTAACGCCAAACGCTACAAGGTGAGACGTGGAATATGACGTGAAACGTCTATCTAATGATGGAGAGTTATACTAAACTTGGGTCTGGTCTCTCAAGTTCTTGCAAAACTTCCCAGAATGAAATGAACGTAAAATCGTAAGCCCAGATACGATCATGAACGTGAATAGTGTCATGAACGCGAGCGCGAAAGCAAGTCGTGGAATCAGAATGAAGACGTGAAGTAATTTAGGAGTACAATTGCGAATCTTTGTCTGACCCGATAGCTGAGGGATTACCAAGTGGTCGGATGAGCCTTGGCTGGAACATGTCCGATCAATCTGTTGGTTCTGCAATCCTAACGGATGTAAGGATTCTGTAGACTTGATCAAACTGTTTGCAATAAACAGATAGCATCATGCTTCTTCTGAGTTTGCGTTAAACTCGTAACCAAAATCCGTGGAGATCTTGTCCCATTTCAGTTCACCATTTCAGTTCACCATTTCAGATGATGAAAAACATCCCAGTCTGTTGGTGTCCTATTTTGACCTGTTGGTATGTCAGGTACTTAGATATGAACGTAAGTGTATCTTGCTTCGTAGAACTTGATACATAGGAGTTTGCGAAACTCTGAGTCTCTAAATCTAGACTTCTCCTAGCGTAGGATTTTCTAGAACACCTAATGTAGTGTAGGGTTCTCTCCTTTACGCATAAGCTGAGTCATAGTAAGATTAACCGTAGAAATCCATGTGATTCAGCGTGTCATTGTGATCAAACAGAATTAATATTGGAAAAAAATTTCCAGGGTAGAATTTCTCTTGTCATAGAATTTGCAACATAGTACATATATGGTCTTCCTGTTCTTCTCTAGGCTTAGAGGAAATCAGGTTACCCTCAATGAAAACATTGATGAATTTTGCTTGGAGTTCATGGAAACTCATTCTTATAATGTCGTTGGAGCATTGATGAGACTAATTCAAAATCATAAATCTAGCATGACCGAGTCGTGTACGAATAGCAGTCATGGACATGTCCTGCTTTTTCACTCGTCACTGTTGGCAGCATGATCATGAGTTCGATCTTGGAAAGTGATTAACACTATAAGGTCGATTGGACATGTTGTCAATACGTGGAGGAGAATAACGGTCATGAATGGTGATTTGTTTACGCCGACGGTAGTCGACACATAATCTCATGGTACCGTCCTTCTCCTTGTAAGTTCTTCTGGAATGTATGGGAAGATTTTGGAATAATCAACTGGCTATGCGTAAAAGACTTAAGTGGTCTTGTCTTACTGACAGCTAGAAAATTTTAGCGACCATGGCTAACAACGCACATGCTTGTAAGCATAGATAATTTGTACCGATTTTCCCGATGGAAAATCAAGCTGAATGTATTCAGGAGCCTGAACATTACTGTACATAATTATGAATCGTAGCATGGTGTGATGTTCATAGTACATAATTAGGATAAAATTCATCTCGTGTATGTCCGAGGAAATGCGTTAGCAGCTTGGATCTCATCATTACGCTGAAGGAAAACCTTCGTATACGTGGGAATACGAAAGGCGTCCTTCATGGTCATGAATATATGAACTATGGTGAAAGAATTGAAAGTGACATCAGCAACGTGACAGTTCTCACTGATGCGCTGATAATGGTATTGAATTCTTGTGGCCTGATTAATACATGGCACAACAAAATAGATATACCCTTGGAGGGTACCCTGAATTTCTTAGAAATGTTCTATAGTTGGACGTGAGTCATGTGTTTTGACTCGTTTCTTAGAACTATAAGCATGACATATGTCTTGACTGGTGTCTTGACATGTGTCTTCAGGAGGTATACGTGAGACATGTGTCTTGACTGATGTCTTGACATGTGTCTTCAGAAAGTATACGTGAGACATGTGTCTTGACTGATGTCTTAACATGTGTCTTGATGTAGTTGATTTTGCTACCCTTTAGGAAAAGAGCAACAAAAGTGGCAAGTATTAAGTGTCGGTTTAGGAAAACCAAGCACTAATGACCAATTAAGTTCGTTCTCAAGGAGGCTAGTGTGTTATGTGTGTAATGATATGGATTAATTTGTGATTGTATTTGAGAAAGAAAAATAGAAAAGGGATTAGAAGAGAATGACGGTTATCAAGACGGATTAAACTAATTCTAAAAAGGCGTACACGTAAAGTTGTAAAAACCACCAAAATTAAAATTTTAACCTAAAATTTCTAAAAATTACCAAAAATCCCTAACAATATTCTAAGAGTTTACAAAAAATTAAAACTTGCAAAAACCTTTTAATTAATTAGATAATGACTTTTTAATGCTAATTAAAGCCCTAAAAATCAAAATTAATTATTAAAAAGCCCTAAACAAGATTTTAAAGTTTGTAAACCTCAAAAATACTCTAATTAAGCTAAAAACTATTTTTCAAAATTTTAAAACCAATTAAAACTATTTTTAGACAATTAAAAACTCCTAAAATCAATTAAATCTTAAATTAATTATAAAAAATAATTAAAAGACCTAAAAAATATTTGGAAAGTTGCAAAAATCCTAATTAAGTGTTTAGAACCTAGAAAAAATATAAAAACCTAGAAAATCAGACTTTTAATTTTTAATAATAAAATAATATTAAAATAATATTGAAAATCCAAAAATTATAAAAAATTCTAAAAACTTGCAAACTAGCTTAATTTAACCTAAATAACTCAGAAATGAAAGTGAAATTACCTAAATACCCCTATTGGGCCTAGAATATGGGCCAAACCCAAAACAGACCCTTATTGGGCTTAATTAAGGGCCAATAAGAAAAAGTGTTCAAAATAAGCCCAAAAAGCACAGGTTGACTCAAAATTTGATTTTAAACAACTTTTTCCAAAGGCCAAAAGCTGAAAATGTGAAATAAGCTAACTTATAATAAGCAGCTTATTCTTAATGGGCTTTTGAGCCCATTAAGCCATAAGCTGATGCCATAAGCTAAAATTTAACACACAAGCTTCTTTTGACCTAACAAAGACTTCTGCAAAAAGAAATTTCAAATAAGCCCACTTAATAAGCCAGAAACAATTCACAAACTTATTCACAAAACGACAAAATAGTCGTTTTATGATCTAGACCACCTCAGAAGCTGATTCAAGTTGCAAAATGTTTCTTATGACAAAACTAAGCTTAATAATAAAAAAACCTACTCAATAAGCACACTCAATAAGCTGGAAAGTCAAATAAGCACTTATGTTAAAAGTCAAATAAGTTGGTTTTCTAGTAAAAAGTCAAAGTCAAAGTCTCATAAGCTCCAGTTTACTTAAATGGGTCAAATAATGAAGATCTATCACAAAAAATAAGTTGTTGCAAGTCAGAATAAGCTAGAATAGCTTATTGATAAGCTGATGACAAAATTGCACTAGCAGGGTCTAGTTTTGGATGTTGAGCAGTGGAAACTTTTTCCACTGCTTGACTATTTTGACTTTTTGTCTTTAGTGACTTTTTTGGAGATTCGGATTTCACAAAGGCACCCAAATGATCTTTGGATCAAAAGGAGTCAATCACAATCAAAATAACACAATCACTAACACCCAATTGATACAGTTTAATCAATCATTCATCAGACATGATACAGACATGAACAATAAGCAGTTGAGCATAAATAAGCAGTTTAAGCAATAATCAGCCAGCCAAATTCAACCAAATGCACACACAAGCTATAATAAACTCCAATAAGCAAGTCTAAACAAGTTTCATGCACTTGTTCAAAGAATTAAGCAAGATTCAAGCAATGAAAGTTACTGATGAACACTAACACATGATGTTTCTACTTTTGCTGATGTATTTGACACACAAGCCAATTTCAACACTCCAAATCTTTCAAATAGGTTATATTGATGATGTTTTAACAGCTTTTATCCCTAAACATGCATAAACTCTAGGTTTTCCCAAAATTTTAGGTCAAAAATCAGTCAACTCAACAAGATATAGCAATTTGTTTGATTCAAGGTTTCAAACTTAGAAACTTGCAGCAAAACACTCTCAAACAAAGGTATAGCAGATACAAAGCATAAACAACACAAACTAACAACACAATAACAAGATGCAAGCACAAACCAGTAGACCCAAACACCCCTTTAACTTTTCCAAATCAAAATTTTCAAAGGCAAAGTAAGATTTCAGGCCAACCAAGCATCAATTAACACTCAATCAAGTAAGATAAACATATTCAAGCAAGAACAAGCCACAAAATTCACAAGAACACAAGTTTCTTACAAATATCACCAAAAATCACAATTTAAGCAGATTTTGAGATTAAGTATGCAAACCTCATGGATGTACATCCACACCCACGAATTTTGAGCTTATGTGCTAGCAAGAACAAGCACAAGCTTCCACAATAAGCCTGCTAAGATTGAACAAGGGTTAAGCACAATATCATAAAAATCAGAAATTCTGAAAAACTTGATTGATGCAAACTTGTTACCCCACACTTGATTATCCCCAAGTTATAAGCCTCACCACACCTTAACCAACTCAGTTAGGATGCTATGATCAGCCCTATAGCCCAAGAATTCCAAGATTGGAACAAGACTTAGCAAAATATCAAGAAAGTGAGGAAATATGCAAACTTTTGCACACTCCTCTTTTGAAAACAGGTTTTAAACTTCAAGAACTAACAAGCATATAACCGATGAAAGCAGTAAATAAGATTGGCCAATGACTTTTCTTCAAGATTTCAAACTCAATTTCATTAAACTTGAAAATGGGATTTACAGAAACTTGAACAAGGAAAAATCAAAAGCAAAGTCTAAATGTTGGAACCCTAAGCCTTTATATAGGCATACAATGAGCTAAGTTACTGAATAAAAACGTGAACCCTAGCTACTTGATCTTCCAAATATGCCCTTGTAGAATTTGAAAACCTTGGACTCATGTGATGGATTCTTGGCTGTTTGTGGAGTTGGCAAGGTAGAAATTGTATCCAAAGGCCCCAAATAAGCTTAAAAAGTAAGCTTGGATATTGGACGTTGGATTTTGGCAGGGTTTTTGGCATCTTCTTCAAAGGGTGGGACAAGGGTTTATCATGTGACAATGGGGTGATGTGGCAAGGGTTTTGAGAGTTGGTTATGATTAGGACTACCCTAATCACTAATCGGGAGATGATGGAGGTTTAATTGTTGTTTAAACAAAAATACCCAATTGTGTTCAGACGTTGAATAGTGCCAGGTTTGATTTGTTTTTGGGTTTAAACATGGTGTTAAGCGCCAAAATTAACTAATCTGTTGTGATTAGTTTAATGGCTGAGTGGATTTGTGAGGTGGCAAAGAAGTGAGCTCCCATTGGTTGAAAGAGGTGAGTGGGACAGGTGTCAAGGCATGGTTGGTCTAGGTATTTTTATGTCTGGCCCCTTTTAGTACCTTGATTCTTTTCTTCTTGTCACTTGCAATTTAAACAGCCAAAAACGTATTCCCTTTGTATTTCAAGTTTTCATTTTCACACTTTTGCCCCAAATACTTTTCCAAAGTATTTTCAGGGGTATTTCTTGCCATTTTTGAATTCTTCAAGGACTGATTTGGTATTTTCTTCAATGATAATGGTCTAGACTTGTATAATTGAAATTTTGGAGGACTGAAATTGCCAAGTCTTGATGATTGAGGGACCATTTTTGCCAAATGTTGAAAGTTGAGGGTCCTTTGTGTAATTTTGGAATTTTCAAAGGACCAAACTTATCATTTCTTGTACTTAGAAGGACTTCATGATGTATTTGACTTTGTGGATGATATTGGTTGACAATTTAGCTTTGTTGAGGGGCTAAACTTGCCAAATCTTCAAAGTTAAGGGTCCTTTTTGTAATTTTGACAAACTTTAGGGACCAAACTTGTAATTATGAGGATACAAGGGTATAAAGTGTCAATTCTTCATAACTGGAGGACCCTTCTTCATAATTATTCAAATCTTCAAGGGTTGATCTTGGGAAAGTCTTCATTAGGGCTTGGTTCATTGTGCGGCTTCGTTTCCCGTGTTCGTTTTTGCATGATTCTTGTGATATTTTGTCATTTTCTCAATATCCGTACCTAAATACACAAGCAACAAACACAAGCATATATATATATGGGTATTTTGATGATATTTAATGCATTTTAAGCCCTATTTGGAAGATGAGACTATGTATAAAAGCAGTCTCATCACTCCCCCATACTAAACCATTGCCGTGCCCTCACGCAATGCTAGAATAAAGTATCAAAGCATCTCCAAAATTCATTCTATTCACTTTATTGAAATGATAAACTAGCTACACTACTACTATTACTACTACTTGCGTTTTAGACATAATGTATGATTTTCATCGCAAAATGGGACGTTTAGGTTCATAGAATAAGAACACGTGAATGCTTCGTTAGAAATAATTTCATCGTCCTCGATTTTCACTCCAATTCCATGCCAAGCGAGCAACGAGATCATGGTCATTATAAGTTAGTAATGCTAACACTACTCATATGCCCTAATCACGTACTTATCCTCCCATTATTCCTAAGTTGTATCTCTTATATTTTATTTTGTCTTGAATGTTTCACGAGGATACATTGTTTGACTTATGCGATAATAGAGATTTAGGTCTAAAAATAGAGTCCTAACGGTGTAACTAAGACCATCAAATCAATAACCCCTCCTAATAGACAACGATGTTAAAAAATCAAGTCGACAAGAAGAATCGATAAACACGGTTTTATAACGGTTTTGAACATGAGACTTATTACCAAGACTTTTATACGCCCCCTAACGGAAGGGCCTTATTATCTTTGGTTTACCTCCATCTTTTATTCAACTTCGCCATGAAGCTTTTATTATGACTTCGGTCTTGCCTTGCCTTTTATTATCCGCCTCATCGGTGGTTTTATTAGCCAAAGACGTATATCCTCCCGCTAAGGCGAATTTTGGATCTTTAAAGCTTCGAAGATTAAGGCTTGATTCACTTTCAATTTTGCATAGATTTTTCGGCCTTGTGGGGCTTCAAATTGTTTGCTTGATTTAGGTGAGCACTTGAAATCTTATTATTGGGTGAAGCTTTCGATTATTCGGGTGCCAATACTTCAAAACCGTGACGTTGGCGATACCTTAATGTCTTCCCAATTTAATTATACGGAAGCTACTAGAAAAGACTAGAAACCCAACAATCCTAACTAAACCGCTAAGTCAATATTTATTAAGCAAAAAATATTTACAAGCGAAGGGAGAGTAAGCAAACAACGAGAACACATGAGTTTTTGAAAGAATACGAGTACTCTACGTTTAGCATAGTAACTTATAATTAACTCTATCATTTCTCGTCCTCATTTAAGAGACTTAGCCTAATGTGTAGTTAAGGAATCAAAGCTAAGTGCTCAACACGCACGGTCGAGTCAAAAATTACTCTTATTCTCGCCATCGGAAAACCTACATTCGTGTCTTCAAACACTTATAAAACATGAGAAAAATTTAAAATTTGGCCATTTTTGGCCTTATTTTGCAACAAAAACGATAAACAAAAAGATAAACTTTGGAAAGCGTGAAGGTTTGGCAAGGCAAGTATCTATTCACCCCCCCCCCCCCATACTAAAGTTAAACATTGTCCTCAATGTTTCGAGTCTAGGGGTGCAAACACCCCCATACTAGAGACGTAGTCGAATGCCTAATCTAGCATGGAAAGGGTGTAACCAATAAATTAATAGCCGTTTATGAAGTGTGCTAAAAACCTAAGGTTAGAACATCAAAAGGATATATCATGGATATTGAGAAACGTCTCCAAAGCAAACGATCGAGTGCTCCCATAAAACGAACACGAGAGGCTCCAATCGTGAAGATCATGATCATCTAAAGTTCACAATTCACAAACAACCACGGAACAAAGGTTGGAAGGACACAAATCCCCACACGTTAACTACATTAGAAAGCGATAATATGTACATAGGATAAGCATGGGACTCCCCCACGAGGCTCCTCGTTTTTTATTACCGAGTCATGAGCTCGACTCGATCCCCTCAATACTAGTTATCATTGGGGAAGGTGATTTGGTCAAGGTAGTTCAAGGATGGAACTTCCCCGCCAAAGTAGTGCTTCA
This sequence comes from Glebionis coronaria, assembly GCA_025667525.1. Classification (NCBI taxonomy): domain Eukaryota; kingdom Viridiplantae; phylum Streptophyta; class Magnoliopsida; order Asterales; family Asteraceae; genus Glebionis; species Glebionis coronaria. The sequence goes on from CM046878.1 coordinate 256,722,733, forward strand.
ACCTATGTCCATTCACCTTGAAGTTAGGACCATCATCTTGAGCTAGCTCGATGGTCCCATACGGAAACACTTGAGTCACGGTGAATGGACCGGACCAATGGGATTTCAACTTACCGGAAAAGATTTTCAATCTTGAATTAAAAAGCAAAACTTGATCCCCAATGTTAAAAACCCGGTTTTTAATCTTAGAATCATGCAACTTTTTAGTTTTCTCTTTATAAATCAATGAATTTTCATAAGCAATGTCTCTCAATTCATCCAATTCATTTAATTGCATTTTCCGGTGTTTTCCCGCGGTCTCCATATCATCATTACAATGCTTTAGGGCCCAATAAGCTTTGTGTTCTAATTCGATAGGCAAATGACAATTTTTTCCATACACAAGCTTATAGGGAGTGCACCCAATGGGCGTCTTATGAGCGGTCCTAAAGGCCCATAAAGCATCGTCCAACTTATCCGACCAAGTTTGTCGGTTTTCTCCAACGGATCTCTCCAAAATCCTCTTCAAAGCTCGGTTTGAAACCTCGACTTGCCCACTCGTTTGTGGGTGATAAGCCGTAGAAAGACGATGTGTAACCCCATATTTCCTTAGAACCCTTTCAAATTGGTCGTTACAAAAATGGGTTCCACGATCGCTTATGATAGCACGAGGGGTTCCAAACCGAGAGAACAATTGCTTCAAAAACTTGACTACCACACGAGCATCATTGGTGGGCAAGGCCTTGGCCTCCACCCACTTAGATAGGTAGTCAACCGCAACAAGGATGTACTTATTACCACGAGATGATGGGAACGGCCCCATAAAGTCTATACCCCAAACGTCAAAGATCTCACATACTTGAATGATATCTTGTGGCATTTCATCTTTTTGTAAGGCTTTTCCTTGTCGTTGGCATGCATCACACGACTTCACAAGATCTTGTGCATCTCGGTAAATAGTAGGCCAAAAGAAGCCGGCATCAAACACCTTCTTAGCCGTGAGATTAGCACCGTGGTGACCACCCGTGGGTCCCTCATGGCAAGCTCTAAGGATGTTAGAGGCTTCGGTGCCAAATACACAACGTCGGATGATTTGATCCGCACAAGTTCGAAACAAGTAAGGGTCGTTCCAAAAGTAGAACTTGACGTCACGAAAGAATTTTCGTTTTTCTTGAGTTGTCATACCCTTAATGATGAAGTTACCCGCATGGTAATTTGCAAAATCCGCAAACCATGGGGTAGAAGAATCAAGCTTAGAATTCACTGCACCAAGTGTCTCGAGCGGAAATGTTTCGGTGATTTCCTTGGGCTCGTAAACACTTTGGTGAGGATCTTCCAAACGAGAGAGATGATCGGCCGCTAGATTCTTGGCTCCTTTTTTTTCAACGATTTTGTGATCAAATTCTTGAAGGAGGAGAATCCAACGAAGTAATCTCGGCTTAGCATCTTGCTTTGCCATGAGATACTTAATATCCGAGTGGTCCGTATACACTATTCATTTTTTCAAGACGAGGTAAGGTCGGAACTTCTCAAATGCATACACCACGGCAAGGAATTCCTTTTCCGTTGTAGTGTATTTTAGTTGAGCCTCGGTCATTGTCTTGCTAGCATAGTGAATAAGCAAGAAGTGCTTATCATGACGTTGCCCCAAAACGGCCCCTATAGCGTAATCACTAGCATCACACATAAGCTCAAAGGGGAGGTTCCAATTTGGAGCAACAAGAATGGGAGCTTCGGTAAGTTTCCTCTTAAGGATTTCAAAGGCTCATACACAATCTTCGTCAAAGACAAAACGTGCCTCTTTTTCAAGAAGATGTGTAATGGGTCGAGAAATCTTTGAAAAATCCTTGATGAATCGACGATAAAAGCCCGCGTGGCCTAGGAAACTCCTAACTCCCTTAACGGTTTTGGGATGAGGTAATTTGGCGATGACGTCTACCTTAGCTTGATCTACCTCAATCCCCGCTTTCGAGACCTTGTGCCTTAAGACGATTCCACTCTTAACCATAAAATGACATTTTTCCCAATTGAGCACAAGGTTGGTTTCCTCACAACGTTTCAACATTCTCTCTAGGTTGGACAAACACGAAGTGAAAGAATCACCAAACACGGAAAAGTCATCCATGAAGACTTCCATCGTCTTCTCGATCATATCATGAAAAATTGCTATCATGCACCTTTGAAAGGTTCCCGGTGCATTACAAAGTCCGAATGGCATTCTACGATAGGCAAACGTTCTATATGGACATGTAAACGTAGTTTTTTCTTGATCACGAGGATCGATGGGGATTTGGAAGTAACCGGAAAAACCATCTAAAAAGCAATAGAAATCGTTTCCCGCAAGACGCTCCAACATTTGGTCCATGAAGGGCAAGGGAAAATGGTCTTTTCGAGTGGCTTCATTCAACTTTCGATAGTCAATGCACACTCTCCATCCGGTCACGAGTCTAGTGGGAATCAACTCGTTGGCATCGTTTGGCACAACGGTCATCCCTCCCTTTTTAGGGACACAATGGATAGGACTCAGGGCTATCGGAAATAGGGTAAATCATTCCCGCGTCAAGGAGTTTAAGGACCTCCTTTTTGATGACGTCGTGAATTTTAGGGTTCACCCTCCTTTGACTTTGGATTGTGGGCTTGAAATCCTCCTCCATTAAGATTTTGTGGGTACAAAATTTGGGATCGATCCCCTTAATGTCGGATAACTTCCACGCAATTGCCCTTTTGTGGTCCTTTAGAACATCGACAAGTGCGGTTTTTTCATCATTCGAAAGATCCTTCGCAATAATAACCGGCAACTTGTCGTCCTCCTCCAAATAGACATATTCGAGGTGAGGAGGTAAATCTTTCAACTCAAGGATAGGTGGTTCCTCAAGTGAAGATTTAGGCTCGATACTCATAACCTCCTCGGGTGGAGGAAATGGGAAATCGTTAAGAAAATCATTGATAATCGAGAAGTCCTCATCGTTGTCGAGGTCTTCGTCACAAGTACGTGGAACATTGCATTCTTCCAACGTAAAACCACCACCTTCGAAAGGAGTGAAGGTTGGTGTCGAATTATCAAGAATTGGATCCAACATAGTGGGATTGCCACTAGTTTCTTCATCACCAAAACCTAGAACTTCTTGTGAAAATTCCTCGCAAACTACGTCAATCATATCAACGAGGTTTATGGTTGCAACGGAATAAACATGAGAAATTTGAGAGTTTTGAGTTGCGTTTATAACAAGTTCCTCGTCGTTGAAACGTAAGGTGATCTTTCTAGCATGCACATCGATCAAATCCATAGACGTATCTAAAAACGAACGACCTAAAATGAGAGGAACTTGAGGATCCGTGGGGATATCAACAACGATAAAGTCTACGGGATAGTAGAACTTCCCCACTTTCACAAAAACGTCTTCCGCCAAACCACATGCGGGAATTGTGGAATGGTCGGCCAACTCGATAGACATTAGTGAAGGAGTAAGATTAGGAAGATTGAGCGACTTGAAGATTGCCAGTGGCATCAAGTTAATGCTAGCACCAAGATCGGCCAAGGCGAAGCATTCTTCCATGTCTTGGATTGCACAAGGGATCAAAAATTTACCGGGATCACCGACTTTTTGAGGTATGCGATTAAGATAAACCGACGAACAACTAGACAATTGGTGCAATTTCTCCTTGTTGTTCAACATACTCTTAAAGTTAGCGGCAAATCGAGGCATCATGACCAAAGCATCGGCGAAACTCACATTAAGGTGCAAATCACGAAACATTTTCATAAAAAGCTCAAATTGGTAATTGTCGCGCTCTAGACGTTTCTCCTTCCTAAGTCTCGATGGATAGGGCAAAGGTGGTGTGGGTTGAGGCATAGTAGGCATAGCCTTTGGAATCTCGGGTTCCAATGATGGTAATGGGTCGACCGTAGGTGTGGCATGAGCGGTACTTCGTGGGATTGGGACATGCTCCTTTTGGACCACCACCTCGGGTTCTTCCTCAATTGCTTCCTCCGTAGGAGCAATTGGTTGAGGAGTCGGCTCCTTAAGTGTCTTACCACTACGTGTGGTAATCACTTTCATCTCACCCTTAGGGTTGGATATGGTGTTGCTAGGAATACCACTTGACGACGGTTTACACATTATTGCCTCAAACATAGACGAGATTTTATCTTCAAAATTAGATTGCCTCAATACGGCTTCGGTTTGCCTTTTCTCGGCTTTAATCATCTCTTGTTTAATCTCATGTTGCCCTTGTTCCATCTTTTGTTGGTTTTGTTGCAACCTAGTGACATTTCCTTCCATCTTGTTGGTGTGGATTTTAAGTTCATTAGCTAACTCATTTTTCAACTCTTTCTTCAAGTCGTTCTTAAACTCGGATCTTAGGCTAATGATTTCTCTTTGAATGTTGTCAAACCTAGCATCATTCCCACTAGCATATTCAACAAACTCACTTGGAAGATCTTTCAATGTTTGCAAACTTTTGTTATTATTTTGAAAATCATTTTTGTTTGAAACTTGATTATTAGCCCCTTGATTCCCATAGTTTCCCTTGTTGTAATTGTTTTTAAAACCAACTTGATTGTTGTGATAGTTGTTGTTAGCATTTTGATTTGAACCAAAACCCGGTGGAGTCATTTGATTAGAGCGGGAAACTTGACCGTTTTGGTTGTAATTTCCCGTGGCCGCGAAGGCACTCGAAGTGTTACCACCGTTGGTAATGCACTCGGAGAAATCATGACCTCCACCACAATACATGCACGAAACCTCAACCGCTTTAACCGTAGCGGGATCACTTGGTTCACCAACTTTAAACTCAATCAAAAGTCCTTTCAACTTATCAAAAATCTTGTTTTCCAAGTTCGCCTCAATTTGGCAAGCATCGATGGTAGTAGACAAAGAAGGTGAAGCCGAAGACGAAGCCTTACGAACACTAGACGTGCTACGAGGACTATACACCTTAGATCTATTTTCAATTATCACCAAAGCTTCCTTAACCGTTTTACACAAAAAAATTACCACCCGCGGCGGCATTCAAATAATCCCTTTCATGATCATTAAGTCCATTGTAAAACGTGTCAATTTGATGCAAATCGTAAAAACCGTGATGAGGACATTCATGTAACATTTCCTTAAACCAATTCCAAGCCGTTGAAAAACTTTCATTAAATTCTTGTGAAAACTTTGAAATCTCGTTTTTCAAGTGCGTAGTCTTAGAGGGCGGAAAAAAATGGTTCACAAACTTAGACACGAGATCCTTCCACGTCAATATAGAATTGGGTGGCTCTTTCTCTAACCAAATTTTAGCGGGCCCCGCTAAGGAACACGGAAAAAGCATCATCTTAATCGAGTCGTTAGAGACATCCTTAAACTTGCAAGTAGCGGTAAGACGATTGAATTGGCGGATATGGTTGTGTGGATTGTCCTTCTCATCACCACGGAATTTGTTGTTTTGGATCATCGACAACAAACCCGTTTTCACCTCAAAATTCTCCGCAAGGATAGCGGGAATCACAATAGCCTCTCCATAACCCTCGATGGGTGCTTGAAGTAACTCCATCATAGTTCGATTCGCCATGGTTGGTGCTTCTCTTACAATGGGTTCGTCAATAGGAGACTCCTCACTAGAATTGTTTGGAGTGGGAGTTTTGTTCTTTCGTTTACGTGCACGTCTTGCTTGATTTCGAGTTAGCATAAACGTCACGTACAACGAGGGGACGAGAAAAGAAGATTCTTTTTGGTGTTTTGTATTTTTCAATTTTTTTGTGGTTTTTGATTGTATTAACCTTTTGGATTTTGGTGAAATGTATTAAGTAGACACAAATCTACAAATCTCCTCCTTAATCAAATCTCTTGATTAAAGAAGCCTCAAGGAATGAAAACGATCACGTGAAGTGAACGCCTACGATGACTTTAGAACGTTGGTGGAACACCAAAACGTTCAAGAGGGTTTAATCAATGGAAACCAAGAAAATATATATGATACTTAGTAATACTTTGGGCGGCAAAACCCTTGATTAGCTCTCACAATCAAATACTCACAAGCAAGCGGGGAAACGAGGTGGCGCGAAGCACTTAAGAGCCTTTTTCTTTAGGATATATTTTATAATATCCGCCTTATACCCATCTTATAGTTTGTATTTTCAAGATTAAGCTTCACGAAAGTATTTTTCTATTTTTGCCTTTTTCTTTGGTTTGAGATTCGAATACAATGATTGGGTAATGACCTCCCAAGTCAAGGTTGTGATTTCTCACGTATTTGGAGTACTTGTGAATTTATTGTTCTACGTATACAATATATTAATAATATTCACACAAAAACCGAAAACCGATAATACGTATTAGTAGAGTGCTACTAATACAAATACTAATTATGGTTAGTATAAAAACAACAATGCCAAATCAAAACACAACACGCCTCCCCGGCAGCGGCGCCAAAATGATGTAGTTGATTTTGCTACCCTTTAGGAAAAGAGCAACAAAAGTGGCAAGTATTAAGTGTCGGTTTAGGAAAACCAAGCACTAATGACCAATTAAGTTTGTTCTTAAGGAGGCTAGTGTGTTATGTGTGTAATGATATGGATTAATTTGTGATTATATTTGAGAAAGAAAAATAGAAAAGGGATTAGAAGAGAATGACGGTTATCAAGACGGATTAAACTAATTCTAAAAAGGCGTACAAGTAAAGTTGTAAAAACCACCAAAATTAAAATTTTAACCTAAAATTTCTAAAAATTACCAAAAATCCCTAACAATATTCTAAGAGTTTACAAAAAATCAAACCTTGCAAAAACCTTTTAATTAATTAGATAATGACTTTTTAATGCTAATTAAAGCCCTAAAAATCAAAATTAATTATTAAAAAGCCCTAAACAAGATTTTAAAGTTTGTAAACCTCAAAAATACTCTAATTAAGCTAAAAACTATTTTTCAAAATTTTAAAACCAATTAAAACTATTTTTAGACAATTAAAAACTCCTAAAATCAATTAAATCTTAAATTAATTATAAAAAATAATTAAAAGACCTAAAAAATATTTGGAAAGTTGCAAAATCCTAATTAAGTGTTTAGAACCTAGGAAAAATATAAAAACCTAGAAAATCAGACTTTTAATTTTTAATAATAAAATAATATTAAAATAATATTGAAAATCCAAAAATTATAAAAAATTCTAAAAACTTGCAAACTAGCTTAATTTAACCTAAATAACTCAGAAATGAAAGTGAAATTACCTAAATACCCCTATTGGGCCTGGAAAATGGGCCAAACCCAAAACAGACCCTTATTGGGCTTAATTAAGGCCCAATAAGAAAAAGTGTTCAAAATAAGCCCAAAAAGCACAGGTTGACTCAAAATTTGATTTTAAACAACTTTTTTCAAAGGCCCAAAAGCTGAAAATGTGAAATAAGCTAACTTATAATAAGCAGCTTATTCTTAATGGGCTTTTGAGCCCATTAAGCCATAAGCTGATGCCATAAGCTAAAATTTAACACACAAGCTTCTTTTGACCTAACAAAGACTTCTGCAAAAAGAAATTTCAAATAAGCCCACTTAATAAGCCAAAAACAGTTCACAAACTTATTCACAAAACGACAAAATAGTCGTTTTTATGATCTAGACCACCTCAGAAGCTGATTCAAGTTGCAAAATGTTTCTTATGACAAAACTAAGCTTAATAATCAAAAACCTACTCAATAAGCACACTCAATAAGCTGGAAAGTCAAATAAGCACTTATGTTAAAAGTCAAATAAGTTGGTTTTCTAGTAAAAAGTCAAAGTCAAAGTCTCATAAGCTCCAGTTTACTTAAATGGGTCAAATAATGAAGATCTATCACAAAAAATAAGTTGTTGCAAGTCAGAATAAGCTAGAATAGCTTATTGATAAGCTGATGACAAAATTGCACTAGCAGGGGCTAGTTTTGGATGTTGAGCAGTGGAAACTTTTTCCACTGCTTGACTATTTTGACTTTTTGTATTTAGTGACTTTTTTGGAGATTCAGATTTCACAAAGGCACCCAAATGATCTTTGGATCAAAACGAGTCAATCACAATCAAAATAACACAATCACTAACACCCAATTGATACAGTTTAATCAATCATTCATCAGACATGATACAGACATGAACAATAAGCAGTTGAGCATAAATAAGCAGTTTAAGCAATAATCAGCCAGCCAAATTCAACCAAATGCACACACAAGCTATAATAAACTCCAATAAGCAAGTCTAAACAAGTTTCATGCACTGGTTCAAAGAATTAAGCAAGATTCAAGCAATGAAAGTTACTGATGAACACTAACACATGCAGTTTCTACTTTTGCTGATGTATTTGACACACAAGCCAATTTCAACACTCCAAATCTTTCAAATAGGTTATATTGATGATGTTTTAACAGCTTTTATCCCTAAACATGCATAAACTCTAGGTTTTCCCAAAATTTTAGGTCAAAAATCAGTCAACTCAACAAGATATAGCAATTTGTTTGATTCAAGGTTTCAAACTCAGAAACTTGCAGCAAAACACTCTCAAACAAAGGTATAGCAGATACAAAGCATAAACAACACAAACTAACAACACAATAACAAGATGCAAGCACAAACAGTAGACCCAAACACCCCTTTAACTTTTCCAAATCAAAATTTTCAAAGGCAAAGTGAGATTTCAGGCCAACCAAGCATCAATTAACACTCAATCAAGTAAGATAAACATATTCAAGCAAGAACAAGCCACAAAATTCACAAGAACACAAGTTTCATACAAATATCACCAAAAATCACAATTTAAGCAGATTTTGAGATTAAGTATGCAAACCTCATGGATGTACATCCACACCCACGAATTTTGAGCTTATGTGCTAGCAAGAACAAGCACAAGCTTCCACAATAAGCCTGCTAAGATTGAACAAGGGTTAAGCACAATATCATAAAAATCAGAAACTTTGAAAAACTTGATTGATGCAAACTTGTTACCCCACACTTGATTATCCCCAAGTTATAAGCCTCACCACACCTTAACCAACTCAGTTAGGATGCTATGATCAGCCCTATAGCCCAAGAATTCCAAGATTGGAACAAGACTTAGCAAAATATCAAGAAAGTGAGGAAATATGCAAACTTTTGCACACTCCTTTTGAAAACAGGTTTTAAACTTCAAGAACTAACAAGCATATAACAAATGAAAGCAGTAAATAAGATTGGCCAATGACTTTTCTTCAAGATTTCAAACTCAATTTCATTAAACTTGAAAATGGGATTTAAAGAAACTTGAACAAGGAAAAATCAAAAGCAAAGTCTAAATGTTGGAACCCTAAGCCTTTATATAGGCAAACAATGAGCTAAGTTACTGAATAAAAACGTGAACCCTAGCTACTTGATCTTCCAAATATGCCCTTGTAGAATTTGAAAACCTTGGACTCATGTGATGGATTCTTGGCTGTTTGTGGAGTTGGCAAGGTAGAAATTGTATCCAAAGGCCCCAAATAAGCTTAAAAAGTAAGCTTGGATATTGGACGTTGGATTTTGGCAGGGTTTTTGGCATCTTCTTCAAAGGGTGGGACAAGGGTTTATCATGTGACAATGGGGTGATGTGGCAAGGGTTTTGAGAGTTGGGTTATGATTAGGACTACCCTAATCACTAATCTAGAGATGATGGAGGTTTAATTGTTTTTTAAACAAAAATAACCAATTGTGTTCATACGTTGAATAGTGCCAGGTTTGATTTGTTTTTGGGTTTAAACATGGTGTTAAGCGCCAAAATTAACTAATCTGTTGTGATTAGTTTAATAGGCTGAGTGGATTTGTGAGGTGGCAAAGAAGTGAGCTCCCATTGGTTGAAAGAGGTGAGTGGGACAGGTGTCAAGGCATGGTTGGTCTAGGTATCTTTTATGTCTGGCCCCTTTTAGTCCCTTGATTCTTTTCTTCTTGTCACTTGCAATTTAAACAGCCAAAAACGTATTCCCTTTGTATTTCAAGTTTTCATTTTCACACTTTTGCCCCAAATACTTTTCCAAAGTATTTTCAGGGGTATTTCTTGCCATTTTTGAATTCTTCAAGGGCTGATTTGGTATTTTCTTCAATGATAATGGTCTAGACTTGTATAATTGACATTTTGGAGGACTGAAATTGCCAAGTCTTGATGATTGAGGGACCATTTTTGCCAAATGTTGAAAGTTGAGGGTCCTTTGTGTAATTTTGGAATTTTCAAAGGACCAAACTTGTCATTTCTTGTACTTTGAAGGACTTCATGATGTATTTGACTATGTGGATGATATTGGTTGACAATTTAGCTTTGTTGAGGGGCTAAACTTGCCAAATCTTCAAAGTTAAGGGTCCTTTTTGTAATTTTGACAAACTTTAGGGACCAAACTTGTAATTATGAGGATACAAGGGTATAAAGTGTCAATTCTTCATAATTGGAGGACCCTTCTTCATAATTCTTCAAATCTTCAAGGGTTGATCTTGGGAAAGTCTTCATTAGGGCTTGGTTCATTGTGCGTCTTCGTTTCCCGTGTTCGTTTTTGCATGATTCTTGTGATCTTTTGTCATTTTCTCAATATCCGTACCTAAATACACAAGCAACAAACACAAGCATATATACATGGGTATTTTGATGATATTTAATGCATTTTAAGCCCTATTTGGAAGATGAGACTATGTATAAAAGCAGTCTCATCATGTCTCGAGATGTGAAACAAATATAACCACAATATAAGGTTATTATGCCAGAATTGGCGGATCGGTTGGACTACTAATCCTTGTGTTTCTGATCACGTCCTTGGCCAGAGTTTCGGTTGCGATTTCTAGGATAGTTGTTGTCATAGTAGTGGTTACTATCGTCCTGTCTGACAGTTCCATGATGGTCATTCTCATGACCGTGATTCATGTAACTATTCAGCTGAGTGGCCGGCTGGTACTGGTTTGCACTTATATGGCTGAAATGACAGTCGAATGACGTGTGACATGTAACTAAGAATTAGGGACAATGATTGATGGATATTGTTTGATGGTGAAGCATCTTCTCGTCCAATTGCTTTGCTCCGACGCCTTTGTCTTCTTCTAGTAGGATCTCCCGGTTGTGAACAGCATCCGCATCTCGTAGCATCTCCGAACGTCAGCAGCATCAACCTTTAGTAACATCTCCAAGCTATGAGCGGCATCGGCAATCTTGTAGAATATCAGCAAGTGAACATACGCGTGAGATGATTTAGAATCGACTAGAGAATACTCGTGAAGTATTGCAAGTGAAATACACATGGATTTAGGTACGTGTAATACACATGAAATACGGTACGTGGAGTACACGTGGAATGCACATGAAATGATCGGTATGGGGTCGATCATTTGTCATGATTTAGGGAAAGTATATCGGTTAACCGGTTAGGAAAACCATCATGATAACCTGGCAGTATTAGCATAGACATCATTCTGGTTATAACGGAAACGTTAAAGTGTGGTTATACAAAATTCAACGATGATTTGCCTGACAGCATGACCAATGAAAACCAACCATGACTATCATGAAAGCATGATTCAATGAAATCTAACAATGTCTTGCAGGACAACGTAAATAACAAAAGAGGCGTAAGACATAATCAACATGAAGACGGAATTATCATGAAGAAACATGAAACCATCGATCATGAAGAAGTGTATAACAAAATCAGCATGAAACTGAAGTTAACCATGACAGTATGAAAACATACTTGACATAAAAACATAATCACTTATGAGGGGACATGAAAAAAAATTTATGCCAATTTAAATCATGAGAAAAAGTTTATGCATGAAAATAGTGCATGAATGCGTAATGTAGTTTATAAAACCTTTATATGTGCGAGGGAACGCCTATGGGTCGGTTCCAAAACAAAAGACATGGCGAGGGGACGCCTATGGGTCGGTCCCAAAGTTAAAAGTTTCGATAAAAGCACATGCGACTAAATAGGGCCAGTCCTGTACCAACCATTACTTAGTCATAATCCCTGCAACAATGATACATGAAACATAAATAAATGAAACTCATCTGTCAAAACTTATCAGAAAATTTTTTATGTGACTAATTAAGAACTACTGAGGTTCAGTCCACATAGCCACAGTTCACAAGGAACATTATGCATGAAACAATGACACATAACTAAATATGAATGACGGTTGTCCATCCATATTAGTAAAACAATACCGATGAAAACATCAAGGTTAAAACCTCAAGGTGCTAAAAACATCATGGTTAAAACAACAATGCACTGAAAACGTCAATACGTAGAATGACAAACGTTGGCTTAGGAAGCTCCTGGTGACTACCCACTAGTCACAGGTCGAGTTTTAGAGCCTACAGGTCGAAGCCTTGGCTCTGATACCATAATTGTAACACCCCATTTTGATAATGGAATGTCACGCGTAATTATGGCGTGTCATCAAAGCATACAAGGATAAATGTCTAAAACATTACATGACCATAGGGTAAACCGGAATCAAACATCGGTTCCCAAACATAAGCCCAAAACATAATAAAGCAAAGGAAATGAATGAAAGACTAAATAAGCATAAGTATATGAAGGAAAAAAGTAAAAGAAGTCTCTAGCAGCTTCCATCCTATGCACGTCCTCCAAATGCTCGAGTCTTCCCTAGGGTACCTGCCGTTTTGGGACATGGAAAGGAAAGTAACGGCTGAGCAAAACGCTCAGTGCACGGATATAGACATAGTATAAGTGACTAAAACATAATAGAGACTTAGTAGCAGCGGAAATGTATAAGTCCTAGAAAACCTGGAACATGTTCATAAAACTGGTTTTATAGTTTGAAAAGCCTTATGTTTATCTTATGAAAACTGTTTATCATATTTTACCATTAACCAATATAGGTCATGAAAATCCACCGTGCATGAATACTTGGAGGGGTGACCTCATCATGCAAATTAGAGGGGCTGCCTCTAATTTAATATACTGGTTTTTGTGGTAGGAGGGATCAGCTCCTTGTGAAGGATGCAAGGCACACACCACATTCACCATGAAATCCTGAATAAAAACATGTAACTAGGATGCACCCATACGCCCCACATGATAAATATAAATAAATGGCCAAAAGCTGAAGGGACGCCACGAGCAATCACTCCGCCGTGGTGAAGTCGTAACATCAGTGCCTCTAATGTTATGGTTATGGTACCTCCATAACTAGGTGAAACTGGTCATGCATGTATATGGCTATAGGTAAACTTATTTAAACATAAGAAATCAAACACGTAACTTATACTACGAGAAAACAGTTGGCTGCATACGGGGAATCCTAATAAGGAAAGAATGTCCATACTGAAAGGACGGGAATCCGTACCTTATGTCCAGTGAACGAAGAAGATGAACTGAGAGGAATCCTACTTCCGAGTCACTAGTGCTACATAAATATACACATGAATAAGTATCTGCTTACCTAATACGTAGCTGGTTTTTATGTCATGTCTTAGCTTATTTGATGTGTTCTTACCATGTTTTATTGTTTTAAAGCCTTAAACTGTGTTTATCTTATATTCTGTTTAATCTGATTAAGTATTTCTGGTATTTCATGTATTATTATACTTACTGTGTAATAATAAGTAACTTTCCAAAAATAGCAGGTTTCCTAAAATAGAAAGTTTCCAAAAATAGAAAGTTTCCAAAAATAGAAAGTTTCCAAAAATAGAAAGTTTCCAAAAGTAGAAAGTTTCCAAAAATAGAATTACTGCTTAAAATAGATAAGTTTCTAAAAGTAGAATTACTGCTTAAAATAGATAAGTTTCTAAAAATAGAAAGTTTCCATAAATAGATCAGCTGCCTTAATTAAATAAGTTTCCATAAATAGATTAGCTGCCTGAAATAAAAAAGTTTCTAAAAATAGAAGGTTTCCATAATTAGAAATAAGCTGGTTAAATAAGCTAAGTATATAAGCCTAAGTGTTTTCCATGATTATTTTCTAAGTCATATGATATAATGTATAGTTTAATAATTATTTCATGTAATTAAATTAAACTATAGGTTAAAATATTTAATTAAAGTATAACATGTTTTTAATCAAATAAGTTAAATACTTAGGTTAAAATATGTATTATTATATATTAATAATATAACCCAAGTCATGTTAATTAATTAATTATATCCATGGTTTTAAAATAATTAATTAATTATAAGTCTTAAATATACAGATACTTAGGTTAATTAATTCCATGATTATTAATAATTAAATAACCTAAGTCATGTTATTAAATTAATCATATCATTTTATTAATTTAATTTTTAACCTAAGATCATAAACATAAAAAACTAACATACGTCATGAACCGGATCTAAGCTAAAACCATTGAACCGGACATGAAATCGACACCGTACCCCGAACCAACTCGGGGTACCCCGTGTTTTACTGCTGCCGTGGGACCCACACGCACCAACCAAGACCGTATGGTCTTGGTGGTGGTCGGCTTGGCCAAACCGAAACCCCTTTTGGGTTCGGTGAAGCTTGCGGCCAAAAACAAACACCCCTTAAAACACACTTTTGATTTTATTTAACCCCAAATCATGTTAGATCCATGTTTAATTATTAGGTTTTTATAAAAACATAACATGTTCTTGATTTATAAAAAGATTAAATCAAAAGAAAAGATTTAAAAAGGATTTACCGAATTCGTGGATCAAAAGGATGAAGAACAAACACGATCACCAACTTAATTCCCATGATCCAAGATCACAAACCACCTCTTGTGGTGGTTGTAGGGTGGCGGCACAAAGAAGACAAGGGAAAGAAGGTTTTAGGTTTTTCTAAAAATCTTTTGTAACTAAAAAAATGAGTAGTGTAGAATTATTAACCCCCCTTTAGTAAAAATTAACAAATGGGCTTGGCCCATTGTCCTTGTAGCCGCGGGTAGGGGCCCCACTTGGGGTACCCGTACCTTTTTCCGTGTCTCGTTGTTAAGTTAAACGTTTGTGATTATTTGTGTTCGTTCTTTAAGTGTTCTCGTTACGTAAATACCGTGATCTAATATATTTAATTACGCTCGTAATAAATATATATATGTAATTAATAATAGTTCGTGTTTTAATTACGTTCATGATTTCATGATCGCATGTTGGTGATTCATTATCGTCAAATAATTATTACATGATCGTACGTAGCAAATACTTATCGTGTTCTAACACGTACGTAATACGTAAACTCCTAACACGTAATCGTAAGCATGCTATATTAGGAAAGTTTTAATCTAGTACGTACGATCCTAAGGGTACTATTCATGGTAAAAGCATGCGGGTTTTACACGTACGGTCTGAAAAATTACTTAGCTTCTAGCCCAAGATCGTTTAAAAGTTGCTCGGTATTAATTAGAGTTCATAGCCAAGGCATAACTTATTGAAACGGGACGCGAAGATTGGCGAGTCCAAAAAGGCCCTAATAAGGCATGAGGATTCCATTTTGTTGCTAAAGATCCAAGATGATGTGAAAAGCATTATTCGAAAATCAATATGAAGGATCAACACGACGAAAAGCAATTACTCCCATAAAGATCATGGAGAAATCTATCCGAAAAGACCCTAACAAGGTATGAGGATAAATAGATCCAAGTCCGAAAAGGAGGCGGATCGTTGTATATCAAAATCCCAAATAAGGATTGAAGAAATAATGAAGAAGTCGTGGTCAACATTTGAAGAAAATATCTCAACTACCCCAAGTGAAGATATACACTATATACGAAGAAAAGACCATAATTTCAAGATCATCTTCTCAAGATTTGAAGTATGAAGTAAATGCCAAATATCGGTCTGAGAAAGGTCTCAAATCGTGAAGCGAGTTATGCCAAGATATGAACTTTATGAGGTTTCGAGAAGCCGTTTTAAAAGATTTTGTCCTTTAGCTAACTATGGATTAGATCGTCCTACTTTATTTTCAGCCTTAATAAACTATCGAAATAAGTCAACAATGTATCATCGTGATCATTCAAGACATCATTAAAATATAAGAGTTACCCATAGGAATAAGGGAGTCTAAGTGATTAATTGAACCGCATGAGTAGGTGTTAGTTGTGCTAACTTATACTAACAATGATCTCGTTTTTAAGCTTGGCATGGGGAACGTGAAACTTGAGGGTGATAAACATTCATGACACCAAATCCCTAATGTAAGTCTTAGATTTCTTTACAAGTTTCTTCCTTCTAGCATTATGTTATTTTCTATCTTTTAAATTTCCCTTAGTTTCTATTGTTTAATAAAGGCCAAGGTAGGTTGATTATGATGGAGAATGTAAATTTTGCTTTGTCACTAAGCATTGCATGAGGTCATTGCAATGGTCAAGTGTAGGAGATTTGATAGGTGTGAAAACACCCATCCTTTTACCACTTAAGTATAATAAATACAAGACCATAACGTGTATTTTATGTCGTAAATGTCGGAATTATGCGTGGTTTGTGTTTTTGTTGTGTTTAGGACCAAAAGATGAAAAAGGAAGAAAACACGGGCTTTCACGGGCTTTTGTCGAAGAAAAAGACAAAAGACGAAGTCAAGAAATCAAGAGTGCAAAAAGAACGGAAGTCCAAGGCCTATTCTGAAGATTTATCGAAGAAAAAGTCTAAAGACGGAAGTTTAATAAAGCCGAAGAACTCAAGTCTAATTTATGAAGAAAATATAAGACGACTTCAATTTATTCATCAACAAATCCCGAGACAAAGTCTAAAAAGTCGAAGAATTTAGAAGACTAAGGACTAAAAGAGAAAGAAGGAAAGAAAGAGAGGGGAAGCTTCCACACCTCCCCTCCTTCCCTATAAATAGAGGCTTAACCTCATTATTTAGTTCTGTTGGCTAATTTGACACATTAGTTCTTCCACCCTTTCATTACTTTCACTTTTAATATCTTGCACTTTTAATTAATTGTCCTTTAAATTCAAGTCTTTAATTTTCAAGTAAGTTTTAATTTTGTGTTGTTTAATATTTTATCTTTAAGATTTTTAATCATCTCATTTTACTTTTCTTCTTGCTTATTCTTAATCTTTTTCATAATCTTCATTTGTTTTGATTTCGTGTTCTTAATCTTAATCTTTTTCGTCTACTTTTTACATAAATTTTGCGTCTTTTTACATTTCTTTGTTTGTTTTTAAAGTTTTTATAAGTTTTATCATTCATCTAGGCTTTTTTTTAGCTTATTGGTGTTCTATTTGGCTTATTGTCTTTTAAAAGTTAAGTTTTTACTGCTTAAAATCGTCCTTTCTTTAGATCCTAGTTTTTAGGAATTCCTGATTCAATTTCGCAATTCTTCCATAATTGCGAAATTGAATCCTCTGCAATTGCGAAATTGAATCCTCTGCAATTGCGAAATCTTGTTCAATCTACTAATTGCGAAATCTTGTTAATTCCGCAATTATTGCGGAATTGTTCACTGAGCTACATTGCGAAATTTTGTCCATCATTGCGGAATTAATTCCGCAATGTAATTGCGAAATTGTACTTCAAGTAATTGCGGATTTGATCTTCAAGTGGAATTGTGGAATCCTAGTTTAGCTAATTGCGGATTTGAGTCACAATTTCGCATTATTGCGAAATTGTGTACGAGTTTAAGGATTGCGGATTTATGCTTATTTGCACATTGCGAAATTAATTGTTTAATTGCGAATTTAATCCCTATTTTTTTTTACAAGTTGCGAAATTAATTATTTTTATTTTAAATTTATTTTTTAAATTTATTTTTTCCCGCCATTTTTACTTAGCTTTATTTTAATTGTTTTGTCTTAATTTTACTTAGCTTAATTTTAATTGTTTCGTCTTATTTTTCTTAAGCTTTATTTTAATTTGTCGTTTCTTAGTTTAATTCTTAAATTATTTTATTTTCAAGTTTTTAAATTTACGTTTTGTCAAATTTTAATTTTACGTCATTTACTTTTCGCCAAGCTTTAATTTCTCGTCATTTAATTAATTTACTTTTAAAGTTTTTAATATTGCACCATTTACGTTTTAATTAGTTTTAGTTTTAATTACCCGTCATTTACTTTAACGTCTTACACATTTACTTTACTACAACAACCCATTATATTTGTTCTCACCAAAAGACGACTGAGTCGCACGGTTAACTATTATCAATTTGATTAGACCGATTTCAACGAACAATTTTTCTAAGTAAAATCTAGTTATTAATATTGTGCAGGCATATTTTTTGTGTGTTTAAGAATGCCAATATCGATGTAGAATTGTGATAATCTTATGAATAAATAAGGAGGGTTGATGTTTCTAGAGAGAGAAAGTTAGTGAGAGAAAGTGAGAGAAAATGTGTGTTTTATTTAATCAAAAGTGAAACAACCAACCAACCCCCTTTCCATGGTGGAAAGGGGTATTTACATCCAAGCCACTAATGGACTTGGGCCGACCCATGACAAGCCCATGGGCCGGTTTTACTTAACAAATTAAACAAACATTAACTACGAGCTATACAACATTCAATAATATTGTGGAGTGACCGATACTTCTAATATACGTTAAAAACGTATTTCTAACAATCTCCCCCTAAGGGAGGTCACTCCACGTTACACAGTTCTAAACCTAGCATACTATACTAAGTCTTCGTTCTTCAGCTCGTAGTCTTTTCTTCTTTTCTTTTTGTTTTGAATATGTTGATTTGATATTTTAGGCTTTGGCTTGAGAGCATTGTTCTTTTGACCAATCACGTGCGATCTTTGCCTTCTTGTGAATCTTGCCTCCTCGTGACTCCATGTTCCACACACTTATGTTTTTGTTGAATTCTTAAAAGCTTCAGAGTTTGGTACAACGGAAGACTTCATTTTGTACTTTCTTGAATTTTGCTGAACTTTGATGCAGAAAAACATAAGCATGTGGGAACGACTTTAGCTGGTACACCGCAACGCCACCGTCTTCGCAGCAACATAATAAGACACGAATGAAATGGCTTAGAACAGTTAATTCTAAATCGGTAGCGTTTTACCTCCGGTCGGTGAAGACCGTTGGACGATATTAGATATCGTACCTGTGACGGATAGTTTCAATTAAGTAACTTCCTGACAGGATTTCGCGGGTAAACCCGTTCTCTTTATTCGACGATCACTAAGCTTGACTGCGAACATAAAGAGTGAATCACTTGGATAAATTATCCTTGCGATTGAAGCCGTCAATTCATGAAACCTGGAACAAGTGAATTTCAATTAAGATTTTTGTAGAAACTAGAAGGGGCGGTTGAATAGTTTCTTATATTTACTTGTTAAAATATGGTTTCCAAAAATCCTTTTTCAAAAACTTAGGCTTGAGGAAATATGTGAAATCTTCTTATGCACAATATGAACAATGATAGTGTAACTAAACTAATACTAACAAAATATATCCACAAAGAATAAAGAATGATAGTGTAGCTAATCTAATACTAACACATGTATATGCATAAAGAATAAAGAATGTAAAGAGTTAAGGGTAAAGAAAGATCAAACCGAACACCAAGGATTTATAGTGGTTCGGCAACGAAGCTCACTCCTCGTTCCTACTCCACTCCTCGAGTACTCCTTACTCGAGAGTTCACTACACAACAAGCTCCTTATGTTGGAGAAAACCGTACACGTCGCTTAACCAATTTCCGACTCTAAGCTAAAAGTCGAGCCCTAATCGTAGCTAGGACCAATCTACACAACTATACTTAGTACATACATAACTTCCAAATAGACACAACTACTTGGATCTTCACAACTATGACACAACTACAAGTATATAAAATTTGATCTTCAATGGATCTTTGGTGGTGGACTCAACACTTCACTAGGATAGTGTTCTTCTCTTTGCACTTGGAGAGGAAGGGATGGAAGAACAAGATTTACTTCTTAAACAAGTAATAATCAAACAAATGATCAAAGATTTGAGTGATTAAAGAAGGGGTTTGAATCTGGAAATAAATGTGCAAAAGAGGTGAGGTGAAAAGCTGAGAATGGTCCACTATTTAAAGGACAAAGGAGCCAACGGCTATATCTGCCCGCGGTACCTTATCACAGCCCGCGGTTATTTATCGATAAGGTACCGCCTAGGTGCTAAGGTACCGCCGGACTAGACTCCGCTCCTTTTTGTCCTTTAGTGGTGGAGGTCTTATCTGGGTATAAAAAATATCCTGAAAGGATATTCTTAACCAAATAAGAATATGCCATTTTCAAATTTCAAATAATTAATTTAATAAAACATTTTCTTAAAAATAAAGTTTAATGAAAACTTGTCACTTTTAATAAAAAGTGAGTTTTAAGAAAAGATTAAATCACTTGATCACTTGATTAAGGTTAGTACTTGTTTATCCATACCTTAAGTGAAAATGGGTAAAATGAAAAATACTTGAACTCAAGAATTCGTTTTTCGTTGTTTTCGTAAATGCTTGTTTTTACATATTGTCGTAATCAAAACTAAGCGAGACCGAAAAATGCAAGTAACGTTTTAGTCATTATTGCATTAACAATCTCCCCCTTTTTGATTCCGACAATACATAAACTCAATCACACAAAAACAAGATTTTCGAAGACGAGTTTATTCATTTCTCCCCCTTTGTCGAAGCAAAAAGGTTGCGTAAGTCGGTGTTGAAGAAACGGACTTTGCAAAGACTCCCCCTTGGTGCTTACTCCCCCTAGCTTGGGGCACCGAGGAATCGAGATATGGTGACAAGCTACATAGAAGGGTTAGTTGAACAAAAGAAACAACCAACAATATATAGCAATAGGTCACACAAAAAATTAAAAGAGAAGAAAATACAAAGACAAAGATCCAAGATAGGTTACTAAAAGAACATCATACAAAGAAGTATGGAAAAAGAAACAAGCCAAAAGCATAAATCTAATCCTAGTTATTCTAGAATTCTAAGATTTGCTTGAATTTGGTGTCTTGTGGATAAGCAATCAATGCTTATATGAAAGACAAGGTAATAGCAGAGGGTGGTGGTGGTGGCTTATTGGAGATCTCATAATCAAAGTGAAGAGGATGCTTGATTAAGAGACTCTTGATGTAGCTCAACTCCTCATAGATGTGTGCCATAACAAGATGTTGATATTGACAACAATGACAATATGTTCCATGGTGCATGACATTGTCATGAGAAGGAGGAAGAACACTAAAGGGTGGTGGTGGAAGAAAAGAAGTACCACAATCAACATTCTTGGTAGGAGAAATGTGATTAAGAGTGTTCTTGGGTGGGTTTGGATTGAAAGCAATTGGAGAAAATGGAGGAGATTCAAGGCTTTCATTGGGAGAATAAGACATTTTGGATGTGAAGTAATGCAAAATGCTTATGGTTTAAATAGGGAACGCTTAGGGTATTTTTGGGGTGGTCAAAGGGTTTGAAACAAAGATTCTCAAAAAAAGTTGGAGCAAATATGGAGTTTTAGACAAAAACCCGAAAAAGGAAGGCCACTGTAGGCGGTTCCTTATCTAGGGTGGCGGTACCTTATCAATAAGGTACCGCGGTTCATATATGGAACCGCCTGCAGAAGCAGGGTTTGGTGTTTGGTGGAAGATTTTTTAGCAAATCTTATTTTTCTAGTCTAACTTATCATAGGGATATGCTTAAAAGCAAAGATAGACAAAGAAAACATATGCAAACTTACCAAATAGAGATTTGAC
Source organism: Glebionis coronaria (assembly GCA_025667525.1). Taxonomy (NCBI): domain Eukaryota; kingdom Viridiplantae; phylum Streptophyta; class Magnoliopsida; order Asterales; family Asteraceae; genus Glebionis; species Glebionis coronaria. The sequence continues at coordinate 256,744,275 of CM046878.1, forward strand.
CAAAATACATGGATAAAAAATCAATGTAGGAGGTGTGTAAGACAAGACCTTAAGTCATGACACAATGATCCTCCATGATTCAATCTTGTTCTTGCTATGTTTGAGAGAATCATACATATGAATTATGTAAGCTCTAGATTAATAGCGAGAATCTATGAAAAATCGTTTTTAGATTGAATTAACAATGTCAAACGAATTTCTCAACCATTTTCGAAAGTGACTTTGAGAGTTTTTGAAAAAGAGAGGAGAAGATTTTTCAAAAGGAGTTTAAAATACTCAAGGACTCAAAGTGGTAAAAGAAAACACACAAGAAGAAAGGAATTTAAGGAAGATGTCCATTAATCCTAGACCTAGACGCAAGTAATTAAAAGGTTCCCTCTTAAGTGGCTTAGTGAAGATATCGGCTAAGTTGTCCTCGGAGGGCACCTTTTCAATAGTAATGTTCCCCTTTTGAACATTGTCCCTAAGGAAATGGTGTCTAATTTCTATGTGTTTGGTTCGCGAATGTTGCACGGGATTCTTGCTTAGGTCTATAGCGCCTTTATTATCGCACATGATGGGAACATCATCAAGAGAAATCCCGTAATCAACAAGCGCTTGCTTCATCCATAGAGCTTGTTGGCATGCTTTTCCGGCACTCACATACTCGGCTTCCGTGGTGGATATCGCAAGAGCGGTTTGTTTCTTGGAGAACCAAGAAGTTAAACAACAACCCATGAAGGTACAAACTCCACTAGTGCTTTTCCGGTCCACATAGTCTCCCGCATGATCCGAGTCCGCGTAGACAATGGTTTCTACGCCGGTCCCTTTAGGATACCATAATCCTAAATGTATAGTGCCTTTAATGTATCGGAAGATACGCTTAACCGCTTCAAGGTGAGAGGTTTTGGGGCCTCTTGGAAGAGAGCACAAAGGCAAACACTAAACATGATATCCGGTCGACTTGCCGTTAGGTACAACAAACTACCAATCATACCTCTATATTTGGTGTTGTCTACCGACTCACAATCATCATCTACGGTGAGTTTAGTATCCGAGTCCATAGGGGTCTTCATTGGTCTAGATTCTTCTAATCCAAATTTCTTTAGCATTTCTTTAGCGTACTTAGATTGACTAAAGAAAATACCATCGTCCATTTGTTTAATTTGGAGTCCTAAAAAGAAGTTAAGTTCTCCCATCATACTCATTTCAAACTCATCATGCATGATTTTGGCAAAGTCATCACACAATTCTTGACAAGTTGAGCCAAATATAATGTCATCGACATATATTTGTACGATTATGAGGTGAGGACCTTTCTTCTTTATAAAGAGTGTATTGTCTACCATTCCCATGGTATACTCATGTTTAACAAGAAACGTTTTAAGTCTATCATACCAAGCTTTGGGTGCTTGTTTGAGTCCATAAAGTGCTTTCTTAAGCTTGTAAACATGGTCTGGTTTCTCAAAATCAATGAAGCCGGGAGGTTGAGCCACATATACCTCCTCATTGATCAAACCGTTAAGAAATGCACTCTTTACATCCATTTGTTGAAGCTTAATATCTAAGGCACAAGCGTAGGCTAAAAGGATTCTAATTGATTCTAATCTAGCTACCGGTGCATATGTCTCGTCATAATCAATCCCTTCTTGTTGATTATAGCCTTGTGCTACAAGTCTAGCCTTGTTACGAGACACAACACCATTCTCATCTAGCTTATTCCTAAATACCCATTTGGTTCCTATAATGGTAGAACTTCTAGGTGGAGGAACAAGTTCCCAAACATCATTGGCAACAAATTGATTCAATTCTTCTTGCATCGCAATGACCCAACTCTCATCCGTCAAAGCTTCTTTAACATTCTTTGGTTCAATCAAGGAGACAAAACAAAAGAAGTTGCTTTGGTTTTGGACTTGAGATCTTAGGGTCCTTTGATTTAAGTCACCAATGACATTATTGAGAGTATGATCCCTAGACTCCTTAATGTTTACTTCCTTTTCAACACTAAGGTCTTCAACTCCTATTTTTCTAACCTCTTTGGCTTTAACTACTTCTAATTCATCCAAGTCATCATCAACCAATGGTGGTGTCTTGGGTGAAGGAGGGGTTTCATCAAAGGTTACGTTGAGTGATTCTTTAATAACCCCCGAGGTTCTATTTAGGACTATGTAGGCTTTACTAGTTTGGGAATAACCTAAAAGAATACCTTCGTAAGACTTTGGGTCAAACTTGGTAAGGTAGTCTTTGGTGTTGAGGATAAAGCACTTGCTTCCAAACACCCTAAAGTATTCTAATGAGGGTTTCTTACCTTTAAGAATCTCATAGGGGGTCTTTCCTAGGAAAGGTCGAATAAGAATTCGGTTGAGAATATAGTCGATGTGTCCACGGCATTGCACCAAAACTTTTGAGGCAAAGATTGCTCGTTTAACATCGTCCTACTCATCTCTTGGAGAGTCCTATTCTTCCTTTCAACTACCCCATTTGATTGTGGAGTGCGAGGAGCCGAGAAGTTATGGGTAATACCATGAGCTTCACAAAAGGCACCAAATTGCACTTCATTATCAAATTCCCTACCATGATCCGTCCTAATAGAAACAATTGAACATCATAGTTGATTTTGAATCCTTCGACTAAAGATTTCGAAGTGATCGAAAGCTTCATTCTTAGATGCCAAAAATCTAGTCCAAGTGAATCTAGAATAGTCGTCAACTATAACTAGGGTATAAAAGGTTACCTCCATAACTCCGTATGGCGGAAGGTCCAAAGAGATCCATATGTAGGAGCTCTAAGCACCGAGAGGTCGAAACCAAATTCTTGGCTTTGTGACTTGAGTGAACTTGCTTTCCAACTTTGCAAGCATCACAAAAGTGACTATCAAACTTAATCTTGGGGAGGTGTCTTACCAACTCCTTAGAGACTAAAGATTGAATTAAACGCATATTAGCGTGACCTAATCTCCTATGCCAAAGAGTAGAACTATCATCTATAGTCGCAAGACATATGTTGTCTTTTGACTTCTTATTAACCTTCATGACATAAAGCCCATGCTTTCTAACACCTTTTCCAATGACTTTTCCATCTTTTACGATTTCACTGTCATGTTCCGAAAAGATGA